>CM068961.1:94337941-94353657 GCA_035128595.1 Eptatretus atami
ATGAAAAACATTAACTCTTCAATGACATTCTATTTGAAAAGTACAAGATGACCGTAAACTGAAATCAACTTATGATATACACCTGTACAAACCATTCTGTCCAACTAACACTCCAGATAAGGAGCAACTGTACAATCATTACCACTCCTGTTTGCTATCAGGCTATCTGATAAATCTTTGAAGCTGCTTATCAAAAAAAATGATAGTTTAGAGACAAATATCATCCGTATAACGACAATATGAGATGTTTTTTTGCTAATGCTAATTTTTTCTCTTTCATCAGTTTCTGTATAAATGAAAATTCACAGAAAATAAGAAAATGTCCACTAGTACACGTAGGGGGCTGCAATTCCCACCCATGGGAATACCCTAACCTGTGAAACATTATCCCACAAAAAAGACAAAAAGTATAAAATAAAATAAAAACTAACAGCATCCTTAAACTTCTGCTTATCAAAACAATGAAAACTTCAGTATTTATTTTTAGATCCTCGTGGAGGATCTCTAAGTCTTACTCACGTTGTTGTTCTTCATCTTCTTCTTGTGGACTTTTTGTTTCACAGCCCACAGTTTCATCGAAACTTCCTGAAACTTGGCATATATATGTAAAAATACCCTGCGCAGACAGTAACCATCTCCGATTGTGAAAATTCATCCTAGAAAAAAAGTTATGACGTTATAAGTCTCCGCTAATGGAAATCCCCAAAAAATTATCTCTGAAACTAGGAAAGCTTTTAATTCTGTTTGGGGAATGGAACGGGGCATTAGCAGAGATAATTTAACGCACAAATAATACATCATTATGACGTCATATCCGTTTTTATGACGTCATTCCTATTTTTTCACTTTTGTTCACAGTCCGAGTTTTCATCAGATCTTCGTGAAAAGTGCATGTATATGCATAAAGTCCACGCGCAGCAGTAACCATCTCCTATTTAGAAAATTCTTCCAAAAAAAAAGTTATGACTCATAATATCACTGCTGATTGAAATCGCCTATACCATATCTCCGAAACTAGGGAAGCTTTTTGAATTCTGTTCCGGGAATCAAAACGGGGCATTTGCACAATGATTTTACGCAAATCTGATACATCACAATGACGTCATATTCGTTTTA
The DNA here is from genome assembly GCA_035128595.1 of Eptatretus atami. Lineage (NCBI taxonomy): Eukaryota > Metazoa > Chordata > Myxini > Myxiniformes > Myxinidae > Eptatretus > Eptatretus atami. The sequence continues at coordinate 94,339,058 of CM068961.1, forward strand.
TGACGTCATTACTATTTTCTGAAATTTTTGTTTCACAACCAAGGAGTTTTCATCAGAACACCTGAAACTTGACCTGTTCATTCAAAAGCTCACACGCAGACAGTAACCATCTCAATGAGGAAATTCTTCCAAGAAAAAAAGTTATGACGTCATAATATCGCAATGAAAATCGCATAAACAATTATCTCTGAAACAACGCAAGCTTTTGAATACTTCAATGGAATCGAATAGGGCATTAGAGATAATTTACCGCACACCTATACAAACTGATAATTATTATGACGTCATCACTAAGAGGACAAGGATCTTAGCTCATTTGAGCTTGTTAGGAAAGAATGCTCGATCAAACCTGACACATAAAAACTTATTAAAAGAGTTATAAACCTTGTCAATCACTTTAAGAGTCAATCCCTCACTAGTACTAAATCCAAATTTATAAATAAAGTTGAAAAATCAAAAACTTCATTTGACTTGATATTGAGGAATCTAATTCTAAAGAAGAATTAATGCCTCCAGAAAGTGTTAATACCAGAATTCTTCTCAATTGCTAAACAATATTTCCCTCAACTGTTCTCAACAACTTGTAAGCCTGGCCCGATCTCTCAATGGTCAAGAAAGACTTGAATTTTTAAAAAAATTATCGGATCCGGATCCAAATCCAAATCTTCACCAAAATCGAATCAATTCGTCTTTGTCACCACCCAACTCCACCAAGTTTTGTCCGAATCCGGCCATAACTTTTTCAGATATCCTGCTTGTAGACAAAAAGACAGACATGGGTGAAAACAAAACCTCTGTCCACCTTCATTTGCGGAGGTAATTACATTTGATTGTGAGCATTACAGTTTATGTAGCCATCCTCCTTTGTGTTGAAGAGATGTGCCTTTTCATCCATCCAATGATGGTTGCTTATGTGTTGCTGTGCACGTGAAAAATGCAATATATGTTTGTACTTACCACCCTCCTCCTATTCACCCCCATTTACTGCCGTGACATTCCAATCATGTATGACAACATCTTGCACAAGCCTGTGCAGCTTCGCCCACAAGCCTCGCCGGCCGCCTGTATGCAATGAGATGCACATGTTGTGGAAGGACAAGGCGAGCAGGCTTGGAGCGCAGCGTGACTTTGTACGTAAATGGAACGATTGGGGATGAATCCGAGTAAAACCAGAATTTCACTGTTACTGATAACAGTGAAATAACCCTCCCATAACCACCTACCCAATTAATAAATATATGCTCCCCACTACGTCCCCACCATCCTCCTCTATTTTTTAAAGCAATACGGACTTTTGAAAAGATTTATCTGCCCCAGAATGCTCAGTGCGCATGCTCAGAAACCCCTGGAAATTGCGATCTTTGGATATGTAAACTACTTCCGGCGTGCCGCGTAAGGATTGTTGTCTACAATGGCTCACAAAGCGTCTAAAATAAAACCAAAAATACTTGTAAAAGTACCGTGCCTCAACAAACTAAAGAGTTGGAGTGAGACACCGTATTCTTAGATGCTTCTGGATACCGATAGGACGGTCATATCTGCTTTGTGATGCACAAGGTAAGTGTAAAAATCAACTTTTAAAGTATTACTAAAATCATGTTGGGTAGGGGGTGGGGAGCTGTGAGATGTTATAAAGTACTGTACTTTATATGTGTTTGTTTGTTCTGATCACAAGCAAAAGTACGTTAGATTTTTGCATTTGTTGCAAAACAGAAAAGCATCCATCCGTATATACAGGTAGTGACAAAATTTTTTGGAAACACCAATTTAAAGTCACTTAATAGGGTGGTGCACCACGTGAGGCCAGTACGCCGTACATTGGAGTCCACCAGTGTCTGGAATCTTGCAGTAGGGATGCGGCAACATTCTTCCATGAGAAATCAAGCAGCTCACACCTGTTTATGGAGTGGAGGGGAAAACGTTGTCTCAGGCGTCCTTCCAGGATATCCCATAAATGCTCAATTGGGTTCAGATCTGGTGACTGAGAAGACCATGGCATATGGATAGCATGAGTGTCATGCTCATCAAATCATTGGGGACCCACATGTGCTCTGTGGATGTGGCATTGTCATCCTGGAAAACACCCCTCCCAGCAAAAATAAATGCTGCAACATGGGAAGATGATCACTCAGTACTTTATAGTGATTGGCATTGACCTTGCCTTCTAAGGGAATGACTGCACCCAAACAATGCCAGGAAAATACACCCCACAACATTACAGAATCACCAAACCCTTCACTGATGAAACCAATCACTCAGGTTGTAGAGTTCTTTCGTGTGCCACACGTGCACTCGTCCATTTGTCGAGAACATGTTGAAGGATGATTCATATGACCATATGACAATTTCTCCACGGCTCAGTAATCCATTGCCGTCTCTTTGAACCACTGAACTCACAAACGTGCATTGCCAGGTGTGATGTGCGGTTTGTGCACTGCTACCAGACTATGGTATCCTCGCCTGTGGAGTTCTCGGCACCGTTTTTGATTAAATTGGCTGCTCACACTCCAGGTTGAAATTTGCCATCAATTGATCTGTAGTTCTTGCCTGCTTTGCCTTGCACTTCAAATTAATGCATGGATATCACGATCCTGGAGTAGGCGCTTCCGCCCACTGTTGTCCCGTTGCTGATGTCTTCCCTTGGAGTTCCATGTTGACATCACCTTTGACACCGTTGCTCGTGAAACATCAGCAAGTTGACGCTGTCTTTGTCACCGAGGTCTCCTCTTGCAGCCATGATAGCTGTATCGGCAACCAAATCTGTGCAGCATTTTTTATACGTATCGGAAGCATACTGGATTTTATTTGCTCATTTTACACATGGCTACACCTAAGTGGAAGCTGTTGCTTTCAATATACTTGGTTCCTAATTTTTTTTTTTTGGGATACCTTGTCGAGGCTCGTATGCAGAACACACAACGCACATCAAGGGGGGCATGAGACAGGAGGGAGGAGTGGGAAGGAAAAAATAGTGAACAGAGACATTTGGAGATCTGTAGAAGGTAGAGGGATGGGACAGGGAACATGGGGAATAGAAGAGACTTACAGACGTTCAGGAAGGAAGCAGGGAATTGAAGGATTGGCTGTGGATTATCCGGTAAAAGATCGAGGATTTGCATGGGATGATAAAGGAGTGGTGTGAACAGCTGTTTTGACACCTGGAACGGAAGAATGGGAATGAATAGAGTGAGGGAGTTTATTCCAAAGGGGGAAAAAAAGGAATGAAAAGCGTGAAAGTGAGCAGTGATCGTGATTTGTAGTTTTACCAGAAGGGTTGTTGGCGGGACCTTAGCGCCCTGCGAAATGTGGTGGACAAATCGCAGAAGAGCAGGAGAGCGAGGCTGGAGAGGAACGGTAGAAGACAGAAAGACCCACCGACCAACCCGGTGATTGAGTGAGAGGCCCAAAAACTCAACCTCATTGCGGGAGATGCAAATGATCCGAAATGCCTTGTTTCTCCAGCGTAAGGAAAAGGTGACAGAGCACCACCCAAAGGGCTGGCGTCTAACGTGGAGGAGGCGATGGGAAGATGGGAGTACAGAGTAGGATTCGGGAGGGGCAGAACGATCCTGCGCGAAGGGAGAAGCAAGTACTCCATCAGGCTGCGGACAAAAGCTTTTGTAAGTGTCAAAGCTCAGGTGGGCCGAGGAAGGAAACTTGCACATGGAGTTCCCAGTCGGCGACGGGCTTTGGAGGCAGGTTTGAAATTGGCTTGCCCAGAAAGGTGCATGGCAGATGTAGACCCAAGAAGTGTGAAAGAAAGACTTCTTCCGAAGGATTGTTGAGAAATGCAATGGGCGGGGTTTTCTAAACGGTCCTTTTGAAGAACATATGAGGTGTGAAATTTTCCGGAATTGAAAGACATGATTCCACGTGTTGGACCAGTTTGTGATTTTTCCAGATCAGCAGTAGCTCGAAGAAGCTCTGCTTGCCGGTCTGAGGGATGACCATGCTACGGCAAGGAGTGATTCATCAGTCAAGAAGATATAGAGATTTTCCAGAGAGTCGAGAGATCATGATGAAAACCAGAAAAAGAACAGGCCCAGAAGCTACCGTTAGAACTCCAGCCTGACAGGAAGGGGATGAAAACTCCATTAGGGCCACACGTGACGCTGACAGAGAGAATTCTGCGAGCCATATGGACGATGGCCTTATTTAGCCAGGAAGAGAGATTGTGATAGGAGGTATGGGTGCCAGACTGGTTCAAAAGCACGTGATATGTCCAGGATACGGCTCGATTCCTGTCTGGCATTGAGTACCTCCATCCTTGCTTGGGGAGAGCAGAACAGATATCCAGGTAGATGACTGGTCTGAAACCAATTGATGTCGGAAAATCCAGCCTGGAGAAGAGAAAGATTCATTGTCTGAACGATGAGTGGATTCCATAACCTTGCGAATATTGGAGAAGGCTATTGTTCTGTATGCAGGGATCTGTTTTTGCCACCTTTTTTTATGCAGCAGTTTATGTTGTGATTCCAAGCACGATGGCAGATGACCTGAGAAAATGAGAGGTTGAATAGACAGAGAGACGTGAGCAAGACAGAAAGAGCTAGGCCACTGCTGCATGCTGTCTACCGGTTGCAGGAATCTGAGTCGAGTTTACAGCAGCTCTCTACCTTTAGAGAAAAGGACACAATCAGGACATTGTGCGACGGTAATGTGGGTAAAGAATCGATGGTTTGACACAAGATTAGCTGCAAACACCAAAGTTTAGGCATTCAGCTTTTTCACTCGTATCAACACTGCTGCCATGAGTAAGAGGATGGACGGAACATACACCCAGAAACATATTTATTATATTCACCAGATTTTGAGAGGGAGGGAGAGTTTCAAGTTCAACTTGAGTGAGAAAAGTTGTTTTCTGCTCTCCTGAGGGTAATACACACTTGTTCCAGTTTATGGAAGAACTGAATTGCTCATTGCGTTCTTTCCATGAGCAAAGGGCAATCATTTCAGGCAACGCCTCACCACAAGCTCATGAACCAAGCGGAGGAAGCCGTAGGACAACTAAAACGACAGGGATAAAATGTTGCATGAGAGAGCAAGTTTTCTTAAAAATTCCCAGGATGATTGATGGTGGAGAAAGTAGAATAGGAGACCAGTCTTATAAGTTTGAGAGCTGCTTGTAACCCTGCCAGTCGCCTTGATAAATCCAGACTCACGCGTGAGTTTTCTCTATAATAGCCAAATGTCCACTTGACAAGACTGTCAGAAGAACCGATTGGAGCGGAAGAGCAGCAATATTGTCAGGAAATTTGTAAAATCAGAGCAGAAGATGGAACCATGGTTAGATCCGGTAGGGAAGTTGACCGATTGATCAGTCCCAATGATTCGCCAGAAAGGCTTTTGCTAGCTTGCCATGACAGTTTAAGAGTACCCACACCTAGCCAACTGCATGATACAATTTGATGAATCACCACATATGAGGAGAGAATTTGGATGAAAATAAAGTGCGTCCATGGTTTCAGATACTGAGGTAGATGATCACACTTTAGGTGGACGTACAGTACACATATAAACATGAGTGAGCTAGGGAAGCCTAAACCAGATATTCCTGCGGTTGGATGAGGCAGGGTCATGGAGATGAGAAAAGTCTTGATGAAGAGAGCAACTCCTCCACCAGACGAGGCACAGTCTGTTCAAACCGGAGGGAGGGAGTAACCAGGGAGATATACTTGGAGTCAACACGTCTTGGGCAGGAAATTTCTGTTAGCAATATTCTGTTTTCAGTGGCCAACCTTGTATGAAAATATCTGAATTACGAAAGGCCCCGATATTTGCTCCATACTTTTAATGAAGAGTATAGGGAGAGCTTTGGTCAAGGGGTTGGGGGGGGGGAGGCAGACAAGGACGAGGAGGATAAGATAATTTTTTGAAAGAGTGTGGGAGCCAAAAAGCTAGGAGGGGCGCCGAATGAGAGGGAGAAAAGGCTCTGTGGTCTGGGAGAGCGACAACAGAGGAAGAGCAGTTGAGATTTGAGGAGTGGAGTGAAGAGAATGGATGAGAGCATGGAGAGCACTTTGTGGATGGGAGGGGCAACTTGAAATATGAGGATGAAATGTGGAGAGAGAAAGTAGATGAGGGGAGTTTGAAAGAGTGAAGGAGCTTGGAGGGAGCAGAGTGATGTTCTTGAGTGAGGTAGAGGATATGGCACTGAATTGAAAAAAAGAATGTGATGGGGAAAGCAAATTCATAGCAAACTGGTTTAAAAGTTTTAGGTCAGTTATCGATTAAACACATTTCTTGAGATGCAATAAAGCAATTCAGAAATGGAGAAGAAAAATGCTGTAACAGTGCAGATTTTTTTAAGCAAGTATGAAAAAGTCGAATTTGGAAGCAGCTGTTAAATAGCCAAAGAGTAGTGCATTCTATACAGTAAAGATACCACACGTTAAAGAGGAAAAGTTAGAAGAGATCCCTTTATTATTATATTAATGTTTAGAAGTTATTAACAGATTATCATGAAGTTGTAGAAAAAAATCAGGAAGAAGAAGAAGAAAGAAGAGAATAGGGAGATGAATAAAAGAAGAAGATCGGAAAAGGTAGCCGTTTTTTTTTTAATAAGAAATAGATGATTAGTTGATGGGACGTAAGAAGTGGGAAAATAAATTGGGAAATAATGAGGAAAACAAATAAACACGATCGTACACAGGAACAAAGGACGTCAAGATAGGCCTCAAGCACCCAGTAAGACAAGTTCGACAAATCTCAAAATGAGCACGAATTGAAACAAAACCAACTAGGAACACATAGTAAATGTAGTTGAGAAAAAACAGTTAAAACGGTACAGATAACGACCGGGAACTTAACTTGAGATCTCAAAGCAGGGACCCCCAAGAAACCTGCCAATGCTCCAAAACCAGAACCGAAGTCGATTTGCCAGGTGTAATTTATCCAGTTTCCATTCTTTTTCGTCCACTGCCGTATGGTGTGGGTGTTTGATGAGGGGGAGACGCTCTGCTGCTCGCTGTATTAACAGGAAATTGTCAATGCACCTCACATCCACGAATTCTCGTATTCCTATACATTTCCGCGAGTCCGATTTGCATTCCAGAACACAACAATATGTGACCACTTTGAAATAGCACTTTTTCGGTTTTTAAATGATGAAAAATTATGCTTAAAAACTATTTAACGAGAGCATTTAATCGAACACTACCCGCCACATTTTTATATGCCGATATAATTATATCGGGCTATATTATTGTGATACGTCGTCTCCGTCTGTCTGTCGTCCGTCCCCCTTCCTGTCCCACTCTAAACTCCCAAAGTTTCAACTTCATATTTCGGTACATATGTACAGACTGTAGACGTTTCCGACATACGTTCGTCATCTAAATTCGTGCCATGCAACCAGATGCTGTTTCCATGTATTAGCAAATTCTATTATATACCTTCTTTTCGATATATTTGCTCACTTGAGCTCTGTTAATATATACTTCAATCAAAATTGAAATTACGATTTAAAGATCGTTTAAAAAAAAATTCTGAAGGGTTTAACCCATTAAACAGCTTATACCCAACCTTATTTACATATTGCAAGCACTACTGCAAAACTGGAGTTTTTTAACGTAGGAATGCGATTGTGTTATACAGCATTAAAGTATTTATTTCAATTCAAATAAAAGACTAGAATTTAATCAATGCATGTCAGCATTTTAACAATATCAACCAATTGGGTTAACCCCGCTTTTCCTTCGCTACTATAACGATTTTACGCAAGCAACGCTCGTTTTTAAAAGGCTGCACAAGCAGAACGGATTACTGAAAACGCACACGCCCCTATGGTGAAAGCCTCATAGCCTAACATACCTCATTTAAAAGTCCCGTATCCTCATGTTCTTCTTTTTTTTGTTAGCTTTGTTTCCATTTCTGCTTTGCAGGGATAAAAACTATTACTTCCTTAATAACATTAGATATAATATAAATATATAACACATAGTACACAATAAAAGCAAACTGAATTTCCAACCTTTGCATGACCCTGCCAAGAAAGAATAAAAAGTCACCAAATTCTTTAAATCCATTGCCTGGGAAAATTAGTACGGAAGTGCGTTCTTGTTCCCTTCCTCAACTGTGTGAGCATTGAATTCCTTACCGTGAACTTAATCACACTTAATATTTATGTGATGCTTGGCTCGTCATTGCTTTTATTTTAAATGTAACCAACAAAAAACGTTAACAGACTCTACTGGGATGTTTTGCAAATTATTAGCCACTTATAATTGCAACCATGAGCCATTACTCTTGTGCCTGTAAGGTTTTACAGGTTTTTTTAAATTTAATTCCAGCTATATGCATGTTCCGTACACAGAGAATTTTTAAACATGACCAAATGCCAACTTGTTGAAGAAACCTCGCTAAATAGGTTTATCATGATCATCTAGCAAAACATGGATAAAGATACATTAGGTAAATCAAGGTTGAGTTCTCCGAACCTGGTCTGATTACTTACTTCCACTCGAAATGAATTGCTAATTACCAAATCACTGTCACGCTCTTTCTCGTTAAGGCGTTTATGCTGCATTCCGGGCTAATAAATTTCCAACTTGTTGCCAGCAAGTTTGGCACCAAACAGGTCTCAAGCTGAGTTCTTTACATGTATTAACATGTAGACAAACGCTTGACACGGTGTCAAATCAACAAACAAATTGGAAGCGTTTTTGGCACTTGAATTCCCTCATCATCAAATCAAGATTTCAGCCCCCAACAGATAACGCCTTCTCTGCTCATGTAGGTATTGCACACTCATCACACTTTGCCACAATGCGGTTTGTAAAAGTTTAACGGCAATTTGTAATTTGTTCAGGTCCGCAGATACGTGACCCATTTAACATCCACCAAACTAATGCTAACTGCCAGGATACCCAATTTAATGTCTATCCGAGTTATGCACATACATTGATGAACACTCGACCGGAAACACCAGGATGACCCACATGGGTGTCCGCCTCTACGGCAGAACGACAAATCCAGTCTTCAGTTCTTGCCTCATTCCAGTCTGCTCTACGATGTGAACTTGTTGCTGATCAGGATCTGAATGGAACTTAATTCCCTTTGTATCATGTTCTTCGAGAATCATCTATCGCTGGTCAACTTTTGTCCAACACGTTCTAGAGAACTCAAATGAATTTTTAACGCATAATCATGTTCAGCTGTGCTTATGGACAGTTGGCTCATTTCCTGAGCTATCCTGCTCACCAGATTCTCTCACAAAGAGCCTCGTGATGAGGAGCCCCAATGGCGACCACGTCCTCCGTTTGCAGCGGTATCAGCATCTCAAGGAGATGCGGTTCAGGCATCTTGCCTCGGGATGCCAGACGGAGGCCCTTGGAGTATCGCGAATGACGCAGCGACACGCTTGCTCGCAATGCTGCCATACTACCTATTGCGAACTAGGGCTAGACAGTCAAAGGTGAATGTATCCTTCGACGCTTATCTTGCCTGCCCTACCACACACTCCAGTCCACTCCGAATAACTCTGTTCACTTCTTAGACAGGAGTACTAAACCCCAAGCTTTTGGAAAAGTACTGAAAATATCAAAGTGACATGGAGCTGTCTTGTGAGTGCAGTTCAAAGTTCCTGCATGAACAATAAACTGTCTTAACAAATCTACCACAAGTGCAAGCAGATGTAACCTGGATCCCTATCATCATGACATTACTCAGAGGGAGCAAACAAAAATAGCGAATTATTTATTAATTCTGCTTTGAAAAAAAAATTTACCTAATTGCCAGGGGAACATCATTTTGGGTGTTCTTACACGAAAGTTCTATTAGACACAATGATCTGACTTAAGCTTCAATCTTTATATGTTGTCCTAAAAATCTATAGGAAATACATTTAATAAGCAAACAAAGGCTATTTGCCAATTGATGAAATGGACAGTAGAAAGAGTAACCATGATTGCGTTAATAAAAATTAATGGAAAATAGAAAGATTTGTGTTAATGGTGACTTGAGATGTGTTAGCCACCTATTAAGCCTTGAGAAAGGTGGAGCAACAGCCTCAGCAAACAGTCCACAAATAGAGAAAAAGAGCAACAAGAGTGGAGGTTGTAACAGTTAGCCCATGTATCCTATATGAAAATCATGTTTTCCCCGTTAATTAGTATGTACACTCGCCCTCTAGCTGTTTAGCCTCTTTGAATCCCACCCAGCCTATAAATATTATCCCGGGTTTTCAAAGCAGTATTCATCAATGGTGTGTGTCCATCAGAGACGTTAAACCTGTGCCTTGTCTCTAGCATTCGTTAGTGGATTTAAGCATTCCCATGATGTCCTTCGTGAAGAGTCGGCAAGTATCACCAGCACCATGTCAAAGCAGAATTCCGTGCCCAACCACAAGCGCATCAGCGCACAGCCGTTCCTCAACCAATGATCTTACCCTGCAAACTTGTACCACATACAAGAAAGAAGTTTGGAAAGCATTTCCTTAGTTAGAAATGGCTTCCGTGTTTTTCAAGTAGTTGTAAAAATGTAATGTTTTCGTTCTTTCAGGATGGTCAATGACCTGCAAAACTTTATATTGAATCTGTAACAGCCTGGTTAAGCATCCGTTGTGCTGCTATTCCGAATCTCGACTCAGCGTCAGTGTCATGGATGCCGACGACGCTTCTTGATTTTCTTACCTCCGCCTTCCCGACGATTTTCGCTAAGCAGAAAGCAAAATGGGCAGAAACGAATCATGCTTAATTCTTACTATTTTGGGTCTGCTGCTCAACTGTCCTTTTGGGAATCGTGTTTGTATCCGAACCCCAAGACCAGAATCATTGAAGCTACACCAATGTTTTCTATTCTTTGCATGTCGTTGTTATCTCTACGCACTGCTGTTCCGCTCTCTGTGATATCGCAGTCCTTTTCCCTAATCCCGTTGAAAAAAAAACGCTTTGAACTTTGCGCTGCATGCTCATTTTAAAAAATGGATCAATGCCCTGCGCAATTGCTTCTGGGGAAAACGTCCACCAGCAAATCGTGCCACAATTTTCACTTAAGGCGGTGTGCATCCAGAACTGACTCTCGTCTCCAAGTGCTTCTCAATTCCTCGTCCCTCGAGACTAATTTGCATGTTCAATCTTTTCGGCGCTTCTTATAAAGAGAATAGAATTGATGACGTTTGAAACTCAGCCGTTTTCAACTGCGAAAGTAACAAAGCTTTTAAGCAGCACAGCATCTCTACAGGAGAGGCGATGCCCAACAAGCTTTAATCTTCAAAACTCACGGTGCAAATCTCTGGCGGAAATGTGGCCATCGGCTTTTTCTTATAAAATAGTTTGTCAAAACACTACAGGACAGAGAGATGTGTACAATATGAAGTCATAAACATCCAAATACCAGCAGAACAAAATCCACAAGCATTTGATGTGCAAGTCCGGTATTCAATCCTTTGGGTTTAAATTGTTTTCCGTATCAGTTGAGATCCTGGCTAACTCTAATGTGCCAGCCAATGCATAATACCTCAGTATTGAGGTCTTTGCACTTATTTACATGAAGTTAATTTGGAAATGATTCCCATACATAAACAAACCGAACTACCTAAACAGAGTTGCCAGCCCAATTGAGTCGAATGGCATGAAAGCTCATTTAACTTGCAGTTAATCGGTTTCTCAATTGATAACCAGCCGCTCCGCATTTAAGATGTACAAACTCCAATATATTTTGTAATATCATCATACTGTTTGTTACTCGACAGTTAATCACATTGAAGTCACTGTTTAAGGTAATCCCCCAGTTGGTTTTGATTACAAAACTTTTTCCCCACTGTAAAACTACATTCCTCTAATGAATGCTCCTTCACCAACATTTTACACAAACTTGCACTTTTTTAACACACACTTACCCAAGCTGTAACTTACTCCATCATGATATAGAATTGTATACCCTAAAAAAAAACAAAAAAACAATTTAATCCCCTTTTGTATAAAATAAAACAAGTTGGTGGAAAAAAAAAAATGTTGTTTCCATTTACAAAACAAGTTTTGTATTCTAAATTGATATTAGTCATTAGTTTGTTTTAAACAGACTTATGCAATATTGGCAGGAAATGGCAGGAGTTGAGACACTCACCACTGAGCTTCGTTGAAATCAAACCAGACTGGTCTGTCTCTTAAAATGGTCCGATCAGTTGCTGCTAGCATGTTTACATCAACAAAGCGCTCCCCAGATAGATTTACGCCGGGTGTCCCATCGCCTAGCATGAATACTAACATTAAATATCCCACGTTGTCCTCAGCCCCTTAATTGCCACATGTGCCTAATATGTGAGTTTACTGAGGACAGATGATATGAAAACATGCTGACGTTTTTACCCACTGTTCCAATTCCTCTTTACTTGTTACGGACATAATTGAGTAATTACTATTTACACACTTCACTGGGTAGTTAAAAAAAAAATACTCATTAAATGATTTATTAAGAACCCTTCTGTTAGCTTTGGTGCATGAACAACCTGAACACTTTGTCCCATTGCTCATTAAATGTCTCACCAACCCTTAGTGATTAAACATTTGCTTTTGTACTTAACTTATGCAGCATGATAATGAATCATAAAGCCGCTGAACCAGATTAATTGAAGAGTATAATTCTATTGTATTGTATTTATTTATTTTGATACAGTCAAGCTCTGAATAAGAGCGAGAAACACTGAAAGATCAGGACGCAAACAGAATAAAAGAACACTAGAGAGAGAGAGTAGTGCCACCAACACCGTTAAAGACACAAAGAGCGAAGTTGCACAAAAATGGTTGGAAAGAAAGCGGTATGTAGGACAAGATGGGAAACAGAAGCCACACTCTTTAGAGGGAAAAAATGAAATTTGAGGAGTGACCAAACCAGAAAAAGAGAACGAACGAATAAGTGGAGTTGGAAGCAAGTGATTCTGATTTTGAGAGTCCACCAGAGGATTGATTGACCGTGTGGCATCAGTAGAAAACTGGGGGGAATCGGTGTGGAGCTACAAAGCACAGAAAGAGGGTAGTGCCAAACCAGAAACCATGGATAAAAAACAGAAATCCACTGATCTGTCTGTAATTGGAAAGTATCGCCAATAGACTCGGCTTCCAAAGCAGAAATTTGGCAGATCATCTTGAAGACCTTGTTCGCATGCGTCAAGCTGCAAGTGTAAGAAGGTGAGCACAAAGGGAACACACTACATTACACTGTGCATGAAGTCCTGCAAGTGAATACTGTTCCAAGCAAGGACCTTTTACAACTGGCTTTGGAAGCAACTTGAAATGTCTTTTCCCGAGAAAGAGTGCGCTATAATGGAGACCAAAGTTTGAAATGACACTTCTCAGAGGATGTTATGAAAGGTAGATGGAGTAGAGGGTCTCAGTTGCCAGACGGTCCTTTCAGAAATATATGGTGATATGTCTGATGAAAGACTATTCCAAGTTTGACCAGCTTGTAGTTGTCAAGATCTGAGATAATAAAGAAGGTGCAGCCTGCCTCGTCTGAAGATAAGTCGACACAGCAAAGTGACTTATCAGCAAATACTAAAGGGTTTCACAGAGAATCAGAGAGATCGTTGCTAAATCAGGAAGATGATGGCCCAAAGCACTGCCTACCACTCCAGCCTTAACAGGGGAGAATAAGATGAAAATTCCATCGAGACCACATGTTGATACGAGAGTAAAGATCTGTACATATGTTGGAGTTGACCTGGATTCACAGGAACTTCATAGTAAGGCAGGGATGCCCAGACTGCCATTGAAAACTCAATATATCTCCAGAATGGCCCTAATCTCATGTCTGACATTAAGGGCTCACAGCCATGTTGAGTGAGTAAAGCAGCATGTTCATGTGGGGAGTACCTGTCTGAATCCAATGATATCTATCTGAAACTTGAAGTACTTGTGACGCCATACCTCGCCATTAATGCCTATCTTATGAAAACATATCGGCCCAATACATTTTTGATATCATGCTATATAATCGTTTTACCTATCTCTCAGATGGTTAAGAATCACTTTAAAATAAATAATTCCGTATTCAGATCTTCACCAAAAATCGAATCTGAAGAAATGATGTCTGGAGAAGAAAGGTGGAATAGAGCGGGACGAGGTGAACTGAGAGGGGTGAGACAGTGTTAGTTGAACAGTACAACAGGGAGAGCTAGAGGGCAGATGAGAGAAGATCGAAAGGGCGGACAAGGAGCACAGGAGGGAAGCTTCAGGGCTGCGATAGAGGGAACTTGGCTAGTGGTGCAGAGAACTTGAGAGGCGCTGGGGATAAGCTGAAGGCACTCTGCGCAGGAACGGCAGAGATATAGACCAAGCACTCTCTTCTGGTATGATATACACCTGTACTAAACCATTCTGTCCAACTAACACATCCAGATAAGGAGCAACTGTACAATCATTACCACTCCTGTTTGCTATCAGGCTATCTGGATAAATCTTGTGAAGCTGCTTATCAAAAAAAATGATAGTTTAGAGACAAATATCATCCGTATAACGACATGTATGAGATGTTTTTTTGCTAATGCTAATTTTTTCTCTTTCATCAGTTTCTGTATAAATGAAAATTCACAGAAAATAAGAAAAATGTCCACTAGTACACGTAGGGGGCTGCAATTCCCACCCATGGGAATACCCTTAACC
>CM068961.1:94354345-94367511 GCA_035128595.1 Eptatretus atami
GCATTTGCACAGATGATTTGACGCAAATCTGATACATCACAATGACGTCATATTCGTTTTATGACGTCATTACTATTTTCTGAAATTTTTTGTTTCACAACCAAGAGTTTTCATCAGAACACCTTGAAACTTGACCTGTTCATGCAGAAAGCTCACACGCAGACAGTAACCATCTCAGATTGAGGAAATTCTTCCAAGAAAAAAAGTTATGACGTCATAATATCGCAATGAAAATCGCATAAACAATTATCTCTGAAACAACGCAAGCTTTTTGAATACTTCAGATGGAATCGAATAGGGCATTAGAGATAATTTACCGCACACCTGATACATAACTGATAATTATTATGACGTCATCACTAAGAGGACAAGGATCTTAGCTCATTTGAGCTTGTTAGGAAAGAATGCTCGATCAAACCTGACACATAAAAACTTATTAAAAGAGTTATAAACCTTGTCAATCACTTTGAAGAGTCAATCCCTCACTAGTACTAAATCCAAATTTATAAATAAAGTTGAAAAATCAAAAACTTCATTTGACTTGATATTGAGGAATCTAATTCTAAAGAAGAATTAATGCTCCAGAAAGTGTTAATACCAGAATTCTTCTCAATTGCTAAACAATATTTCCTCAACTGTTCTCAAACAACTTGTAAGCCTGGCCCGATCTCTCAATGGTCAAGAAAGACTTGGAATTTTTTTAAAAAAATTATCGGATCCGGATCCAAATCCAAATCTTCACCAAAATCGAATCAATTCGTCTTTGTCACACACCCAACTTGTCCACCAAGTTTTGTCCGAATCCGGCCATAACTTTTTCAGATATCCTGCTTGTAGACAAAAAGACAGACATGGGTGAAAACAAAACCTCTGTCCACCTTCATTGGCGGAGGTAATTACATTTGATTGTGAGCATTACAGTTTATGTAGCCATCCTGCCTTTGTGTTGGAAGAGATGTGCCTTTTCATCCATCCAATGATGGTTGCTTATGTGTTGCTGTGCACGTGAAAATGCAATATATGTTTGTTACTTACCACCCTCCTTCCTATTCAGCCCCCATTTTACTGCCGTGACATTCCAATCATGTATGACAACATCTTGCACAAGCCTGTGCAGCTTCGCCCACCAGCCTCGCCGGCCGCCTGTGATGCAATGAGATGCATGTTGTGGAAGGACAAGGCGAGCAGGCTTGGAGCGCAGCGTGACTTTGTACGTAAATGGGAACGATTGGGGAGATGATCCGAGTAAAACCGAGAATTTCACTGTTACTGATAACAGTGAAATAACCCTCCCCATAACCACCTACCCAATGTAATAAATATATGCTCCCCACTACGTCCCCACCATCCTCCTCTATTTTTTAAAGCAATACGGGACTTTTGAAAAGATTTATCTGCCCCAGAATGCTCAGTGCGCATGCTCAGAAACCCCTGGAAATGGCGATCTTTGGGATATGTAAACTACTTCCGTGCGTGCGCGGTAAGGATTGTTGTCTACAATGGCTCACAAAGCGTCTAAAATAAACCAAAAATACTTGTAAAAGTACCGTGCCTCAACACAACTAAAGAGTTGGAGTGAGACACCGTATATTCTTTGGATGCTTCTGGATACCGATAGGACGGTCATATCTGGGGCTTGTGGATGCACAGGGTAAGTGTAAAATCAACTTTTAAAGTATTTACTATAAATCATGTTGGGTAGGGGGTGGGGAGCTGTGAGATCTGTTATAAGTACTGTACTTTATATTGTTTGTTTGGTTCTGGCATCACAAGCAAAAGTACGTTAGATTTTTGCATTTGTTGCAAAACAGAAAAGCATCCATCCGTATATACAGGTAGTGGACAAAATTTTTTGGAAACACCAATTTAAAGTTACTTAATAGGGTGGTGGGCCACCACGTGAGGCCAGTACGGCCGTGACATGGAGTCCACCAGTGTCTGGAATTCTGCAGTAGGGATGCGGCAACATTCTTCCATGAGAAAGTCAAGCAGCTCACACCTGTTTGATGGAGGTGGAAAACGTTGTCTCAGGCGTCCTTCCAGGATATCCCATAAATGCTCAATTGGGTTCAGATCTGGTGACTGAGAAGACCATGGCATATGGATAGCATGAGTGTCATGCTCATCAAATCATTGGGCGACCCACATGTGCTCTGTGGATGTGGGCATTGTCATCCTGGAAAACACCCCTCCCAGCAAAAAATAAATGCTGCAACATGGGGTGAAGATGATCACTCAGTATCTTTAAGTAGTGATTGGCATTGACCTTGCCTTCTAAGGGAATGACTGCACCCAAACAATGCCAGGAAAATACACCCCACAACATTACAGAATCACCAGAACCCTTCACTGATGGAACCAATCACTCAGGGTTGTAGAGTTCTTTCGGTTGGTGCCACACGTGCACTCGTCCATTTGTCGAGAACATGGTGAAGGATGATTCATATGACCATATGACATTTCTCCACGGCTCAGTAATCCATTGCCTGTGCTCTTTGAACCACTGAACTCACAAACGTGCATTGCCAGGTGTGATGTGCGGTTTGTGCACTGCTACCAGACTATGGTATCCTGCTCTGTGGAGTTCTCGGCAGACCGTTTTTGATGAAATTGGCTGCTCACACTCCAGGTTGAAATTTGCCATCAATTGATCTGTAGTTCTTCGCCTGCTTTGCCTTGCACTTCAAATTAATGCATGGATATCACGATCCTGGAGTAGGCGCTTCCGCCCACTGTTGCCCGTTGCTGATGTCTTTCCCTTGGAGTTCCATGTTGACATCACCTTTGACACCGTTGCTCGTGAAACATCAGCAAGTTGAGCTGTCTTTGTCACCGAGGTCTCCTCTTGCAGCCATGATAGCTGTATCGGCAACCAGAATCTGTGCAAGCATTTTTTATACGTGATCGGAAGCATACTGGAATTTTATTTGCTCATTTACACATGGGCTACACCTAAGTGGAAGCTGTTGCTTTCAATATACTTGGTGTCCTAATTTTTTTTTTTTTGGGATACCTTGTCGAGGCTCGTATGAGAACACCAACGCACATCAAGGGGGCATGAGACAGGAGGGAGGGAGTGGGAAGGAAAAATAGTGGGAACAGAGACATTTGGAGATCTGTGGAAGGGAGAGGATGGACAGGAACATGGGAATAGAAGATGGACATTACAGGGACTTTCAGGAAGGAAAGCAGGGAATTTGAAGGAGGTGGCTTGGGTGGATTATCGGGGTAGAAAAGATCGAGGATTTGCATGGGGATGATAAGAGGTGGTGTGAACAGCTGTTTTGAAGGCCTGGAGGGAAGAATGGGAATGAATAGAGTGAGGATTTATTCCAAAGGCGGGAAAAAAGAGGAATGAAAGCGTGAAAGTGAGCAGTGATTCGTGATTTTGGTAGTTTTACCAGAAGGGGTTGTTGGCGGACCTTGAGCGCCCTGCGGAAATGTGGTGGGGACAAATCGCAGAGAGAGCAGGGGGGGGGCGAGGCTGGAGAGGAGACGGTAGAAGACAGAAAGACCACCGACCAACCTGCGGTGATTGAGTGAGAGGCCCAAAGACTCAGCCTCATTGCGGGAGATGCAAATGATCCGAAATGCCTTGGTTTCTACAGCGTGAAGCCGAGAAAGGTGGGAGGCAGGAGCACCAGCCCAAAGGGGAGACAGTACTCCATCAGGCTGCGGACAAAAGCTTTGTAAGTGGTCAGAAGCTCAGGTGGGCCGAGGAAGGACCTTGCACGATGGAGGATTCCCAGTCGGCGACTGGCTTTGGAGGCGAGGTTTGAAATGTGGCTTTCCCAGGAAAGTCATGGCAGATAGTGAGACCCAGAAGCTTGAAAGAAAGGACTTCTTCCCGAGGATTGTTGAGAAAGTGGATGGGGGGGTTTCTAAACGGTCCTTTTGAAGAACATAGTGAGAGTGTGAGATTTGTCCGGATTGAAAGACATGTTCCACGTGTTGGACCAGTTTGTGATTTTATCCAGATCAGCAGTGAGCGAAGAAGCTGCTGCTTGCCGGTCTGAGGGATGACCATGTACGGCAGAGGGTGGAGTCATCAGCAAAGAGATTAGAGGATTTTCCAGAGTCGGAGAGATCATTGATGAAAACCAGAAAAAGAACAGGGCCCAGAACGCTACCTTGAGGAACTCCAGCCTGGACAGGAAGGGGAGATGAAAACTCCATTTAGGGCACACGTGACTGTGACAGGAGAGGAAGTCTGCGAGCCATGAGTGGAGATGGCCTTGGATACCATGGGAAAGAGAGTTGGTGAGTAGGGTAGGGTCCAGACTGTGTCAAAAGCACGTGATATGTCCAGGATACGGCTCGGATTTCCTGTCTGGCATGAGTACCTCCATCCTTTGTTGGGAGAGCAGAAGCAGCATATCCAGGGTAGAGTGACCTGGCTGAAACCAAATTGATGATCGGAAATCAAGCCATTGGGAAGAGGAAGGATTTCATGTCTGAAGCGATGATGGATTCCATAACTTGCTGATGATTGGGAGAAGGCTGATTGGTCTGTAGTTGCAGGGATCTGTTTTTGCACCTTTTTATGCAGGGCAGTGATGTTTGTAGATTTCCAAGCAGATGGCAGATGACCTTGAGCAATGAGAGGGTGAATAGAACAGAGAGAGGGTGAGCAAGAGCAGAAGAGACAGGCTTTGAGGCCACGTGGGCTGATGCTGTCTGGACCGGTTGCAGAATCTGAGTCGAGTTTGACAGCAAGCTCTCTACCTTGTCAGGAGAAAAGGACACAGAGTCCAGGGACAGTTGGGTGCGACTGGGTAAGGTGGGTAAAGAAAGCGATGGTTTGGACACAAGATTAGCTGCAAACACCAATTTAGGCATTCAGCTTTTTCACGTGCGGTATCAGCAGTGCTGCCATTTGAGGTAAGGAGGGATGGAGCGGGAACATACACCAGAAACAGATTTGATTAGATGCCACCAGGATTTTGAGGAGGGAGAGAGGTTTGAGAGTTCAGACTTGAGATGAGAAAGATGTTGTTTTCTGGCTCTCCTGAGGGTAGATACACACTTGTTCCGAGCTTTATGGAAGGAACTGAGATTGCCCTCAGTTGGGTTTGCTTTCCATGAGGCAAAGGCAAGTCATTTCAGGACAACTGCCTCACCACAAGCTTCATTGAACCAAGGGCGGAGGAAGGGTAGGACAACTAAAGACGACAGGGGATAAATGTTGCATGAGGGAGAGCAAGTTTCTTTGAAAGAATTCCCAGGATGAGTTGATGTTGGAGAAAGTAGAGATAGGAGACCAGTCTATAAGTTTGAGAGCTGCTTGGAGACCTGCCAGTCGGCTTGAGTGAAATGCCAGACTCGACGGCGGTGAGGTGGTTCTCTGATAATAGCCAGAGAGATGTCCACTTTGACAAGGACGTGGTCAGAAGAACCGATTGGAGCGGAGGAAGAGCAGCAGATATTGTCAGGGAAATTTGTCAAAATCAGATGCAGAAGAGATGGAGTACCATTGTTGAGATCCGTTAGGGAAGTTGACCGATTGAGTCAGTCCCAATGAGTCGCAGAAAGCTTTTGCTGAGGTGCCATGACAGGTGAGAGAGGTACCCACACCTAGCCAACTGGCATGATGACAATTGAAGTCACCACATATGAGGAAGAGAGAGTTTGGATGAGAAGATGGAAGTTGGTCCATGTTTTCAGATAGTGAGGTGTAGATGGAGTCATCACTGTTAGGTGGACGGTACAGTACACATATAAACATGAGGTGGAGTTGAGGGGAAGCCGTAACCAGAGGTATTCCTGGGGGTGTGGGGAGTGAGGGCAGTGCATGGAGAGTGAGGAATAGAGTCTTTGATGAAGAGAGCAACTCCTCCACCAGGACGAGGCACAGGTCTGTCAAACCGGAGGAGGGAGTAACCAGGGAGAGATACTTGGAGTCAGACACGTCTTGGGGAAGGAAAGTTCTGTTAGGCAGATTATGTCTGGTTTGTCAGTGGCAACCTGTATGGAAATATCTGAAAGGTTTGAGCGAAGGCCCCGGATATTTGAGGTCCATACTTTTAATGAAGAGGTAGGGAGGAGGCTTTGGGTGCAGGGGTGGGGGGGGGGGGAGGTAGGACAAGGGACGAGGGGGGAGGTAAGGAGTTGTTGAAAGAGTGTGGGGGATTCAGAAAAGCTAGGGAGGGGCCGAATGAGAGGAGAAAAGGCTCTGTGGTGCTGGGGAGAGGGGGACAAGAGAGGGGGAAGAAGGCAGTTGAGGATTTGAGGAGGTGGAGTGAAGAGATGGAGGTGAGAGGCAGTGGAAGGAGGCAGCTTTGTGATGGAGGGGGGGCAACTTTGGGAAGGATGAGTGAGGGGATGAATGGTGGGAGAAAGTGAGGGGGAGTTTTTGAGAGAGGTGAGAGGGAGGCTTGGAGGGAGAAGAGTGGGATGGTTGCTTTGAGAGTGAGGGTGAGAGAGTGAGTTGGCACTGAAGTTGGAAAAAAAGAATGGTTGATGGAAAGCGAACATTCATAGCAAACTGGGGTTTTTAAAAGTTTTAGGTCAGTTATGCGATTAAACACATTTCTTGAGGGATGCAATAAAGGCGAATTCAGAGAATGGGAGAGAAGAAATGCTGTAACAGTTGGATTTTTTAGGCAAGTATGAAGGAAAGGTCGAATTGAGAGCAGTCTGTTTAAATAGCAGAAGAGTAGTGCATTCTGATACAGTAAAGAGTACCACACGTGTGAAAGAGAGAAGAAGCATTATAAGAGATCGCTTTTATTATTATTATTAATGTTTGAGAGAGTTTTCAACAGATTAGGTCATGGAAGTGTTGTAGAAAAAAATCGAGGAAGAAGAAGAGGAAGAAGAAGAAGAGGAGATGAATAAGAAGAGAAGAATCGGAGAAGGTAGCGTTTTTTTTTTTTAAGATAAGAAATAGAGTGATTAGTTGGGATGGGGACGTTAAGAAAGTGGGAAAGATAGAAATTGAAGATAATGGGGAAAAAACAATAAACACGATCGTACACCGAGGGAACAAAGGGAGGCTCAAGGATAGGCCTCAAGCACCCAGTAAGACAAGTTCGACGAAATCTCACAAAATAGCACGATTTTTGAAACAAAACCGAACTAGGAACACATAGTAACATGTAGTTGAGAAAATAAACAGTTAAAACGGGACAGATAACGACCGGGAACTTAACTTTGAGATCGTCAGCAGGGAGCCCCCAAGGAAACCTGCCAATGCTCCAAAACCAGAACCGGAAGTTCGATTTTGCCAGGTGTAATTTATCCAGGTGTTTCCATTTTTTTTCGTCCACTGCCTGTATGTGTGTGTGTGTGAGTGAGTGAGACGCTGCTGCTGCTCGCTTGTATTAACAGGAAATTGTCGGAATGGCACCTCACATCCACGGATATTTCTCGTATTTCTATACATTTCCGCGAGTCCGATTTGCATCCAGGAACACAACAATTATGGTTGACCACTTTGAAATAGCCACTTTTTCGTTTAAATGATGAAAATTATGCTTAAAAGACTATTTGAACGAGAGATTTAATCGAACACGTTACCCCGCACAGTTTTTATATGCCCGATATATATATATCGGGGCGTATTATGTGATACCGGTCGTCCGTCCGTCTGTCTGTCTGTCCGTCCGCCCGTTCCTGTCCGCACTCTAACTCCCAAAGTTTTCAACTTTCATATTTGGTACATAGGTACAGACTGTGGAGACGGTGTGTCGCGACATACGTTCGTCATCTAAAGTGGTTGCCATGGCAACCAGGATGCTGTTTTCCATGTAGTAGCACAATTCTGTATATACCTTCTTGTTCGGGCATATATTGTGCTCACTTGAGCTCTTGTTAAGTATATACTTCAATCAAAATGAAATTACGATTTTAAAGATCGTTTAAAAAAAAAATTCTGGAAGTTTAACGCCATTGAAACAGTGCTTATACGCCACCTTATTTAACATATGCAAGCACTTACTGCAAAACTGGAGGTTTTTTAAGCGGTAGGAAGGCGATTTGTGTTATACAGCATTTAAGTATTTAATTCAATTCAAATAAAGAACTAGAGATTTAATCAACTAGGCATGTGCAGCATTTTTAGACAGATATCAACCAATTGGTTAACCCCGCTTTTCGCTTCGCGTACTAGTAACCGATTTAACGCAAGCAACGGCTCGTTAAAAGTGCCTGCACAAGCAGAAGGGAGTTGCTGAAAACGCACACGGCCCATGCGTGAAAGGCCTCATTAGCTTAACATACCTCATTTTGAAAGTCCCGTATGCCTCATGTTCTTCTTTTTTTTGTTAGGGTTTTGTTTCCATTTCTGCTTTTGCAGGGATAAAACTTATTACTTCCTTAAGTAACATGTGAGATATAATATAAATATATAACACATAGTACACAATAAATCAACTGAATTTCCAACCTTTGCATGACCCTTGACCACAGGAAGAAATAAAAAGTCACAAATTCTTTGAATCCATTGCCTGGGAAGAATTAGATACGAAGTGCGTTCTTGTTCCCTTCCGTCCAACTGTGGTGAGCATTTAATTCCTTACGGGTTGAGACTTTAATCACACTTGTAATAGTTTTGTGATGCTTGGCTCGGTCATTGCTTCTGATGTTTAAATGTAACAACAAAAACGTTAACAGTACTCTACTGGGATGTTTTTGCAAAATTATTAGCCACTTATAATTGCAACTCATGAAGCCATTTTTACTCATTGTGCCTGTTAATGTTTACAGGTTTTTTTTTAAATTTAATTCCAGGCTATATGCATTGTTCCGTACACGAGAGATTTGTGATAACATGGAGCCAAATGGCCAACTTGGTTGAAGCCTCGCTAAATAGGTTTATCATGGAGTCATCTAGCAGTAAGACATGGGATTAAAGATACATTAGTAAATCAAGTTGAGTTTGCCCGACCTGGTGCTGATTACTTACTTTCCACTCCGAAATGGAATGCTAATTACCAAATCACTGTCACGCTCTGTGCTCGTTAAAGGCGTTGTGCTATGCTGCATTGCCGGGGCTAATTAAATTTGCCAAGCTTGTTGCAGCAATGTTTGGCAGCCAACAGTGTCTCAAGCTGAGTGTCTTGTACATGTATTACATGTAGGACAAAACGCTGGGACACGGTTGTCAAATCAACAAACAATATTTGGAATGCGTTTTTTGGGCACTTGAATTCCCTCATCATCATAAGCCAGATTTCAGCCCGCCACAGGATGAAGGCCTTCCTCTGCTCATGTTAGGGGTATTGGCACACTCATCACACTTGCCAAATGCGGTTTGGTAAAAGTTTAAACGGCAATTTGTAATTTGTTCAGGGTGCCGCAGATACGGTGGACCATTTAACATCCACCAACTAATGCTAACTGCCAGGATACCCAATTTAATGTCTATCCGAGGTATGGCACATACATTGATGAATCACTCGACCGGTGAAACACCAGGATGACATCACATGGGGTGTGGCGCTGTCGGTACCTGTGCAGAACGACGAAAGTCCGAGTCTTCAGTTCCTTGCTGATTCCAGTCTTGCTCTACGGATGTGAGACTTGGTTGCTGATCAGGGATCTGAGATGGAGACTTAATTCCTTTGGTATCAGGTCTCTTCGGAGAATCATTGGCTATCGCTGGTCAGACTTTGTGTCCAACCAGCGGTTGCTGAGAGAGACTCAAATGAGATTTGTTAATTGCATAATCTGTGTCAGCTGTGGCTGTATGGACATGTGGCTCATTTTCCTGATGCTGATCCTGCTCACCAGATTCTCTCAGCAAGGGAGCCTCGTGAGTGGAGGAGGCCAATGGGCTGACCACGTGCCTCGTGGTTGCAGCAGGTTGATCAGCATCTCAAGGAGATGGGGTTGGGCCAGGCATCTGCCTGGGGGATGGCCAGACGGAGGCCCCTGGAGTATCGGCGGAAAGTGGACGCAGTGACACACTGCTCCGGCACATGCTGCCATACTGACCTGAGGTTCGAACCTAGGCTAGACAGTTCAAAGGTGAATGTGGATCCTTCGAGGCTATCTTGCCTGCCCTACCACACACTCCAGTCCACTCCGAATAAACTCTGTTCACTTCTTGAGACAGGGGGTACTAAAGCCCCAAGCTTTTGGAAAAGTACTGAAAATATCAGAAGTGGGTACATGGAGCTGTCTTGGTGGAGTGCAGTTCAAATTTCCTGATAACAAATAAAATCGTCTTAACAAATCTACACAGTGCAAGCAAGGGATGTAAACCTGGGATCCCAGCATCATGAGCCATGTACTCAGAGGGGAGCACAAAATAAGCGAATTATTTATTAATTCTTCTTTGAAAAAAAATTTCCTAATTGCCAGGGGGAACATTCATTTTGGGTGTTCTTACATCGAAAGTGTCTGATTTTTAGAGCACAATTGGATCTGACTAAAGCTTCAATCTTGTGATATGTTGGTCCTAAAGAAGGTGCTATATTGGGAAATACATTTAATTAAGGCAGAACCAAAGGCTATTTGGCCCAGATGAGGGAATGGACAGGAGGAAAGAGGAACCATGAGGTTTGGGTTAAGTAAAAGTTAATGGAAATAGAAAGGATTTGTGGGTAGGGATGGGTGACTTGAGATGGTGGTTTAGCACCTATTTGAAGCCTTGGAGAGAAGGGTGGGATGCAACAGCCTCAGCAAAACAGTTCCACAAATGAGAGAAAAGAGCAACAAGAGTGGAGGTGTACAGTTAGCCCATGCTATCCTAGTTATGGAAAATGTCATGTTTCCCTCGTTAAATGAGGTATGTACACTCGCCTCTAGGCTGTTTAGCCTCGGTTTGAATCCCGACCCAGCTATAGAATATTATCCCGGTGTTTCAAAGGCAGGGTGATTCATCAATGTGTGCTGTCCATCAGATGGACGTTAAACCTGTGTCCTGTCTGCTAGCATTCGTTAGTGGATGTTAAAGATCCCATGATGTCCTTCGTGAAGAGTCGGCAAGCTATCACCAGCACCATGGTCAAATTCCAAATTCCTGCCCTAACCAGCAGAGGGCGCATCAGCGGCACAGCCGTGTCCTCAGCCAATGATGCTACCCTGCAAACTTGTACCACATACGAATGAAGAAGTTCTGGAAAATGGATTTCCTTAGTTATGGGAAATGGCGTGTTTTCTCAGTAGTTGTAAAATGTAATGTTTGTCGTTTCTTTCAGGATGGTCCAGATGACCTGCAGAACTTTGATATTGAATTCCTGGAACAGCCTGTTACAGCATCCGTGTGCTGCGATTCCGAGTCTCGACTCAGCGTCAGTGTCATGGAGGCCGACGACGCGTTTCTTGGATTTTCTTACGCTCCGCCTGTTCCCGACGATTTTCGCTAAGCAGAAAGCAAAATGGGCAGAAACCGAGATCATGCTTAATTCTGTACTATTTTTGGGGGTCTGCTGCTCAACTGTCCTTGTGGAATCGTGTTTGTATCTCGAACCTCCCAAGGGACCAGAATCATTGAGAAGCTACACAAGTTGTTTTTCTATTCTTTGCATGGTCGTTGGTTTATCTCTACGGCACTGCTGTTCCGCTTCTGTGAGATCGCAGGCCTTTCCCTAATCCCTTGAAAAAAAAACGTCTTTTGGAACTTTGCTGCTGCATGCTCATTGTAAAAATGGATCAATGCCCTGCGCAATTGCTTCTGGGAAAACGGTGGTCCACCAGCAAATCGTGCCACAATTTGTCACTTAAGGCGGCTGGTGCATCCAGAACTGGAACTCTCGTCTCCAAGTGCTTCTTCAGATCCTCGTCCCTTCGAGACGTAATTTTGTGCATGTTCAATCTTTCGGCGCGTTCTTATAAAGAGATAGAATGTGATGACGTTTGAAACTCAGCTCGTTTTCCAACTGCGAAAGTTAACCAAAGCTTTTAGCATGGCACAGCATCTCTACAGGAGGAGGCGATGCCTAACCAAGGCTTGTTATCTTCAAAAGCTCACGGTGCAATCTGCTGGCGGAAATGTGGCATCGGGCTTTTCTTATAGAAATAGGTGTTGGTGAACACTACAGGACGAGAGAGGATGTGTACAATAGTGCAAGTCATAAAACATTCCAAATACCAGCAGACAAATATTCCACAAGGCATTTGATGTGCAAGTCCGTATTCACCTTTGGGGTTTTAAAGTTGTTTTTCCGTATCGAGTTTGAGAGTCCGTGGCTAACTCTTTAATGTGCCACCAAATGCATTAATACCTCAGTTATGAGTCTTTGCAACTTATTTACCATGAAGTTAATTTGGAAATGATTCCATTACATGAAACAAACCCGAACTACCTAAACAGAGTTTGCCAGCCCAATGAGTCCGAGTGGTCATGAAAGGCTCATTATGACTTGCAGGGTAAATCGGTCTAATTGATAACCAGCCGCTCCTGGCCATTAAGATGTACAAACTCCAATATATTTTTATATCATCAGTACTGTTTGTACTCGACAGTAATGCACATTTGTGAAGTTTGCACTGGTGTTAAGGTAATCCCCCAGTTGGTTTGATTACAAAACTTTTTCCCCACTGTAATAACTACATTCCTCTAATGAATGCTCCTTCAGCAACATTTTACACAAACTTTGCACTTTTGTTAACAGCACACTTACCCAAGGCTGTAACTTACTCCATCATGGATATAGGAATGTATACCCTAAAAATAAACAAAAAAACAATTTAATCCCCTTTTGTATAAAATTTAAAACAAGGTTGGTGGAAAAAAAAAAGTTGTTGTTTGCCATTTTTACAAAACAAGTTTTGTACTTCTAAAGTTGATATTAGTCATTAGTTTGTTTTAACAGGACTTGATGCAATATTTGGCAGGATGGCACGGAGTGAGAGCACTCACCACTGAGCTGTCGGGTTTGGGAATCAAACCCAGACTGGTCTGTCTCTAAATGGTCCGATCAGTGCTGCGTAGGCAGGGTGTTACATCACAAAGGGCGCTGTCCCCAGATAGATGTTACGCCGGGTGTCCCATCGGCTAGCATGAATAGCTAGACATTAAATATCCCACGTGTCCTCACCCTTAATTGCCAACATGGTGGCCTAATTATGTGAGTTTATGGGACAGATGATGATGAAACGATGCTGCGTTTTTACCACTTTGTTCAATTCCTCTTTTCCACTTGTTACGGGACAATAAGTTGAGTAATTACTAGTTTTACACACTTTCACTGGGGTAGTTAAAAAAAAAATACTCATTT
>CM068961.1:94371160-94386511 GCA_035128595.1 Eptatretus atami
TGCAAGTTTAACGAATCCAAGTGCTTTAATCACAATAACTAACAAATGATGTAAATAGTACAACAAACCTAATTCATGTGCTGATATAAAATACCACCAATGTGGAGTGGTGTTTTAAGAATCACTCATCTGATAGGCTGGTTGAGCAACTCCTCTCCATCATATCGTGGGATGGGATGAAGGCCGTTGTTGGAGGACCTTATTTGTTCTTATGTCCGGCTGAAAAACACGTGAAAAAAATTGTTTGGTTTCCCATTCACAAAATGAGGGCATTCAAACCGAACACCCGAGAGGAAGGGCATCGCGATGGTCCGTACGTACCGACCGAGTGCCCATTTCCCTCAAGTCGAGGCCACAGGCACACATTCATAACCTCTCCGAGCATATACAATCCCGTGAGCACCAGTCCTCCGAGCAGGATGAAAACTACAAGGCCAGGTCCTGCCAGCCATGCAAGGATGGGGTACACCCATAAGCCTCCAGCGTACCGTATCCACAGTGTCCTGCACGAATGACAAAACAACTGCAGTTGTATCTCTAAGACATTATCTAAGCTAAGTCAGTCACAAGCTTAAGGACATTGTAAATAGGAGACAGGGTAGAGCACATAAATTGTCCCTACCTGACCCCCACCTCCCAACTTCCCAAACCACACTGCACATTACACCCATTATGATTTACAACCTTGACACGAGCATCATGACTCAAAACAATCCCTTGATTATCCCACCTAGTAATCCAATGGTTGCGGATAATGTGATAATTAGGTTTGTTGGTGAACTGGCAGGACAGCCGAGAGGTGCACACACACGCCTCTAAGTTGTCTAGCCTGAGTTTGAATCCCGACCCAGCTATAAACTGTCATCCCGATGTTTCACAGCCAGGATGATTCAAGTGTGTGCTGTCCCTGGATGGACATTAAACTGGCTGCTGACTGCTGACTGCTGACATTAAAGACTGCTGACTGCTGACATTAATGTCTGCTGACATTAAAGATCCCATGGTGTCTATTGCAAAGAGTAGGCAAGATATCGCTGGCACTAAAGCCAAATTCCAATTTTTTGCCCTAACTTACATCCGCAGCACAGCCAAGCCAATAATGCAGCCTGGCAGTCTTGTGCTGCATACGAAATCAGTTTTGTTGGTTAGCTTCATGTGAACGAGTCATCGCACCATAACAATTCAAACTTGCGTTTGCAATTTTCAACATAAAATCAGTCAAATATCACACCGATCTGCTTTGTGCTTGACATGTGAAAGTGAAGCTTTTCAAATATTTATATTTTCTGTGTTTTGAACCAAAAGTGAAGTGATAAATGCAGCCACGGACCCACCAATGTGGCTTGAGACCAGAGCCCCCATCCTTTGTCTTTTGTAAAATAGCTACGTAAGTGTGGCTTCAAAATATTTAAAGCTGAAAAAGTAAATTCACATCAATTAGCTATCGTAATACGCATAAGCACCCAATATGATAGCCGTAGCCCTTCAGAGGACATAATTTGACATTTTAGTATTAGAAACATTCTCTGACAGGGAAAGACAGCCACCAAAGGCTGCAGCCTACCAAATGAGGTAGCAGATGCCAAAAGATATCACTCCAGCGATGCCAACACCACGTTGAGGGTAGACGTGCGGAATGATTTTCATCTCCAGCAGCAAAAGAGGCATCACTGTTGTATGCTTCACAGGTGGTGGGAAGGTGGATGAGAAAGAGGAAAAAGATGGAAACAAGGCTGGAGTGCTCAAAGGCAGCGTTCTAGGCCACCCATCCTATTAACTATTAATCTTCATCAATGACCTCTCTGATTGAATGGAAAAATCACCTTTATCTATTTGCTGATAACTTCAATCTCTGCAATGACATCCCTCATCCTTCTGGCAGACAGGCAGCAGCCTCTTCCCTATCATAAGACCTTGATAGAATCACAAGATGATTAAACACTTGGAATATGTTGTTCAATCCTGACAACTCTATACATATATTATCTCCCTCTCTATCGGCAAACCCTCCCATCTACTTCCTTAACAAACCTCTTGAAGAGGTTCAGTCACAAACTTTTCAGCATCATGAGCCATGATATTTCTTGGCCAAACCACATTTCTCAGTTGGCCTCCAAAGCCAGTGGCCAACTGAGCATCCTCCATTGTGCAAGTCTTTCCTTGGTACACCAGGACTTTTATCTACCAATAAGGCCTTCATCAGTAACTTGATGGAGTATTGCTCTCCCCGCTGGGATGACACCTCTGCTTCACATCTTGCTCAAGCTTGACTTCATGGAAACCAAGACCTTCAAGATCATTGGAATATCCCGTGATAAAGCCAAGTCGATGGGCTTATCACTTTCACATCTGTGGTTTCTCTGTCTTCTACCACCTCCTTTCTGGTCTTGCAGCCTCTGCTCTTTCTGTGCTTTGTCCCAGCCCTCCCCTCCACCCACGAGGATTCTGCAAGGGAGCACGCAGTCTGCCAGTAACCCCCTTCTGGTGCAACTCCCAAAATCCAGACTCACTGCTCACCAATCATTTGTTCTTCTTTTTTCCTCCTGTGGAACCAACTTGCTCAGCTTCTTTAGTCTCATTCTTCCCTCCAGGGCTTCAAGACAGATGCTCAATACCACCTCCCATCCACAATCATGGTCTTTTCTTCCTCCATTAATTAACTCTCCTCAACCCCACCTCTTTCCAAGTTTCCAGTTTTTCCTTCCACTTCTGCGATTGAGGATTTGCAGCTGTATCCCTCTTGTTCACCCCTTGTCCCCCCTCCCCCCTCCCAAGTTTCCCTCTATTTTGTCCCTCAACCCTGCTGTTGGTGTGCCCAACCCTATCCTCTCTCTACTGTTATTTTCATTATGTTCCATCCCGCTCCATTCTATGTTTATAGCTCTTCCACGAGCTTCGACACTGTATACAAAAATAAAAATAAAAATAACCCAAAGGGATCGTGTCACGAATCATCCTTTTAAAATGTTTCACAAGTCCTTCAAAATCGGATCAAACATTCAACGACGGCAATTATGACAGTACACCTACTTGCACCAGCTTCTAGTTATAAAAGATTGAAAACCACATTCCGAGTAGGCCTTTTGGCCTCAGGTCCAAATTCATAATTCCTGCCTGGGACTCGAGCTCGGTTGGTCACTGAGCTTCACCTGGGCCTACTTCAGATTTACAATGGCTTTTACAAGAAGCTTCCTAAACAACAACGAAAAAAGGAAATTGCAACGCTCTACACTGACAGCCACACTGTTGTGCAGCCGATATACATGGTGCTTTCATTCCCAAATATTTCCTACCTTTCCTGAACTTGCTCAATCTCACCTGCTGGGATGACTCGTACATGGAAAGCTAATGGAGAGTAAAAATTACAATTACGGATTTCATTTCCGTGCAGAGTCTTACCATGGCGTGATTTAACCACACTGGAATCACCAAATCAAGATACGTTGGGTAGATGAGCTCCCGGTCAAAAGCATAGATCATCCAGAAAGTCAATACCACAAACTGCAAAACACGTGCACGATTTACCACTAGATGCATCACACCGAGCACAGATGGTAGGCAAACAAAGGCGCTCTCTGTCCCTTCATTATTTGTTCACCTCCTCAACGCCAGACATGCAAACAGTGATGCAAAAAACTCACCAAACCAACGGGGAAAGCCAAAATGGCGAACATGTAGTTGCGTAGTTTTTGTACGCCTCTAGGTGCAGCGTTCCTTTGGCCATCGTGATCTTGTCCCAAAATGTCCACCACGAGAGCAACACAAAAATAAGCAGTCTGCAGGACCTGTAATGGACAAGAACATTTATTAGGATGATCGCACGCTCAGGTGGGGATCTACCTGTGTGAATCCCAGGCGACTTTCCAAGGGAGATGACCACGTTCATGTGGCATTTGCGAACGAAACGAACATACACTGGTGCAAGTCCCAGGCATTATCCAGGTGAATTTCAAATGGATCATCATTTGCAGTACTTTAAATTCTGGGAGGGAAAGTGAGTCATCTCCAGCACCTTGAACATATAAGAAACTTGCACCCAAATCAGCTCCAGTTGAACGTCAGGCCCGTCCAACCTGGTTGGGGAATATTTGGGCAAAAAAAATTCTCGTCCGAAACCACAAGGTGGGAATTATTGGAGTCATTAAATGAGTAGTAGTAGTTTCTCTTTTATGCCAGCGCTTCTTTCACCCATCAGGCTTGTGGTGATTGATGACCTCAAGTCTTTGGGAGGTGGTAGTTCTTATTGCCTTCAGACTTCGGGTGGTGGGGATCAATTGTGCTGTAAACCCTTGTGAATAGGAAACACAGATTGACATGAGGCGATTTACTCACCAGGTAGCGTCGAGTCGACACCGATTTTTGGAAGAAATTTGCATTGATCGACTTTCCCGCACTCTAATCCGACCTGACATGCAAAGCTACTCATCTCAGGCGAACCCCCCAGCGATTCAGCCAAAACGAATCACCTGAGTGTATGACCAGCTTTCAAGAAAGAATACCTCCCTGTACACCATGTCAATTCTCTTTTAAAGGAAAACTTTCATTGGCCAATTTGCACTGAAAAGTATCATCGTATAAGTAAATAAATAAAAAACACAACATCTATGACAAAAAGAAGCGTGTGTCATTGATTGTTATCGCCACAATTTGGGTTTCAGCAGGTGGAACAAAGTCCTCCCAGGACTCGAAGAATCACCTTCCGTTTCGGTGAAGGATCATGATTCATGGGCCAAGTTGTGAGATTTTCTTGTTAACCTCGCCATCGAAGATGGACGGAGGTTACTGTTTTCACCCCTGTCTGTTGTTGTTTGTTTGTGTGAACAGTATTACGGAAAAACTCGTGGACGGATTTCGACGAAACTGGGTGGGGATTAGGTATGTCCAAGGATCATGCCATTAGATTTGGACTTGGTCCAAAGTCCAATATGGCCGCTATGGCGGCCATTTTGAAAAAATATTTGAATTTGTTTTGCATTTCTACATGTTTTAAGTGATTTCCAACCAAAAAAAAAAATTGTTAGAGAAAAAAAAACCAAATTTGCGCAACTTTTTTTCAAAAAAATTCTATTTTATTTGAAAAAATTGATTTTTTTTTTGCATTCTACATGTTTTAAGTGATTTCCAACCCCCCCCCCCCCCAAAAAAAAATTTGTTAGAGAGAAAAACCCAGAAATTTTGCACCTTCTTTTCAAAAAAATTTCGATTTTTTTTTTTGGCATTTCTACATGCGCGTCGATCTAGTTTAGTTTATTCAATCGTGGTTCAGTAGAGTCTGATCCGTTTTGACCTACAATGAATAGGATATCAGGTTCACTTAAGTGATCCAGCAGTATTGGCGGCGGAGTTTTGCACTCTACCGAGTGCTCCCCTCTAGTTCTCAAAGTTTTGTTCCAAGGTCTGTCTCTGTCTCTGTCTCTGTCTTCTGTCTCTCTCTCTCTCCAGGATCATCACCAACCCCCAGACAGCTTCCAACTGCAGTTTGTTTATAGTAACATTCCCAGGGATAGTTTTTAATATGTCCATGAGGTTCTTTTTTTATCATTCCCATTGCTCCAATTATCACTGGCACAATTTTGATGCTCTTCAGCTTCCAAGATATTTCCACTTCTTTTTTGAGGTCTTGTCATTTGGTCATTTCCTTGGTTTCTGCATTGTTTAGGCCAAAATTGCTGGGGACCAACACCTCAATTAGCAATGCCTTCTTTTCTTTTTTGTACCTCAATGCTATATCCGGCCGCAATACTTTGTTTTCTATGTTCACACTCGATGGGATCATCAGGTCGTATGTGTTGCAACATTTCCTCGTTTCAAGTGATTGCTTTTGGTTCATGTTTCAGATTAGTTTTCTGCAACTGGGATGTTGAGACTTTTGCAGATGTGCCAGTGAATTACTCTAAATTGTGTGTGTGTGTGTGTGTCGCTTTATAAGATTATACTTGAAGCAAAGATTTGTATCTGTTTAATCTTAAAGACACCTGTTTTAAAAGCCCGTCCTTCTGGGATGGAAGAAGAAGCAGGACCAGGAGCTTTAATGTGTTGGTTGCAATGGTATGACAGCAGGAACCCTTTAGAATAAATCGTGGAGATTGAAGGAGCACACTATCATATATAGTAATACTCTAATCCAGTGGTCTCCAATCAGTGTATCGCGATTGACAGGTCAATTCCTGAGTATTGGACAGTCGATCTTAAAAAAATAATTAAAAACATTTCTTTTTTAAAAAAATATATAGAGTGGGAAATGCCGAGATTCTGTACAGTGGTTGGGTGTCAATGAACACCTCAGGTGAACCCCCCAGAAATACGTGGGGTAGATGAACACCTCAGGCAACTTGAAGAAATACATTTCTTCAGATCGACATCAGAGAAATGACAGCAAAATTTCAGCAGGTATTTGAACAAAGCAGTGGACATGACATGGAGATAATAGCCATGCCAAATGACACGAGCTGAAAGCTAGGTCAAAGGTCAAATCTTGTATTGCATTTAGATTCTAAAAGTGAGGCTATCGGGGTGTTTGAAGTTGAACAAACTCCAGAAATTTTCAGAGTTAAGGTTCAAATTCACTGGCTTCTCGGATCGTTGATGAAGACCACCAGTGCCAACACGGATGGCCGCGTGACACCAGATGGTTATTATTACCATCAAAGGTGGCTCGAGGTTATGTTTTCATACCTTCCTGTGAGCAGGATATCTCAAAACATGAAGGACATATCCGGGTGAAACTTGGTGGACAAGTTGGGTGTGTGACAAGGACGAAATGATGATATTTTGGTGAAGATCCGGATCTGGAAACTAGAATTTTAAAAGTGATTCTTCACCATTGAGAGATAGGGCCAAAAACGAGATTATAGCACGATATTTAAAAAAATTATGGATGGATTTGGAAGAAACGTGGACAGGTTAGATGTGTGACAAGGACAAATTGGTTTGATTTTGGTGAAGATCCAGTTAACAATTTTTTTTTAATTACCCCACACACATGAAGCGAAAAGCGGGGTTAAGAAATTGGTTTATGTCCGTCCGTCTGTCTGTCTGTCTACAGACGTTGGTTTATGATTGAGGAACAACTTATATCAATTGAATGTTATATTCTGAACCCAAATCAGAAAACAAACCTGTAGTTTAACATTACTTTCTCTGAATTCGTCCCGATCGCAAATGCACACAGAGGAATGAGATAACTTTTTACTCTTTCTGTCTGTCTGGCAGTCCAACAAAATTGAAAA
Organism: Eptatretus atami; assembly: GCA_035128595.1. Lineage (NCBI taxonomy): Eukaryota > Metazoa > Chordata > Myxini > Myxiniformes > Myxinidae > Eptatretus > Eptatretus atami. The sequence continues at coordinate 94,378,390 of CM068961.1, forward strand.
TCATTCCAAACAGGAAACTTACCGTTTTTAAGGACGTCATAAAGGACACAAACAACAGGCACAAAGAACTAATGTTACATGTTAAATAAGGTGGTGTAATACACACTATCAACGGCGGTAAATTCGGAAGTAAATTTTTTATACCTCTTTTACAATCTTTATTTTATACAAATTGAATTATACTAGAAGCACCCGCTCCCCAAAGGAGCAGCACGGGCAGGGGTGGGGGGTTTGTGTTGTTATCCTTATTCAAATTTGGAGTTCAAAATACCTTGAGTTGCGTAATTTAAAACACTTCACTGCACTGGAAAACGTGGGGACAGGAATACTGCACAGTCAGGGTGGGGACTTGTAATACCCTCTCCCACCTGAAGCAGCACTACACGAAACACATTTTCATAAAGAATTTGTGTCCCAACCCCCATCCCCCTCCCACTCGTGAAGATAAAAACTCCCCATGCACAAACTGGGGTCATACTGATCCTATGTAGCAAGTGTGGATGTAATTGGGCCAGAACTGTACAAGAAGTAGACACTGACACACACTTTTCTTTTTAAATCATTATTTTATTTAAATTGAAGTACATACTTAACCTGAACTGAACTGCATGATTTTGAGCTTTCCCTGACTGGGGAAAAGTGGGCTCCTAGTCGCCCCCCAGATCTCAGCCTTCTTGATGGTCCGGTGAAATTGAAAGTAGCACACGGATCGAACATCACGGAATGAACGCTACGGTAAAAAAAAAATTCATAATACATTAATTTGTCTAATTATTGCCGAATTAGCAACGCAATATGCAAATTTTATGCATTTCGCACAGAAACCTCCAATTTTTGACATTGAACACACGAGATTGCAAGAAAAAGTGCACAATATCAAAGAACAAGAAGCGAATACTTCGATATCGTGCGGCTGGGGGCAGTAAAGTCTAGGTTAAGAATGATGAAACAATTTTGCAGTTATAAAATTTAAATGTAGACACGGTGAATTAGCATGCATGATGGGAAGAGTTGTGACGTTGGACAAATTTCTATTTATAGCCCTCAGATCAAAGGGACGTACGCCCATAAGTGTGACAGAAGACGTGACAGAAGACACAGGACAGAATAGCCAATTATAACAGCGCGATCGATTTTTGCACTAATTGACCTTTGACCCCTGACCTATGCGAATTGGTCAATATGTCCTGAGGCAAAGATGTAGTACTCATTGCGTACCATGAACCTGCAAAGTTTCATTCGTATCGATGCACTCACCTGGTCGCTAGGGGCCTTCAATTTGCCAATTTTCGCGCATACCCTAATTGTGGGGGCGCTGCAGGTAAAGTATTCCATATATCACAAAAACCGGAATATATTTGATAGAGCATCAGCTGTAGATCATTCGTGCCAAATTTCATAACCCTACGTGCGATAATGGCTTTTGGAATTTATTTCGCGTGAACAGTACCGATTTTGAAGGTTTTTCGGTTGTTGCTAGGAACCAAAGCGTCCTAGCAACCATCACAATTTCCAAAGCACTAGGTCATAAGATGTACCTACCACCCGAGTTTGGTCAAAATCTGCCCACGTTACTACCAATTATGCTGATGACAAACGAACAAACATCCAAACAAACAGACAGAATTACTGACAATAAGGGTCACCTATTTCGGCGACCCAAAACATATACATTACATACATACATCATATAAACATATATATATATATAAACATATACATATGGTTTCCACCACGCCGGCGTGCGGTGACCGCTTTAGCTAATTCACGGCCGCACCGCCCACGGCAATCCAGTCGTAGCTTTCCGGATCAACGCCGAAATCCAGCTTCGGGTGCGTTTTTAAAGCACACCACAACCTTGTCAATACTCTACCCGCGCTACAGGGTCCGATCGCCGAATGGTCGATTTACATAATTATTCGCGCGGGCAGCTACCGAGAGATTATACCTCAACGGGACCTGCTGGAAACGAGCCGCTTAAGCAGCTCGCTCCGTTTGCGATTTGCCGAGCGGTGTATTATCGCAGGCCCCGTTGGATCCGATTAACATCGGTATTAACAACCAGCTATTATTCCAACGCAGTATGGCAGTTCAATGGAGGAAGAGGACGCAACGAGCAGTGGAACATTCAAACAAGGACATTTATTTGTCACACGTATGCAGTCAATGAAGCAATGCAGATATACAAGCACGTATGCAATGAATGGGGTAGGGAAAGACACGAGCAAACAAAGACCTACAGCCGTATCTATTTATTATGTACACAATCACTTAACCACAATTCTACTTAGCGGACACGGCGCCACAACTTTCATACAAGAAAACCCCAGGAAAGGAAAGGGTAAGAACAGGGCCCGTAGGCCTTTAATGTTCGTGGAGCTTTGGAGACCGAAGGAGCCCCGTGAGACCGTGCTGGTTACCTGCCACCCTCGGGTGACTCGCTGAGCGACCCTCAATGTTCCGTCAACACGGTGGTTGGTGTAATGGCGCCTCGGTTGGTCCGGGCCTTGCCGTGCGGCCTGGTCGATCGGGCCTATCCGACGACGCCTCAGAGGAACGAACGGGCCTTTGCTCTTTCAAGAGTTGATGCTCTTTTACGAGCCCGCCCGTTCCTCAGCATTTGCTCCGTCGTCTGCGTTTCGCTGGCTGGCGACCCCTCTCCGGCCGTCACCACCGACCCACAGTTCGGCACGGTACTGCCGGCTTGGCTGCGCTCAGGCTTCGCTGCGCTCCGATGACCCCAACTGCCCTCCACTGGACTCGAACCTTGGCGCTCTCCACCCCGACTCCAGACAGACTGCAGGCAAAAATTCTCTCTCAACTCGCTTGGCGTTCCAGCGCGCCTTTTTATGGGTCCGGGGAGGTGAGTTTGATCTGCCACCTTCGACCTCTCACCCCCGCTGGCTCCGCCCCTTTGTGTTTAGATCCGATCTCGTCACGAAATGCGGAGAAAGCGGACGTGGCAGAGATCACCGGCCGTGGAAAGCGACGTGGCAGAAATCACCGGCCGTCGCCCAATGAGGCAGCCGTCGTGTTTGGCGGAGATGCTGTTCGTTGGGATTCGCCGTGGCTGGCAAAAAGATGGCGGCGCAATGGAGATGAAGGTGAGGCGATGTTGTTAGTTTGTGGAGATTTTGTTGAGGAGATGGTGAGGAGATGCGTGGTTGTTGAGATGCGGTTGTGGTTGTTGAAGTAGTGGTTGTGGTTGTTGAGATGCGGTTGTTCCAAAATAAAGATAGCAAAATAATAATACTACCTCAAAGATCACAGCCCGGTTACACGAATAATTCCTTTAGACATCGGTGGGGAAATCTAATCTGAACACACACTTATCGACATAACTGATCTCTGGGAAACCTGAATGGTTTCTGTGAATTTCCACAACCATAACAATATACATATACATACATACATATAAACATATATATATATTGTTACGGCTGTGGAAATTCGCAAACATCATTCAGGTCCCGTAGATGAGGTATTTCTGAAGTACATGTGTAGTTAGCCCAAACCCATTGTCTAGAGGGAATTAATGTGATTCATTCGGGCTGCGACGCTTTGATTGGGCGTTTTTCTGTTCTGCTTTATTTTCGAACCAACCACACTTCAACAACAACAACGCCAACCCCACTTCAACGCCAACAACAACAACGCTAACCACGCCACCACTCTAACAACGCCAGCACCACCACCCTCACAACCACGCCACCATCTCAACCACGCTACCTACACCAACGAACGCCATCCTCAGCGGTCTACGTACGACGGTTTGCGCGTTGAAGGCCGTCGAACGGCTTCGCCTCGCCCCCCACAAGACGCAGGTGGAGGGAACGAGAGGGAACGCCCCCCTCTCGAAGGGCCTCGAAGGAAGGTGGAGCCGAGAACGGGGCGTGGCGCCGGGCGTATAAGAGGCGGAGGCGGCTGAGGCTCTCTCTCTCTTCTTCGTCGATGCTTCTGCTTGGAGGTTCTTTGGTGCTCTCCTGAAGGCGTCGAGAGGCCGGTGCGGGCGGGCGAGGCGCGGCGGAAGAGAGCTCGCGGACCACGGCGAGTGACGGTCGCCAAGGACTTAAACACCACAGGGAAGTCGACTTCCAATTTTTTTGGGTTCTGTGTGAACGTGTGTGTGGTGCCGTGTCTCGTGAAGTAGAATTGTGTAAGTGGCCGTGTGTGCGCGTTAATCGGTCGTAGCTCTGCGTCTTTTGTTCTATGTGATATATGTGCATTTTGCTAATTGTGACTGTAAAACATGCTGTGTTTTATGTGTGCTATTTGTGTCTGTCGTTGTAAAATAAATGCTTGTCTGTTGAATTCTCCCCCGTGTCGCTGCGTCCTTCTTCGTTGGGTCTCCATCTTGTTTCACGTAAAGGGTTCGTCGTGGGCGCGGGCCGCGCCGCATAATTAATCTGAACCGTCAAGGCCGACGATAACACCGCTCGGTTATCCCGTTAGCCCGGAACGAGCCGCTTAAGCGGATCGTGTCCGAAGTCGGCCTGTGGCGAGGTACAACCCCTCGGTAGGTTACCCGTGCGGGTACTTAGGTATATCGACTTTCGGCGATTCACCCTATTCCGCGCGGAGAATGCGGACTGGGTTGTGGTGAGGCCGAAAGGTCCACCCGTGACTGGATCCCGGCGTTAGCCGGGAGGGTCACGACTGAATTGTCCGTCCGGTGGGCGAGGCGGTCGCGATTCGAGTCACGTGGCCGATCGCACGCCGACGGGCGCGAATTCGCAACAATATATAAAAATATACATACATAAACATATACACATACATATATAAACATATACACAAGCCGTAGGCGGACATGGGTAGTCGCCTACCCAATAGAACCTGACGCGATGGGCCCGTTCGATGGGGAATGACCTGAGGATTAAGCACAAAAAAAATTCATGATTCTAGCTTCAAGGGTTAATGCTGCAGATTGTTTTTTCGTTAAAATACCCCCACATTTAGAGGTTTTTCGGCCGTTGCTAGGCAATGGAGGGGTCCATAGCAACGGTTCTTTCTCACACATAACTAGGACATACCATTAACCTACCATACCAGTTTCATGTATATCTGACTCATAGTCTCTGAGATATAATGAACTTCGTTTTTTTATTGTTTTCGACCAGGGTTCATTCAAAGTCTATCTTCTCCGACAGTTTTCATAGGATCCAGCTGGAAATTTTGACAATATGCTGAATGTACTGCCCACAGTCGCTCGTGGCCCGATTTTTGATTTCGAAAAAATAATTTTTTATGATTTTTCAAAAATTTCAAAGTCCCGTTACTAGGCAACGGTGGTCCATAGCAACGGTTCTCATTTGCACACAACTAGGTCATGTATGAACCTACCCACAAGTTTCCTCGAAATCACCATTGTATTAACGGAGCACTGGACCGAACAGACAGACATAGACATACAGAAATATTCGACGGAAAAAGTGATAATAAGGGTAGATCAAAAAAAAAATTTTTTTTTTTCGACTTTATCGACTACCCAATATATAAATATATAAACATATACATATATAAACATATACACATGCATATATATATATATATATATAACACGCTGTCTCAAAAGGTTGTGGAGGAATTCTGACAAAACCAGGTGGATGAGTTGGTTCGGTAACAAGAACACGTCAATTTGATTTTGTGCAGGTCCGAATCCAGATCCGGCCCGTCAGTGGGATACAAAACGTCACCTGTTCAGCTTGGCGGAGGTGTGCGCCCTCCCGAGTGCCGTTCTCGTGTTATTGGTTCACGAAAAAATATGTGACTACTATATTCGTTATTGGTAGTCGATCTAGTCGAAAAAAAAATAAAAAAAATTCAAAAAACATTTTTTTGGGGAATTTGTTCTATCCTTATTATCAGTATTTAAAATGGCGATTTCAGTTAAACAATGGCGATTTAGATGAAACTTGGTTGAGGTTCATACCATGACCTAGTTGTGTGCAAATGAGAACCGTTGCTATGGACCCATCCGTTGCCTAGCAACGGGACTTTGAAAATTTTGAAAATCATAAAAAAATTTATTTTTCGAAAATCAAAAATCGGGCCACGGCAGCACTGTGGGCAGTACATTCAGCCATATTGTCAAAAATTTCCAGCCGGATCCTATGAAAACTGTCGGAGAAGATAGACTTTGAATGAACCCTGGTCGAAAACAATAAAAAAAAACGAAGTTCGTTATATCTCAGAGACTATGAGTCAGACATGCATGAAACTGGTATGGTAGGTTCATGGTATGTGTGAGAAAGAACCGTTGCTATGGACCCCTCCGTTGCCTAGCAACGGCCGAAAAACCTCTAAATGTGGGTATTTAACAAAAAAACAATCTGCAGCATTAACCCTTGAAGCTAGAATCATGAATTTTCTGTGCTTAATCCTCGGGTCATTCCACATCGAACGGGCCCATCGCGTCAGGTTCTATTGGGTAGTCGACTACCCATGTCCGCCTACCGGCTTGTTGTTGTGTGTCTGTCTGTCTGTCTGTCCCGAGCATAGCTCCGTGGGTTTTGATCCGATCCTGATAAAATTTTGGTGGAGGTTTATATCATGATGGAGTTGTGTTTTCCTGAGAATGGGCGTGGTGCGCCCATTATGGGTGGAGCCACGCCCAAAAAACAAAGCTTTTAGGGGTAGCCGATTTCAATTTGCATCTTCTGCTAGGGGTTTGTCAAATCTAACAGGGGTTTCGGTATTTGGTTAGTCCAATGGCACCTGCATAGCCCCACGGAGCTCGATTTTTCATTTTCGTCCCAAGGTCAAGGTCACACAGGTCACGAACTTAGAAAATTGCGAATTTTGACATAAAAATCATACGACCACCCAAACTTCGAGAGCTAGGATGACAATATTTTTATGCATAATCTTGAGGTCATTCCCCACCTAAAGTCTTGAAACCAGTTTGCTCTATCTCGAACACCTTGCCCGTGGCGCCCCTTCAAGTTTGTTTTTACGCTGATTTCATCAAAGTATGGATAATCCGAGGAGTGCGAAATGCCATATAGCCTATATGACGTTATATTGTTCCTGGAATGTTCCAGAGGAAGTTTTGCACCAAAGGTCATAATCCTTGACCTTTGACCTTTAAAGTTCACAAAGGTCAAATTTTCAAAGTTGTGGGAATCGAACCGGGGTTTCGACCTTCGACGAACTAACTCCATTAAGCTATAGCACGTATCCTGTTTCCTTATTTTAATGTCCACAGCATTGTTTGTGACCTTTAAAGGTGATGCAAAGGTCAAATTTTTAAAGTTGTTGAACGAAACCGGGTTTTCGACATTTTGCAGCTAATAACCCGTCACTCGTACCACATCATGTTGATCATTTTATAACTTGGTCAAAAATTATCACATTGTCTCATCCTTGACTTTTGAAACAATCTACATCGTCAAATACCGCTCGTGAACCATTCGTCGTCTCAACTTGTTTACTGGATGTTTCTATCGCGTTATTGTGGAAGGAAATAAAACCCATTTTCATTGAGAAATTCCACGTGTTCATCAAAATCAAACGCATAATAACGAGCTGCGCGTCGCCCTGGACATATTTCCGTTAACAAAGCATTAAAAGCAACGCGGTCTTAAATGTTGAAATCACGTTACCACGAGTAAACCACGTCACGTGATCGAACAATTCGAAGAAGAGAAGAAAAAAAAATAAAAAAAAATAGAAGAGAAAGACATCGAACAACGTAATTAATTGTGTGATGAGAAACGTAATAGAACGTACGTTAAATATTGCCATTTCCAAACGACAGTGATTGCATTCAACTATCGACGTCTCTCGTTGTCGTGTGTTCATGGATGTGGTAACAATGAAAGATAAACACGTTGTCCGCTTGCTTACCATATCCAAGAAAGTAAGAAACTTCCATTTTCCTCCGTACGTGTTCCTGCCGAGCACGACGTTCTTCCGTGTCACCGATTCGTTCTCTATTAACGAAACGATGTACCAAGAAACCACGGCGCAGTGTACAGCCGCGCACAGGGCGCGTCCTGCCATCGCTCTTTGACCCTCAAAATGGTACGGCCCGGAGCTTCTTTCCCTCACCTTCAAAAATGGTTCCGCCCGGAGCTCGTCTCTTCCCTTAAAAATGGTTCCGCCCGGAGCTCGTCTCTTC
>CM068961.1:94390945-94408171 GCA_035128595.1 Eptatretus atami
GAGAGCTGTGAGATGTGGTAGTACCATCTCTGACTTATTTCCAGTTGTTACTGGAGTTTGTCATGGGTGTGTACTGGCCCCTACACTTTTCAGCACTTGTATGGACTGGATTCTGGGGAGGATGTTGGAGAGATCAAGCTGCGGTGCATTGTTTGGGAATGTCAGAATCTCTGACCTTGATTTCGCAGATGATGCAGTCATCTTTGCGGAGACTCTAGATATACTTTTGGGGGCTCTCGGGTGCTGAAGGAGGAGTGGAGCTGCTGGATTACAGTTTCCGTGGTCAAAACTAAGATCCAGGCTTTCAATGACATCTTGGATGCTGCTATCTTGTCTGTACTGTTTGTGGTGAGGAGTTGAGGTTACGGAAAGATTCACTTACCTTGGCAATGATATCTGCTGGCTGTGAGCCAGAGGTCAACATACGTCTGGGTCGGGCCTAGGGAGTCAGGGATTCACTGGATCATGGGGTGTGGTGCTGCCGGTACCTGTGCGGGAGGACGAAATTCTGAGTCTTCAGGTCCTTGGTGCTTCCAGTCTTGCTCTATGGATGTGTCTTGGACTCTGACCAGGGATCTGAGATGGAGACTTAATTTCTTTGATACCAGGTCTCTTCGGAGAATCCTTGGCTTTCGCTGGTTGGACTTTGTGTCCAACAAGCAATTGCTGAGAGACTCAAATGAGATTTGTTACCTGCATAGTCCGTGAGCATCAGCTGCGGCTGTATGGACATGTGGCTCGTTTTCCTGATGCTGATCCTACTCACCAGATTCTCTCAGCGAGGGAGCCTCGTGAGTGGAGGAGGCCCATGGGCCGACCATGTGCCTCGTGGTTGCAGCATGTTCATCAGCATCTCAAGAAGATGGGGATGGACCAGGCATCTGGATGGGGGATGGCTAGACGAAGGCCCCTTCGAGTTCTGGCGGAAAGTGGACGCAGCGACACGCTGCTTTGGCGCATGCTCCCATACCTGGCCTGACCTGATTGTTTTTGGCCTCTCACTCAATGGTGAAGAATCACTTAAAAATTAAGAAACTGTTGAATCCGGATCTTCACCAAAATCGAATCAATACGTCCTTGTCGTCCACCCAAGTTCCAACCTGTCCACCAAGTTTCATCCGAATCCGTCCATAAATTTTTGATATATCATGTAATATATTGTTTTTGGCCCCATCCATCTCTCAATGGTGAGGAGTCACTTCAAAAAATAAAAAAAATTCTTGTATCCGGATTCAGAATCGGATCTTCACCAAAATCTAACCGATTCGTCTTCATCATACACCCAAATTCCAACCTGTCCACCAGGTTTCGTCCGAATCCATCCATAACTTTGAGATGGAGTGGCGACCCATCCAGGATTGTGCTGAATAGCCCAGGAGACTGCTTCGGCAGTACCGACGCTCTGTCCAGAGTATGGTCCCAATGGATTTGGTTGGATGGATTGTTTTTTGGCCTCAATCACTCAATGGTGAAGAATCACTCAAAAACAAATTAAATTCTCGTATCCGGGTCTGGATCCGCATCGTCACCAAAATCTAATGATTTTGTCCTTCTCACACACTCAGCCTGTCCACTACATTTTGTCTGAATCCGTCCACAACATTTTGAGATATCCTGTTCAGAGACAAACAGAGAGCCAGACAAACAGACAGGGGTAAAACCATAAGGTGGTGGAGGTGATCTGTGGAGGTGTGCAGTGACTTGGGTTCTTGAGAGTTTCACCAAAAGAGGATAGCTTGCATCTAGGAGAAACTTGAGGGAGGGGGCACGGATGGAGCAGAGGGTTGGGTGTGTGATTACAAGACCTGGAAGGAGGTGGGTCATCAAGGAGTCAAAAGTTCTGTCAACCTTGTTAGAAACAGAAGCTGATCCAACTATTTTTGTATATATAGTAGAGGCTCATATAAGAGCTGGTATAGTGAATGGATCAAGAAGTAACTGACAAAAACAGGACGCAACACACGCATGCATGGGGTGGGCAAAATGGATACAGAAGGAAACTCCAAGGAGAGACAACTGGAAAATTGGAAGGACGTTGGATTTGGGTGGGGTTAACGAGGGTAGAAAAGATCATGGATTCGGATTTAGGATGATCTGAGATGGTGGGAACAGCTGTATTGAAGACCTGGAGGGAATAATGAGTTTGAAGAGAATGGGGATTATGAAAGTTGATTCCATAGGTGGGGAAAAAAAAATAGAGAAATAAATGAGTGGTGAGCAGTGATCCTGGATTTCGGTAGTTTCACCAGAAAGGGTTTGATGGTGCACTGTGTGAGCCCTGCAGAAACCTGGGGGGAGGACAAAGCAGGGAAAGAGAATAGAAGCAGCATGTCCAAGGTGGAGCGATCTGGTCTGAATCCAAATAGGTGATCTGAGATAAGGTTGGAGAAAAGGAATGATTTTATATCAACTACAATGATGGATTCAATGTCCTTGTTGATGATTGGAAGTAAGCAGATTGATGTGTAGTTAAGGGGATTCATTTTGCACATTTTTTTTAATGTAGTGCAGTGATGATGGTGGATTTCCAAGCAGATTGATGATAACCTAGTGCAAATGACAAGGTTAAAAGGGCAGAGAGAGGATGTGCCAGAGCAGCAGAGCAGGTTTTTAGGGCACGTGAGCTGATGCAGTCTGGTCCAGTCACGGAGTCAGAGTCGAGGGTTGAAAGAACCTTCTCGATACCTATTTCTCAGGTGCAAAAGACACAGAGTCCAGGAGCAGTTGGGTACGACAGGCAAGGATGGTGCATGAGGGGTTGGGGACACAAGTTTTGGAAGCAAAGTTGGAATATCCTTAATCCCTGGCAAATCGCACCCTCTCACTCCACCTGAAAGGACCATCTGGTGGACCCTCCCATATATTTGCTTGACAAACCTCTTGAAAAAGTCGAGTCCCTCAAACTTTTTGGCCTCAGCATGAGCCACCATCGTTCTTGGGCAAACCACATATCAGAGGCCAAACCACATGGGCTACAAAGACAGCTGCGCATCCTCCGTCGTGCAGTTTTTCCTTGGCAAATCTGACCTTCTGATAACATACTGTTACGAATCTGGAAGCCATTTGCACACAGACAGATAGCAGCCTCCGCAGTTCAGTTATTTCGATAAGTATGTGTTTATAGTCAGGGTCCCGTCCTTCTGTCTAATGGGAATTTTGTGTGTGCGCTACGAGTTACTTTTATAGTCAGGTTTTTTAAAATATCTTTAAATCTTCATCCTTCGTTTTCGCACCATCGCCATCCATCGCCCACGTGCAGCGTGTCACGTACAGGGGTGAGGTTCCCTCCGCCCACCGTGAGCTCGTCCAATCAACGGCGGCCACGAGTCGCCTGACAACCCCTCGTCCATCCAGAGGCGAATACCTCAGAGCGTTTCCCTCGACCCGCGGGGGAGGGGAAGGATAAGACGAGGTGGCGAGCCATCGTCGAAGAGAGGTTCGCCCCGTCGTAAAGAAAGAGGAGAAGGAGAAGAATCCTTGTCTTGCCTGCTGGCGTTCTCGTCTACCCGCGGGTGCTCGTCTGGTCCGTTCCCGTGCTGGCTGGCGTCCGTTGCATCGTCCCTGGTCCCTGGTGCTGCGTTGTTGGCGGCGGTTCGAGTCCCGCCACCGGACAAGCTCGACCAGACCGCACGAGGCGACAGGTGCAAAAATAGGCCCCTGCCCTCACTCGCCTTTCCCTCCGAGCTGAAAGGCCGCAAATAAAGACCCGACGGGGGTCCAGTTTTTTTGGGTGTGGCTGCGTGTGTGTGCGTGTGTGTGCGTGTGTGTGTGTTGTGTGTGCGTGTGTGTGCGTGTGTGTGGTGTGTGCGTGTGTGTGTTGTGTGGTGCGTGTGTGTGTTGTGCGTGTGTGTGCGTCGTTGTATGTGTGCGTGTGTGTGTGTGCGTGTGTATGTGTGCAGTGTGTGTGTGTGGCTGGTGTGCGTGTGTCGTGTGTGTTCGTGTGCTGTGTGTGTGTGTGTGGTGTGTGCGTGTGGTGTGTGTGTGGCGCCGTCGTCCTGTAAGTAGAAACGTCTAAGTGCCCTGTGTTTCATGGTCCATTACATTTTCATATCGGATAACTCTGCTCTTTGTGTGCTCCCCTCCCCGATTATTGGTTATATAAATAAACCCCCGTGTTAAATGCTCCAGTTCGTTGTTTCGTTTTCTTTCATTGGCCAGCACGCGTGCGTGTTGAGAAATAGCAAGGCCGTTGGTGCCGTAAGTTGTCATTGCGGACCGCGCGCGGCTCTGGTAACTCCGCTCGGTTGCGCCGGATCCGAGTCGGTACCTGCGACTCGGTTCGGACAGAGTCGGCCGAGGGTGTCATTTCTCCGGTAATTTGACGACGTGGGTACTTAGGTATATTGAAATTTGCCAATTAACCCTACCCCACGCCGTCGAAATATTGGCGACCACGGTCCACAAAGGGACCGGTGACCTTTCGGACTTGTCCGAGAGTCACGACCTAAATTCCGGGTGTTCGGTGGGAGACGACGACTCCACCGCTCCACCTAGTGGTCGTTTATCGCCACCGAACCCCGGCCCACAGCAATACAAGGTAGTAATGCTCAGCTTGATGGAGTGCTGCTCTTCCCCTGTGCACGACTTGCACCTTGTGCAGCGGAGTCCAAAGCCCTCAAAACAATTGGAAACCCCCCTCCCAAGCGGTTAATGCTGCAGATTGTTTTTTTCAGTTAAAATACCCCCACATTTAGAGGTTTTTTCGGCCGTTGCTAGGCAATGAGGGGTCCATAGCAACGGTTCTTTCTCACACAATAACTAGGACATACCATGAACCCTACCATACCAGTTCATGTATATCTGACTCATAGTCTCTTGAGATATTTAATGAACTTCGCTTTTTTTATTGTTTTCGACCAGGGTCATTCAAAGTCTATCTTCTCGACAGTTTTCATAGGAATCCAGCTGGAAATTTTGACAATTGGCTTGAATGTACTGCCACATCGCTCGTGGCCCGATTTTGATTTTTTCGAAAAAATAATTTTTTTATGATTTTTCAAAAATTCAAAGTCACCGTTACTAGGCAACGGGGTGTCCATAGCAACGGTTCTCATTTGCACACAACTAGGTCATGCGTATGAACCTACCCCACCAAGTTTCCTCGAAATCACCATTGTATTAACGGAGCACTGGACCGAACAGAACAGACATAGACATACAGACATATCGACGGAAAAAAGTGATAATAAGGGTGATCAAAAAAAAATTTTTTTATTTTTCGACTTTATCGCACTTACCCAATATATAAATAATAAACATATACAGTATATAAACATATACACCATGCATATATATATATATAATATAATATATAACACGCTGTCTCAAAAGGTTGTGAGGAATTCTGACAAAACCAGGTGATGAGTTGGTTCCGGTAACAAGAACACGTCAATTGATTTTGGTGCAGGTCCGAAATCCAGATCCGGCCCGTCAGTGGATACAAAACGTCACCTGTTCAGCATTGGCGGAGGTGTGCGCCCTCCCGAGTGCCGTTCTCGTGTTATTGGTTCACCGAAAAAATATTGTGACTTACTATATTCGTTATTGGGTAGTCGATCTAGTCGAAAAAAAAAATAAAAAAAATCAAAAAAACATTTTTTGGGAAATTGTTCTACTCCTTATTATCAGTATTTTAAAATGGCGATTTCAGTTAATACAATGGACGATTTAAGATAAACTTGGTTGGGTAGGTTTCTACCATGACCTAGTTGTGCATGCAAATGAGAGAACCGTTGCTTATGGACCCATTCCTTGTCCTAGCAACGGGACTTTGCAAAATTTTGAAAAATTCATAAAAAATTTATTTTTTTTTCGAAAATCAAAAATCGGGCCACGAGCGACTGTGCAGTACATTTCAGCCAATATTGCTCAAAAATTTCCAGCCGGATCCTATGAAAACTGTCGGAGAAGATAGACTCCGTGTGGAATGAACCCTCGTCGAAAACAATAAAAAAAAAACGAAGTTCGTTATATCTCAGAGACTATGAGTCAGACATGCATGAAACTGGTTATGGTAAGCGGCTTCATTGTATGTGTGAGAAAGAACCGTTGCTATGTGGACCCCTCCGTTGCCTAAGCAACGGACCGAAAACCTCTAAATGTGGGAGTATTTTAACAAAAAAAAACAATCTGCAGCTACCCTTTGAAGCTAGAATCATGAATTTTCTTGTGGCTTCAATCCTCGCGGTCATTCCACATCGAACGCGGCCCATCGCGTCAGGTTCATTGGGTATCGACTTCCCATGTCCGCTACCGGCTTGTGTTGTGTGTTGTCGTCTGTCTGTCCGAGCATAGCTCCGTGGGTTTTTGTAATCCGATCCTGCATAAAATTTTGGTGGAGGTTTATATCATGATTGAGTTGTTTGTTTTTTTTTCCTGGAGAAAATGGGGGGCGTGGGTGCGCCCATTATGCGGTGGAGCTCACGCCAAAAAACAAAGCTGTTTTAGGGGGTAGCCGATTCAATTTGCATCTTCTGCTTAGGGCGGTTTGTCAAATCTAACAGGGGTTTCGGTATTTGGTTAGTCCAATGGCACCTGCATAGCCCCACGGAGCTCGATTTTCATTTTCGTCCCAAGGTCAAGGTCACCAAGCGTCCCACGAAACTTAGAAGAAATTGCGAATTTTGCACATAAAAATCATACGACCACCCAAACTTCGCCAGAGCTAGGATGGACAATATTTTTTATGCATAATCCTGAGGTCTTTCCCCAACCTAAAGTCTTGAAACCAGTTTGCCTATCTCGAACACCTTGCCGTGGCGCCCCCTTCAAGTTTGTTTTTACGCTTATTTCATCAAAGTATGGATAATCCGAGAGTGCGAAAATGCCATATACCTATATTGACGTTAATATTGGTTTCCTGGAATGTTCCAGAGGAATTTTGCACCAAAGTCATAATCCTTTGGAACCTTTGACCTTTAAAGCATTCACAAAGGTTCAAATTCAAAGTTGTGGGAATCGAACCGGGTTTCGGGACCTTCGTACGAACTAAACTCATTAAGCATAGCACGTATCCTGTCCTTATTTTTAATGTGTCGCTACAGCATTGTTTTGTGACCTTTAAAGGTTGATGCAAAGCGTCAAATTTTAAAAGTTGTTGAACGAACCGGGTTTTCGACATTTTTTGCAGCTAATTAAACCCGTCACTCGTACCACATTCATGTTGATCATTTTATAACTTGTGTCAAAAAAATTTCACATTGTTCATCCTTGACTTTTGAACAATCTACATCGTCAAATAACCGCTCGTGAACCATCGTCGTTTCAGACTTGTGTACTGTATTTTCTATCGCGTTTATTGTGGAAGGAATAAAAAACCCATTTTCATTGAGAAATTCCACGTGCTTCATCAAAATCAAACGCATAATAACGAGCTGCGCGTCGCCCTGGAATATTTCCGTTAACAAAGCATTTAAAAAGCAACGACGGCCTTAAATGTTGAAATCACGTTACCACGATTAAACACGTCACGTGATCGAAACCAATTCGAAAAGAGAAGAAAAAAAAATAAAAAAATAATAGAAGAGAAAGACATCGAACAACGTAATTAATTGGTGTGATGAGAAACGTATTAGAACGTACGTTAAAATATTGCATTTCCAACACGACCAGTGATTGCATTCAACTATCACGTCTCTCGTTGTCGTGTGTTCATGGATGGGGTAACAATGAAAAGATAAACACGTTGTCCGCTTGCTTACCATATCCAAGAAAGTAAGAACTTCCAATTTTCCTCCGTACGTGCTTCCTGTCGGAGCACGACGTTCTTCCGTGTCCGGGATCGTTCTTATTAACGACACGATTGTACCAAGAAACACGGCGCAGTGTACAGCGCGCACAGGGCGCGTCCTGCATCGCGTCTTTGACCTCAAATGGTACGCCGAGCTTTTTCCCTCACCTTCAAAAATGGTTCCGCCCGGGCTCGGTCGTCTTCCCTAAAAATGGTTCCGCCCGGAGCTCGTCCTCCCTTGAAAATGGTTCCGCCGGAGCTCGGTTCTTCCCTTCAAATGGTTCCCCGGAAATAGAGAATGGAGCGTTCAGTGACCCGAGCTGATCTCTTCATTCAAATGGGCCCATCGTTTTGTAAAGACGTGAGAACTGTATTTCGAGAAAAGGAGCTTTTCTAAGTTAATTTCCATAAATCTCAATTGTGGATTTCAACTTAAACAGATATAGGTTTATTGATAACTGATTGCTTTTTGAGGTCAAAGGTCAAGGTCGATGAAATTGCCAATTTAACCGATTCGCTTGATATCCGATGTATATACGACTGCACGCTATATAACAAAAAAACACGGGTGTACAGTGACACCTAGTCGAGGTAGGTTTGGTCGACCCAAATAGAATGTGTATAAATAAACATACTGTTTGAACGTGAGTTGGACAGGTGAGTACAGTCAATCATTACTGTTATGGATTTGACGTTCTATATTACGGTCCACTGGAAATCCTTTTAGATGTGTGGACTGAGAGCCCTTAACACCTTTTAGAACCTTAGAGTTTAGACCTGTAGACATTGTTTCAACCTGTCATACCATTGGTACCTTTTAAAGACCTTTATCCCTATTTAAACATTTACACACTTTTAGAACTTAGACCTTCGTAAGACCTTTACAAAGCCCTTCACATCCTCAAGAACGTAAGACCGAAATAACCCGAAGATCCTTTTCAGATTCCGGATGACCACAAAAACCCCCAAGGCCCTTTATAACCTTAAGACCCTTCAGACCTCGAAGATCTTTTAAGACATTTATAGCCGTCTCGCCAATCCAGGACCTGGAGATTTTTCATTCAGGAGCTTCGAACGGATAAGGCCAATGAGGGGTGTAGCCCATCCTTGGCAAAAAGACATGAGGTATGCAGGTCTTCAATCTGGGGGAAGGCGAATCCTTCCACATGTTATGTAAAAATTTTGAGGTCATTTGTTAATCCTCTGCAAAAGGAAAACGGACCCACAAGCGCGTCAGGGAGAAGACGCACACCACGCATTGATTTGGACCGTGGCGTAAGGGTAAATGACCACGTGTGGGGTTCAAGTGCCCAGATCTCACATTGTGCCAGTTGACCTTCCAATACAATGGAAAGCAATCCTTGTCCTGTGAAATGAACTTTTTTCCAGAAATCTTCAGCATCTCTCTATGGACTGGATTTCCAAGGCACACACATTGCGTGGGTCCGCCATTGTTTTAAGTTCTGCAGAATCTGCAACCTTATAGTGCACAAAGCTTCAGGTTTGATTACATAATCCTGTGTACCGGTGGCGGTGGTAGTTCCAGTTTTTTTTGTATAGCATTGCTCGAGGCCTCAATGCAGAGCTAGCACACAAGTGCACAGCAAGGGAGGGAGAGACAAGAGGGGCGGGCAGAGGAAGAACAAAACAGTGCGGGACAGAGCATTAGGAGATCTGTGGAAGCATGAGCAGGATGTGGTGGGAACACGGGGTATTCAGAGATGGACTCACAGGGACGTTCAGGAAAGGAAGCAGGGTTTGGGGTGTGGGTTTTGGGGTGGTATAACGGGGTGTAGAAAAGATACTAGGATTTGATGGCGGATTTATGATAAGAGCTGGTGGTGAAGTGGTTTTTCAAGGTTGGAGGAAACAGATGGGATTGAACAGAGTGAGGGGAGTTTATTCCAAACGGTGAAGTTTATTCTGAAGACCAGTTCTCTGAGGCCGTCCGTATTGATTTTCTGGGGTACTTTGTTTGAAAGATTCACCACCTCGTTCAACGTCTATGCAACTTTGTGCTTGTGTTTGCCCGGTACTTTTATGTTTCTGGAAGAATTCCAGTCCCTTAAACCTTATACAACTCTCTGATACCAGTCCCATGATGGCAGATACCTTTCCATGCCTCTACGGAAATTTATGCTGGAAATGCGTGATCGGATCTCGTTCGATGACACCATTCGAGCATTGTTTCTGTGAAGTCACCATTTACTTTTACATTTAAAACAACCCAGCTCTGAAAAGAAAAAAACTTGGGTTTATGTATCATATAAAACAAAAATTTATGTATCATATAATTGTATAATTTGTGGAACTAATATATTAACAACACAGTTGTCCAGGTTTTTGAACCCCTGTGTGTATTGTTTTTGGCCCTTTCATCTGCGATGTGGTGAACATCAATGTTTTAAAAGATTAAAAAATTCTCTTATCCGATCAGATTCGGGATCTTCACCAAAATTGAAACCAATACGGCCTTGTCATACACACCAAGCTGTCCACCAAGTTTCATCCGAATCTGTCCATAACTTTTGAAAGATAAGATGTTATTATTGTTTTCTAAAACCCACTCCGTGGGAGAACGTCTGTGCAGCTTCCTTCGCAGGGCAGCCTCAACGCGATGACTGGATTGGGGCAAAGCCTTCGGGACCCCAATCTTTGATGAAAGGAGGGAAACCCGGGGTCACATTCCCGAGGTCAAATTGGGGAGAGTGTGTCGGGTTGGTGCTGAGTGTCGTCCCACCGACGGCAGTCTCTTGGGTTAACCTGAGGCGTTCCCTTTGGTGGGTTGCTTGGATGTCGTATCCCTAAGAAGGATGAATACCTGTTCCCTGTTGTCACTGAGTTCAAGCGTTTGACATGTATTGCAGCCCTCTCTGAGGTTCGGGGACCGGATTGTGGTGAGGATATGGTGGGTGTTAACACCTATCTATTGGCTGGTCGCTCTGGATGGTTACCATGCCAAGGAGTTGCTGAGCTGTGTCAAAATTAACCCTGACTCGCAATGATATCGACGGTATCACACAGTCAAACGAGCGTATTATGAGAAACAACGCATATTGTCACTCCTTGGGGTCATTCCTTCCTGGTCTCTGTTTATGCTCCGACTGATGGAGTGACTCACCGGTGAAGGGAGGCATTCTATGCCACGCTCGAGTCTGTGGTTGATCAGCTGCCCCAGACTGATAGTCTCTCTAGTTCTGGCGGATTTCATGCAAGTTGACTGAAACATGATAGGATGGTTACGAGACATGATGTTTGGTCACCCATGAGTCTGGAATGTGAACAGATAGCACTAAGTTTCTTGAACTTGTGGCAAGAAGTCTTGGGACTTAGGGTCGCGGGATTCATGGTGTTTCAGCACCCACAAGCTCATCGCTTGGACTTGGTATTCAACGTGGCGATGTGGAAAAGGAGATTGACCATATATCCCTCAGTTGATGCGTCACTGGGAGGATGATTCGGAACTGCAGCGGTTTACGCGGGGACTCACTTCCTCAATATCTGACCAGCGGCCTTGTTGTATCAATTCTTATGTTCCACCTTGAATCCAGGAGACATGGTTCCATCCCAGCTAGACATGGATGTTTGCAAGCTCAAGGATGAGGAGTAGCTGAGCAGTTTGCGAGAAGGCTGAGTGGAGATTTGGGGGATCTCCTTTGGGGCATCCTGAAGAATGTGGAGTGCCTTCAAGACCACCGTCCTTGATGTTGCTGGTAGATGTCATGGAACTCACCGGAGGGGCGAAAGAAGAATTTTGTCTCTCAAAGGGGGCACTGGATACCATGCACAGAACTTGAACTGGCAGGGCCAGACTGAAATGGCAGAGCGGAGCTGTTCAAGGAGCTGAGGGTAAACTGTATGTGCCACTAAGGGTGGAGAAGGAGACGATGTGCAAGGAATCTGTGAGGGGTAGAGCAATACCTATGTGGTACAGTGATTCTCATCCTGCTTACAGGGGAATTCGTGCATTGCATTCGTCCAAAGCCATCCCTGGTTGACTGCTTAAGTAGAGGGTGGTGGGCTCTGAGAGAGGAATCGAAGTGAAGGCCCGTCTAGGGCCGGTTACTTTGTGCGGCTGTAGCAGGCTGATCCACCAGCTGTCCAAATGGATGTCAGGGTTGTTACTATCCCTATGCTGACCCTCCAAATCAACTGTGTCACCTTCGTTTGTGAAACACAAGCTGCGGTGACGTTATGGAAATGGGTAAAGCTCCTGGGATTGTGGTATCCATGCTGAACTTCCAAGGATGGTGAAAGCTGTTTCTTTGTCATTGCATGCAGTTCGTCGTCTGCTGGAACACAGCTCATCCAACTGACGGAAGCGGGCCTTGTTGTCCTTCTCTGCAAAGGGAAGGGTGATCATAGGATTGCACAACTAGCGGCGGGTGACGTGCTGCTCAGTGCTGGGGGCAAGGTCTTTTGCTCACATAATTCTTGATAGGGTTCCGACCATCTGCTTGAAGCACCAGCCATCCGAGCAGTTACAGGCTATTACACCAACCAAGAGGTCAACAATAGACGTATCCTGCTCTTCGGGTCCTCACCTGAACGCAGACAGCAGTTTTGGCAGGGCTTGCTTGCCAGCTATGTTGATCTTGTAAGCATTTATTCAGTGAATGGGGATGCCCTCTGGAGGATCTTGGTCTTCGTGGTGTGCACACAGAACTTGATTTACGATGTCTGACTATACTTTTGCACTGAGATAGCTGTGAGATGGTGGGTAGTTACCATCTCTGACTTTATTTCCATTGTTACTAGGGAGTTTGCTCATTGGGTGTGTATGCCCCTACACTTTCAGCACTTGTATGCGACTGGAATTCTCGGGTGAGGATGTTTGGAAGAGATTAATCTGCGGTGCATTGGTTTTGGGAATGTCAAAGATCTGACCTTGATTTGCAATGATGCAGTCATCTTTGCGGAGACTGCTAGATATAACTTTTGCAGGGGCTCTCCGGCGTGCTGAAGAGGAGTTGGACTGCTGGGATTACTAAGTTTCCGTGGTCAAAACTAAGATCCAGGCTTTCAATGACATTTGGATGCTGCTATCTATGTCATGTACTTGTTCTGTGGTGGAGAGTTGAGATTACGGAAAGATTCACTTCCTTGGCAATGTATATTGCTGGCTGTGAGCCAGAGGTCAACATACGTCTGGGTCGGGCCTAGGGAGTCAGGGATTCACTGGATCATGGGGGTGCGTGCTGCCGGTAACTGTGCGGGAGACGAAATTCTGAGTCTTCAGGTGTCCTTGGGTGCTTCCAGTCTTGCTCTATGGATGTGTTGGAACTTGACAGGCATCTGAGATGGAGACTTAATTTCTTGTACCAGGTTCTTCGGAGAAATCCTTGCGGCTTTTCGCTGGTTGATTTTGGTGTCCAACAAGCCAATTGGGCTGAGAGAGCTCAAATGAGATTTGTACTGCATAGTCCGTTGAGCATCAGCCTGGCGGCTGTATGGACAATTTGTGCTCGTTTACTGATCTGCATCCTACTCACAGATTCTCTCAGCGAGGGAGCCTCGCTGCAGTGGAGGAGGCCCATGGCGCCGACATGTGCCTCGTGGTTGCAAGCCATGCTTCATCAGCATCTCAAGAGATGGGGATGAGACCAGGCATCTGAGCATGGGGGATGCTAGACGAAGGCCCTTCGAGTTACTGGGCGAGAAGTTGCGTCCAGCGACAGCGCTTGCTTTGGCGCATGCTCCCATACCTGGCCTGACCTGATTGTTTTTGGGCCCTTCACTCAATGGTGAGAATCACTTAAAAATTAAGAAACTGTTGAATCCGGATATTCAACTCAAAATCGAATCAATAGTCCTTGTCGTCCACCCAAGTTCCAACCTGTTCCAACCAAGTTTCATCCGAATTCCGTCCATAAATTTTTGATATATCATGCTAAATATATGTTTTTGGCCCATCCATCTCTCATGCTGAGAGTCAACTTCAAAAATAGAAAAAAAATTCATTGTATCCGGATTCAGAATCGACTTCACAACAAAATCTAAACCGCATTCGCTTCATCTACACCCAAATTCCAAAACCTGTCCACCAGGTTTCGTCGAATCCATCCATAACTTTGAGATGGCAGTGTGCGACCCATCGCAGGATTGTGCCTGAATACCAGGGACTGCTTCGGCAGTAACCGACGCTCTGTCCGAGTATGGTCAATGGATTTGGTGGATGGATTGTTTTTTGGCCTCAATCACTCAATGGTGAAGAATCACTCAAAAACAAATTAAATTCTCTGTATCCGGGTCTGGACCGCATCGTACCAAAATTAATGATTTTGTCCTGTACTCACACACTCCAGACCTGTCACTTACATTTTGTCTGAATCCGTCACAACATTTTGAGAATCCTGTTCAGAGACAAACTCAGAGAGCCAGACAACAGACAGGGGTAAAACCATAAGGGTGGGTGAAAGGTATAGTGGGGTGCTGCAGCTGACTTGGGGTTCTTGCAGAGTTTTTCACAAAGAGGATAGCTTGCATGCTGAGGAGAAACTTGAGCGGGGGGGCACGGAATGGAGCAGAGGGTTGGGTGGTGATTAACAGACCTGGAAAGGAGGTGGTCATCAAGGAGATCAAAAGTTTTTCAACTTGTTTAGATACAGAAGCTGATCCAACATTTTGTATATATAGTAGAGGCTCATATAAGAGCTGGTATAGTAGAATGGATTCAAGAAGGTAACTGACAAAAACAGGACGCAAACACACGCATGCGGGGTGCGGCCAAAATGGATACAGAAGGAAACTCCAAGGAGAGACAACTGGAAATTGGAAGGACGTTGCGATTTGGGGGGGTTACATGAGGGTAGAAAATATCATGGGATTCGGATTTAGGATGATCTGAAGATGCGTGGGACAGCTGTAATGAAGACCTGGAGGAATAATGAGTTGAGAGAATGGGGATTTGAAAGTTGATTCCATAGGTGGAAAAAAAAATAGAGAAATAAATGATGTGGGAGCAGTGCATCCTGGATTTCGTAGTTTCACCAGAAAAGGGTTTGATGGTGCACTGTGTGAGCCCTAGCAGAAACCTGGGTGGAGGACAAAAGCAGGGAAAGCAGAATAGAAGCAGCAATGCTCAAGGTGGAGCGATCTGGTCTGAATCCAAATAGGTGATCTTGATGATTAAGGTTGGAGAAAAAAGGAATGATTTTATTCAACTACAAATGATGGATTCAAGTCCTGTTGATGATTGGAAGTAAGGCAGATGAGTGTAGTTAAAGGGGATCATTTTGCAATTTTTTTAATGTAGTGCAGTTGATGATGCGTGGATTTCCAAGCAGATTGCATGATAACTAGTGCAAATGACAAGGTTAAAAGCGGCAGACGAGAGGAATGCTGCCAGAGCAGCAGAGCAGTTTTTAGGGCAGTGAAGCTGATGCAGTCTGGTCCTCACGGAGTCAGAGTTCGAGCGGTTGAAAAGAACCTTCTCGATACTATTTCTTCAGGTGCAAAAAACACAGAGTCAAGGAGCAGTTGGGTAACGACAGGCAGATGGTCGCATGGGGTGGGGACACAAGTTGGAAGCAAAGTTGGAATACCTTAATCCTGCGAAATTCGCACCACTCTCACTCACTGAAAGGACCAATCTGGTGGACCTCCCATATATTTGCTTGACAACCTCTTGAAAAATTTCGAGTCCCTCAAACTTTTTGGCCTAGCATGAGCCACATCGTTCTTGGGCAAACCAACATTCAGAGGCCAAACCACATGGGCTACAAAGACAGCTGCGCATCTCGCGTCGTGGCAAGTTTTTCTCTGGCAAATCTGAATTCCTGATAAATAACTGTTACGAATCTGGAAAGCCATTTTGCACACAGACGCAGAAGCAGCCTCCGCAGTTCAGTTATATTCGATATATATTGTTTATAGTCAGGTCCCGTCCTTTCTGTCTAATGGAATTATTTGTGTGTGCGCTACGAGTTACTTTTATAGTCAGGTTTTTAAAATATTTTTAAATCTTCATCTTCTTTTCGCACCATCGCTCATCCACGCACGTCAGCGTGTCACGTACAGGGTGATGTTTCCCTCCGCCCACCGTGACTTCGTCCAATCACGGCGGCCACGAGTCGTTCGCCTGCAACCCTCGTCCATCCAGAGCAATAGCTTCAAGCGTTTCCTCGACCGCGGGCGGGAGGGGAAGGATAAGTGACGAGGTGGCGAGCCATCGTCGAAGAGAGGTTCGCCCCGTCGTAAAGAAAGAGGAGAAGGAGAAGAATTTGTCTTGCTGCTGGCGATTCTCGTCCCGCGGGTGCTCGTCTGTCCGTTCCGTCTGGCTGGCGTCCGTTGGCATCGTCCCTGTCCCTGGTGCCTGCGTGTTGCGGCGGTTTCGAGTCCGCCACCGGACAAGCTCGCACCAGACCGCACGAGGCGACAGGATGCAAAAATAGGCCCCTGCCCTCACTGCCTTTCCCTCCGCAGCTGAAAGGCCCCGAAATAAAGAACCGACCGGGGGTCCAGTTTTTTGGTGTGTCTGCCGTGTGTGTGCGTGATGTGTGCGTGTGTGTGTGTGTGTGGCTGGTGTGTGCGTGTGTGGTGTGTGCGTGTGTGTGTTGTGTGGTGCGTGTGTGTGTGTGTGGTTGCGTCGTGTTGTGTGCGTGCGTGTGTGTGGTGTGTATAGTTGCGTGTTGTGTGTGTGGCGTGTGTATGTTGGCGTGTGTGTGTGTGTGTGTGTGCGTTGTGTATGTGTGTGCTGTGTGTGTGCGTGTGGTGTGGTGTGGCGCCGTCGTCCATGTAAGTGAAACGTCTTAAGTGCCCTGTGTTTTCCCAAATGGTCCATACATTTTCATATTCGGCCATAACTCTGCTCTTTGTGTGGCTCCCCTCACCCGATTATTGGTTATATTAATAAACCCCCGTGTTAAATGCCCTCCAGTTCGTTGTTTCGGTTTTCTTCATTGGCCCAGCACGGTGCGTGTTGAGAAAATAGCAAGGCCGTTGGTGCCGTAAGTGTCCATTGCGGACCGCTTGCGCGGTCTGGATACACTCGTCTGGGTTGCGCGGGATCCGAGTCGGTACCTGCGACTCGTCGGACAGAGTCGCGAGGGTTCATTTCTCCGGTAATTTGAGACGATGGGTACTTAGGTATATTGAAAATTTCCAATTAACCCTACCCACGCGTCGAAAATATTTGGCGACCAGTCACCAAAGGGACCGCGCTGACCTTGTCGACTTGTCCAGAGGTCAGACCTAAATATCCGGGTGTTCGGTGGGAGACGAACGACTCACCGCTCCACCTAAAGTGTCGTTTATCGCCACCAGAACCGGCCCACAAGCAATACAAGTAGTAATGCCTCAGCTTGATGGAGTGCTGCCCTTCCCCTGTGACACGACTTGCACCTTGTGCAGCGGAGTCAAAGCCCTCAAAACAATTGGGAACCCTCCCCCCTCCCCCACATTGACTGAGAAGTCAGGTCGGTAAACAGACAGACGAGCCCGGTCTTTGGCTTCCATGAACGCATCAATCATAACGAACGGACACTTCATCCGACCGC
>CM068961.1:94408196-94421464 GCA_035128595.1 Eptatretus atami
TTCCAATCCGCTTTCCTCTGTAGCGCTGCCCTGCGGAGAGATCTCCCCGCTCCCGCATTGTGACGCACTCGTCCATTCATCAGCCGACGGACGTAAACACCGTTGCATCACGTGTCGTTTACACGACATGAATCACGGGTGTCCGTGAGAACGGTTTGCTAATTACGAGCAAAGCACGTATTTATTTATTTATTTAATATGTGACGTTGATATGTGCGGTACACCGAGTACCCACCCCCATGCGGTACACCGAGTACCCACCCCATGCGGTACACCGAGTACCCACCCCCATGCGAACGGTACACCGAGTACCCACCCCCACTGCAGGGCCATTGGTATGCACAGCAAGGAAGCAGCGTGGAGGTGGAACTGGGACGAGCGTGTTACCGAGTAGTCGTACGTGCGAAAGTGTAAGGATGGAGTGAGGGTGTTACGAAGGAACGAGGGCGGACCGGGTCCGTGACGTCATATGGAGCCACTCGCAGCTCCCTGTGTTTCCGCGCCGCGATGGAAGTCCACGCTAAGCGGGAGCTGTTGTCGACTCCCTGTGGGAGTCGGGTGGAGGAGGTGTACGGGTCTCGGCGTCCTGTCGCGCTCCTCCTGTCACACGCTCGGGGTGGGGTGGGGGGGTCTCCACGCACGTCCTCCACGCGGGGAAGCGGCAGGTGGGGTAACTGAGGACGCGAGAGAAAAGAATGAAACGCGATGTGGAGAAGAGGCGAGAGATGTGATGAGCGCTGGAGGATTCGCGGAGGCACGGAGCGAAGCACGGCGGGGCGGTGCAAGGCTGCGAGACGACCGCCGGAACGTCCCGGAATGCGAGAAGAAGCAGATCAATCCAAAGCACTGAGCCGTGAGTTTCCGCTCCCGGAGGATCCGAAGCGGGAAAAAAAAAAAAAGCGCAGGCACGGGGGAATACCTCGACGGTGAGGGGAGGCGAGGGAGAAGATGATGATTGATGATGATGTGATGATTGAATGATGATATGATGATAGATGATGATGATGATGATATGTGCTGATCGAGGCTCGCGGGAGTCAGAGGGTTACCCATTCGAATAAACTGACGTCAGTGGTGATTTAATGTGTTTGCGCTCGAGAGAGTTGACAAGATGTGCCATGACGTCATCGGTGGCCGTCCCGCCTCGCACGACTTGCGCTCATTAACCCGAACACGCCTCTGGCTCTGGGCAGGTGATGACGCAGCGCACCGTGGGGGTGGGGGCCGTGCGACTCTAACACACGTCAAGCCGCCTTTACCCAGGTGTTCGCATCGAGGTATTTCACATTCCCATCGAGTACAAGATTCACTTGAAGATTCGTTGCGTCGCGCAGGGACGTGAGAATGACGTCACGGTGCCCTTGTGTCCCTAAGCTCGTGACTCGTGTGCGTCCATGAGATTCCCCCTCGTCGCGCACTCTTCTCTCGCATCGTGCCTTGACCATTGGCTCGATGCTCGATGCTCGATCCTTCCTTCGGATGTCGCTGCAAAGTGCTCGTGCCGTACGTACAACGAGCCCTTTATTCCGTCCTTTGCGTGATTTGGCACCTCCGAGCAGCACGGCTCGTGCCCCGTATGTACGGAGCCGTTTCATCGTCGTGATGTCACACCTGGAACAATGTCCTTACTCTTGCTCGTCAAAAAATTCCATGAAGCCTCGTTTAAAAGGCTTGGATGGAGACTGGAGAGTAGCACGTATATTATAACGGTCGGTGGTGAAAGCTTCTTGCTTAGTGAGAGGGGGTGAGGGAGGAGAAGGATGCTTTTATAAATAACGATGCCATTGTTATATCTTTAGAAATCAGAGTTCTCCGCAAAAAAAATATTTAAAAAAAAATAAGCGAGCTGCTAAAGATAGAAATTCCTGGAAAATGGCGGATTTTCACTCGAACGTGTACTTCGCCCTCTCAATCTGTGTCTGAGAAAACAAATTGTACAAAAATCATCATCGTCATCATCATCATTATCATCCTCTTTAACGTCTAAAATAATGGTGACAATCATAATCAGGGTAATATGTAAAAACACCTTAATAGTTATCATAAACCGCAATCTTTACAACAATCATCATCATGATTATGAATATAATAATCATCAAACTGATCATTCATCATCATCTATCATGACCATCATCACCACCTCCATTTTAATCTATTTCTATCATCACCAACATTACCTCCACCTCCGTGATCATATATCACTGGCATCAACGTTATCATCATCAATTATTACTACTATCCTCACGTTCATAATTGCCGTCTCCACCATCGTCATCACCATCATTTTATCTTCATCAGGATCGTCATTTCCATCTCCATTATTACAATCACATAATCGTTTGTCACTGTCATCAAACATCATCATCACAGTTTCCATCATAATCATTTCATCATTTTATTTTCATCATCGGCATCGCTTGATCATTTATCACGATCATCACAATCATCGTCACCCCCTCCTTCATTACAATGGCAACATCATTTATTACTGTCATCAAACATCATCATCATCATCATCATCATCATCATCTCCATCATCATCACCATCCATTATTGTCTCCCCTCCATCATTACATTGACAACATAATTTATCACTGTCATCAACATCATCATCTCCATCATCATCACCATCCATTATTGTCACCCCTCCATCATTACATTGACAACATAATTTATCACTGTCATCAACAACATCATCACAATCTCCACTACTACCATCGCCTACTCTCTCACAATCCTTATATCCCATCAACATCATCATCGACATCTCCATCATCATCACCATCCATCAATGTCACCCTCTCCATCATTTTATCATCATGATCATTATCATTTTATCGTCATCATGACCATTACATCATCACTTATCACTGTCATCCCCAACATCATCACACTCTCCATCACCATCATTTTATCTTGATCATCACTATATCGTTCATCTTTGTGTCCAGCCAACTCCATTGCCATGTCGATCATCATCTTCCTCATCATTATTTTATAATCACCACCATCATGTCCACGTCCATCTACCTCGTATTTTTTTATCATCATCACCATAAATGCCATCTAGTTCATCTTACTTTTATAAGCATGATCATTATCGCCTTCTCCATCGATATGAATCACTATCATCATTATCATAATCTCCATCATCATTTATCACCATCATTATCACCTTCTCACCTGAAGGTGTACGCACCTGAAGATTGTGATTATTTTTTTTCCCATCGGCATCATCGTTTTTATAATCACCACCACCATTTCCATCTCCATCACCATTTATCACTACCACTACTATCATCACCACCATCTTCGCCACCACCATCATTATTTATCACTCTCCACCATCATTATTGTTACCTTCATCATCTTTTTTGTATCAAAGCTAATGGAAAAGCGAGAACACAGAACAGATCAGCATGCAACAGAACAAAAGGAACAGCAGACAGAGAGGGGGAAACACCTACAGCAGGGCTGAGGGACAAAACAGACAGAGATGGACAAACGAGGGATGCGGGTAACGATGAAGGGTCGGGGAGGATGCAGGAGGTGGACAGGATGGATAAATGAGCAAACTCTTAGGAAGCAAAAAATGGAAATTTGGGAGGGGTGAGAGGGGACGGGGCATGGGTTAATGGGGGTAGAAAACATCATAGTTTTCGATGGGGATGATCTGAGATGGTGGTGAACAGCTGTCTTGAAGACCTGGAAGGAAGAATGAGATTGAAGAGAATGTGAAAGTTGGTTTCACAGACAGTGATCCTGGATTTTGGGAGTTTCAATAGAAGGGGGTTCATGGTGGACTGTGTGTGCTCTGCAGAAACTTGGGGGGGGGGGGACGACAAAGCCCAGAGGAGAGCAGAGGGAGTAAGACCAGAAAGGAGGTTGTGGAGATGTCATCACCATCACTGCCCCCTGCATCATCATTTATCAGTATAATCACCACAATGATCCCCATCTCCCTCACCATCTTTTTGTATTAATCAACGTCATCATTGCCATCTACATTTCCATAATTTTATCTTCATCAACATCATCACATCATCATGTATGTAGAATGATGATCATCATTACCACTTACATCACTATTATTGCTATTACACCATCATTGTCACTATCATTATCAGCATCATTTATCACTATAAGCCTGGTGTTGGCTTTGCAGTTAAGGTGGCTAGCTTCAGATCCAAAGGTCTTGAGTTTCAAGCTCCTGCCAAAACCGTTGAATTAACACCAGGTGGGTTGACGGGCATTCATTCCTTCTGAGGTCAGCAAAATGAGTACCAGCTTACTGGTAACAGGGGTGGGGGGGGGGGCATTGCATCAGTAGCACAACCACTCCCTAGAAATGATGCAGCCAAGCAGCCAAGATGCATATAAATAAAAAAATTTTTATCAACATCATCACCACAGTCTCCATCATCAAAATTTATGTTAATCATCACCTTCACATCATCATTTATCAATATCATCACTATTATTATTGCCTTCTATTATTTTGTCAATCCACCCCCCCCCCCCCGTATCATCACATCATTTACTCATTTTTATTATCACAACAATCATCACCATCATCATTGCCATCTCCATCATCATTGAGCACAATCATCACCATCATCATCGCCATCTCCTTCCTAATTTATCACAACCATCATCACTCACATCATGATTCAATTATCACTGTCATTACTACTACCATCACCTTGCCTATCATCATTTATCTTCATCAGCATCATCATCGCCATCTCCCACACCATCATTTTATCTTCAACATTATTTTACAGAATTTATTACTATTATCACCACTTTCATCACTTTCTCCATCATCCATCATTTTATCTTCAATAACATCATCACCGTCTCTACACCATTATTTAATCTTCATGAATATCATCATCACTGGCTCCATCATCATTTCTCACTATCATGACATCATCATCACCAACTCCTTTATCATATATGACTCTCATCAATTTTGATTTATCACTATCATCACTACAAGCATTGCCTAGCCTGCATCACCATCATTCTGTCTTCATCATCATTGCAATCTAAATCATCACTGCTACCTCCTTAATAATCATGATCCTTCATCATCACCAACCATCACCATTGTCATCTCCATCATTTTATCTTCAGCATCACCATCATACCATCTCCATCACCTGCATTTTATCTTCACTATCATTATCATTGTCTATATCACAATCATTTTATCTTAATCATCACCATAATATAATTTATCACCTATCACCATCATCATAATTTAGCACTATCTCCATTCTCCAGCCATCACCATCTCGATCACCATCATCTTATTTATATCATCATCTTCATCATTATTTTATAATCACCATTATCATTTCGACAACATTATTATTTTAATCACCATCATAATTTACATTGCTATAATCATTATATATTCGGCATCATAATTGCTATCATCATCATCGTCATCATTTTATTATCGCCATCCTCATTTGCATCTCCATCGTTATCGTTTCATCTCCATCAACGTTATCATCGCCAAAACACTATTTTATCCTCATCAACATTATTGCCATCTCTATTTTTCTTCATCTTATCTTCATCACAATTATCATCGTCATTTTCACAGAAATAATATCACAGATGAAGGAGAAGAACGTTTTTTTTGGACATGTCTATATTGGGAGTTTGAAAAAGCACAACCTCGAGTTGCATAATCCAACCAACATCACAAGCACCAATAGCACAAACCAACAAAATCACAACCAACAAGCACAACCAACAAAATCACAAGCAACCAAGCACAACCAACAAAAATCACAAGCAACCAAGCACAACCAACAAAAATCACAACCAATTAAGCACAACCAAACAAATCACAAGCAACCAAGCCGCCCAACAAACACAACAAACCAAGCACAAAAACAGGAATCATAACCAACAAAATCACAACCAACCAAGCACAACCAACAAATCACAAGCAACCAAGCACAACCAACAAAATCACAACCAATTAAGCACAACCAACAAAATCACAAGCAACCAAGCACGACCAACAAAATCAAAAAACAAGCACAACCAACAGAATCATAACCAACAAAATCACAACCAACCAAGCACAACCAACAAAATCACAAGCAACAAAATCACAACCAATCAAACGTAACCAACAAAATCATAACCAACCAAGCACAACTAAACAAGCACAACCAACAAAATCACAGCAAACCAAGCACAACCAACCAAACAAATAAACAAGAACAACCAACAATATCACAACCAATGAAGCACAACCAACAAAATCACAACCAACCAAGCACAACCAAACAAGCACAACCAACAAAATCACAATGAAGCAAGCGCAACCAACAAAATCACAGCAAACCAGGCACAACCAACCAAACAAACAAACAAGCACAACCAAGAAAATCCCAACCAACGAAGCACAACCAACAAAATGACAACCAACCAAGCACAACCAACCAATGAAAACCAACAAAATCACAACTAACCAAACGCAACCAGCAAATCACAACCAACCAAGCACAACCAAACAAGCACAAGCAAAAAAAATCACAACCAACCAAACATAACCAACAAAATCACAACAAACCAAGCACAACGAAACAAGCACAACCAACAAAATCACAACCAACCAAGCACAACCAAACAAGCACAACCAAACAAGCACAACCACCAAAATCACAATGAACCAAGCGCAACCAACAAAATCACAGCAAACCAGGTACAACCAACCAAACAAACAAACAAGCACAACCAACAAAATCACATCCAACAAAATCACAACCAACGAAGCGCAACCAACAAAATCACAACAAACCAAGCACAACCCATGAAGCACAACCAACAAAATCACAACCAACCAAGCACAACTAAACAAGCAAACCAACAAAATCACAGCAAACCAAGCACAACCAACCAAACAAACAAACAAGTACAACCAATGAAGCACAACCAACAAAATCACAACCAACAAAGCACAACCAATCAAGCACAACCAACAAAATCACAATGAACCAAGCCCAACCAACAAAATCACAGCAAACCAGGAACAACCAAACAAACAAGCACAACCAACAAAATCACAACCAACAAAGCACAACCAACAAAATCACAGCAAACCAGGCACAACCACCCAAACAAACAAACAAGCACAACCAACAAAATCACAACCAACAAAGCACAACCAACAAAATCACAACAAACCAAGCACAACCCATGAAGCACAACCAACAAAATGACAACCAACCAAGCACAACCAATGAATGAAAACCAACATAATCACAACCAACCAAACACAACCAGCAAATCACAACCAACCAACCAAGCACAAACAAACAAGCACAAGCAACAAAATCACAACCAACCAAACATAACCAACAAAATCACAACCAACCAAGCACAACCAAACAAGCACAACTGACAAAATCACAGCAAACCAAGCACAACCAACCAAACAAACAAACAAGCGCAACCAAACAAATCACAACCAACCAAGTATAACCAACCAATTACAATCAAAAATCAAAACCAACCAAGCACAACCACCAATAACTAACAAAATCACAAACCACCAAGCACAACCAGCCATGCAAACCAACAAAATCACAACCAACCAAGCACAACCTACAAATCACAACCAACCAAGCACAACCAACCAAGCATACTAACAAATCACAACCAACCAAGCACAACCAGCCATGCAAAACCAACAAAATCACAACCACAAGCACACACAAAAGCACAACCAACCAAATCACAACCAACCACCCACAACCAACAAAATCACAACCAACCAAGCACCACCAAGAAAATCACAACCAAGCACAACCAACAAATTACAACAAATAAATTACAACCAACCA
This sequence comes from Eptatretus atami, assembly GCA_035128595.1. Taxonomy (NCBI): domain Eukaryota; kingdom Metazoa; phylum Chordata; class Myxini; order Myxiniformes; family Myxinidae; genus Eptatretus; species Eptatretus atami. The sequence goes on from CM068961.1 coordinate 94,416,071, forward strand.
AGCACAATCAACAAAATCACAAAAAACCAAGCACCACCAACCAAGTACCACTAACAAAATCACAACAAGCCAAGCACGACCAACCAACCAACCAACCAACCAAACAAGCACAATGTAAGCACTCACAACAAAAAGCAAACTCACAACAAAATTACAACCAACTAAGCACCGCTAATCTCAACAAAATAATTACAACCAAACACAATTATCATGCACAACATAATAACATCACAACAAAGCCATCACAACCAAGCAAACAAACACAAAGCACAAGAAAATCACAAAAAACAATCCTAACCAACCAAGCATAACTGAAGCAAAACAAAACAATCCTAACCGACCAATCACAGCCAATCAAAATATTATTGCAGCTAAACAATCACAACCAAGTACAACAAGCGCAACATAATTAAAACAAATCAATCAACCAAGCAGGACAACAAAGTAAAACAACATCACAACAAAATCAAAACAAACCAAGCACAGCCACTCACAACAAAATTAAATAATCGCAAACCAACCGTATTACTCTGCCTTGGGGACAAAGACCCTCGGTTCACGGTACCACGGAGACTCTTTAATTGGGACTGTGCATGGAATACGTAGATTGCTTCTCAGTTAAAGACCACCCTGTGATGAAAACGTCAAACCTGAGGCCCCTTGGCAGAATATTTGATTGGGTGTGCCTTTTAATTCCCAAACGCCATCACAGATTGCTTATTTAATCTGAAGCTGAATGCATGCAGTTTGTCAACTAGTTTCAGTTCATGTTCTCAATATGCCCATTTAAATTTGCTGAAAAGTATATTTGTGGTTTTGTGAAAAGGGAGACTTGTATTTTTCACATTGTTCCATTGTTCTGAGGGGGCATTGAGCTTAGAGTCTTCATTCGGACAACCAAGGTGTGCTACGTAGACCTCCACCTCACACAGAATTTCAAACTTATCACAAGCGGGTTACGCACATTTCTGATTCAGTTAGATATAATGATACAGCAATGTGACTCCACAATGCTTGTATGTTCCGATGACTCTAAGAGCTACACAGCGATGTTGTCACTTTATGCCACCAAGAGCAGGGTCATTCATGCTAGAAAGGTCAAAGCTGATAGGACGCAGATGTCCACAGCAGTTTTCAAATTACAGGCTATGGAAGCAGTCAAGATATGGAGAGAGAGCAGAGTGTCCTCAGAATCTCAAGGTTTCGATGTGTCTCCCGTTAGACAGCGGACCTATGTACGTATAGTGGATGCATCCTTTTAGCTGAAGAAAATCTGACAATCTGGAAAGAAGAACCCAAACCTTCATTAAGTGATATCTCTATATAAATGGCAGTCCTTCTGTCCGTGTCTGTCTGTCTGTCTGTTTTTTTGTGACGAATAAGCTCCTAGACCAGTGAACGATCTTGATGAAACTTTACACATATATAGAACTAACATTCAGCTCCAGGATGCGCTAAGTGGCTCTCCATAAAAATGAAAAAATACATATATATTAAAAATATATATATATATATAATAAATAAATTTCCATTAGAAAAAAAAATGGCTTTCGAATAGTGCGCCGGCATATTAATCATAACAAAAGGCTTCATGGTTAAAAACGTAGGGTTTTTGAAATACAAAATGTTCGTATTCGTTGACTTTTTAAACATACACATTCTCCTCCTGTTATTTGAATTCTCGAACTGCACGCGCACGGCAACAGCAACTGCTGATGATCTGCTCATGAAAGAGCCAGGCAAGCGGAGTCAGCTGCAGAGAGAGAGAGAGAGAGAGAGAGAGAGAGAGAGAGAGAGAGAGAGAGAGAGAGAGTCGTCTTACTGCTGATATATCTGCCTCATCTATATATATAAAGTTGAAAGTGTGTCTGTCTGTGTGTCTGTGTGTGTGTTTGTCTGTGACCTATCACGCGAAAAGTACTGGACTGATCCTCACCAAACTTCACATGCTGACAGAACATGTACCCGGGAGTGTCCCGATGTAAAAGAATTGTACTTCCGACTTGCGGTTTCCGAATTATGACGTCATCACCTGATTTCGTAACGTTAATTTTTCAAGTTCAGCCGATTGACATGGGGCCAACGCCATTTGCAATAGAATGAAAAAATAATGCTACAGTCAATTGAAGACAATGACTCCGACTTCCCGTTTCCGAATTATGACGTCATCACCTGATTGCGTAACGTTAATTTTTCAAGTTCAGCCGATTGACATGGGACCAACGGAATTTGCTAGAGAATGAGAATTAATTAAGTCGCAAATGATGACATGAAACCAGCCTCACATTGTTGAGGCATTATGGTTTTTTATCTGATGCGGCAATAAATCTTAACATTTTTGAACTCGAGTCTTCTGCATATAAAACATGGCGGGAAAATATAATATTATAGTGGTGATGAAAAAAAAAATAATGGTGGCAGCCTCTACAATTTTACAATTAACTGTGAATATACTCCTTCAGACCCGCCGTCATCCACGGATTCCTGTGCGTAGCACGGGTATCCCTGCTAGTATATATATATATATATATATATATATATATATATATATATATATATATATATATATATATAAGACGACCCGTGAACCCGTTGGGTTCCTGTTGTGACAGCGGTTGATGAAAAAAATCATTTCAAGACAAAAAAAGATAGCTCCAGCGAACTACCGCTGAGGTTGTTTACATTGATCAAATTCTCCCGAAGAGTACTTGACTGAATCGAGAATTGTTTTTTTAATAATTTTTTTCGTTGCCCGATTTGAACGAAACTTGATATTGCACACCGCAGGTGAATGGTGAGTAAGGTGGCCCTAAAATTTTTTTGCGCTATGTGTACCGTTTTGGCTGTATTTTGGGAACATACAAACATTCATACATTCATACAAGATGAGAGTTTCGTTATATATATATATATATATATATATATATATATATATATTATATATATATATTATATATATAATGCATATATAGCAGTATATATTAGCCGCGTCACTCCATACTTACGTCCGTCTGTCCCTCTGTCTGTGTCACACTCTTTTCGCTGGGACGTTTTTTTAATCTGTTTATTCATTAAGTTTTTTAATTATTTATTTGTATGGAAACTCGAGTCTCGTGGAAGATCTAGGACAGAAAAGAATGACTGCATCATTGTGGAAAGGAGGGAAACACGCCACGAGCTAGATAGAGAGATACAGCAGACTCCCATCCACAAGAAGTGTGCAAAAACAGACCCGATACCAACTTTTGGCCAGTGAGCTTAGTTCCAATTACAAGCAAAGTCATGGAATCCATCATTGCATCCAACGTCGTCTTTCCTGTTTCCAAACAACCTTATCTCTGACCATCACTTTGGATTCCATACTGCTCACTCAATTCAGGGCATACTTCTGCTTCTCTCTCTCTCTCTCAGGAATGGTTGGAGGCCCTCAATCTCAAACAAGAGGTTAGGACCGTCTCCCCAGACATATATCAGGCATTCGACACAGTCTGGCATCCTGCCTTGCTTGCCAAGCTCTCCGCCTGTGGCATAGAAGGCCTTTATTCCTGGATTCTGACTTCTTCCACTCACAGAGCGAACGTGTTGCCTTTAATGGAACCCTCTCCTTCCTTCTTCCAGTGGAGGATGGAGTTTCCCAAGCCCAAAGGCAGTGTTTTGGGCCCAGTTTTGTTACTTAGCAGTTCAGATTTGCCAAGTGAAGACTTGCTATGATGGAGGAGGCCCAGTTGGAAACTGGTTTGTGATGCTAACACTGACATGTGGTTTGAACAAGAGAGATTGTGACTGAACCTTCAATTCGCCAGACGGTCCGAGGTCGTGAGAGTGTGAGATTTGTCAGGATCAAAATGTCTATCCAAGTGTTTGACCAGCTTGTGATTTTTTTTTTATCAAGGTCTGAAGAGAGGGAAACGGAGGCTGTTGCATGTCTGAAGGATGAGGGATGCAATGCCAGAGGGTGGAACCATCAGCAAAGAGATGGAGGATTTTCGAGAGTATCACAAAGATCGTTGATGAGGAACCGGAACAGGAAGTAGAGGAGTTAGGGTTTAGAATTGAACGATGGTGCTCAATCATCATGAGGAAAATGCAAGTCGAATGGACAGCCGTCTTAATGCTCTCTTCAATGGATGCATTGCTCCATCTGCCCAGTGGGATTTTAACTTTGTCCACGGGGTGGAAAGGATAGGTGGTGCACGCAACTTTGAGCTGTCTCGTCTGGGTTCGATTCCCCACCCCACTGTAAACTGTCAGGTTGGTGCTTCATGGGCAGGGAGAAACGTTAAGCCGGATGTCCAATCTGCCAGCATTCACTGGTGGCCGTGAAAGATGATACGGTGTCTCTTGCAAGAGTGGGCCGTTGTGCACCGGTAACCTGAGAAAATGGCGAATTTCTGCCCTGAGTATATATGCTGTTGGAAAAGGCAATGGCAAACCTCCTACTCTTTCAATGCATTATATGCTGAATGACTGTTTCGGCAACACCAATGCTCTGGAAAAACTATGGGCATTGCTTCTGATTCGATTCTATTACGATCTACTTATTATGTACGCAAACATGGGAAGATATTGATGCCTCCTCCCTTAATTTCCGAAGCACACACACTGGTTTCAACTGCTCCCCCACTCGCTCTCCTGCACACAAACACACACTCTCCTGCACACACACACACACACACACACACACACACCCCCGTGGGTACGTAATAAATAGATGGTCCCAAGTTAAGTTAAAAAAATATAATGTCAGTCTGTTGTGTTTACCGTTCAGTTGATTGTCGATGTGCAGTGTCTCCCGTTATTAGTAAATAGACCGGCCCACGTGACACAGAACTGCTAATGACGTCACTCTTTGTACATTGTGACGAAAATTGAATTCCTAATTGGAATATTTTTATGCCAGGTTAATATTACAGACATACCTGTGTAGGCCTAGTGGACACTTTACCGCAATAGCAAATTGAGGGATCTTATTTGTAATAGTTGTTTGGGAAAGCGAAACGACCAAATTGTGGATATACAAAACGAATCGCATGACCATAACCTCGTGAAGGTCGTGCCCTTTAGTTCACCCAAGGCTCGTCTCTCTCCTCGATTTGGGGGCTTTTCCCAAGCCGCACAGCTTGGACGCAGCAAGAAGATCACAAAGGGTTAATGTGCATTCGTCTCTTCACCAAACAGAGAAACGCACTGTCTCTCGACAAGCGACCGCTCCTCCAGCACCAGCGAATTCAGGGTCCACTGGCGAGCTCAGGTAGGTGAGTGTACCTGTGCCTCGAGGTGTTCACACCGAATCCAGAGGTCTCGCTTTGGACGGACGTTTACCAAAGGCGACCGGGGTACCTCGCGTACGATGTGAGTGAGGCCAAGCTAGAGCCTTCACTCCGGGATTCGTGC
>CM068961.1:94421474-94438234 GCA_035128595.1 Eptatretus atami
CAAGCCGTTCGTACACCTGCATATTCCAACGTCATTGGGAGGGGGGGGACCTTGTTTGGAGAAAGTCACTGGAATTGTGTGAGATTTATTTTAAAGGGGTCACAAAGCGAGTCTTTCTCTCGAGCCCAGAGGAGAAAGGCAGGATTGGTGGAATTTTTGCCATTTAGGATGGAGTAGCTTGCTGGGTCTATGGAGGGTATTTCCATGATAGGGGAAAAACAAAGGATGTGGGCAAGTTTTGGGGGGAAGGCTGAGAGTCGATTCACAAAGATGTTGCAGTTAAGCCAGGACTGGGGTCGTGTCAAGATTGGGGGAATACTGCAGCTCTGGTGTTGCCAGGTTTGGGGAAATGCTTGGCTCTTGTAATGTGAATATTGGGGGTAATGCCAACATCGGGTAACACTGTGGTTGTCATCATGCCAAGATTAGGGTAAAGATTGGGGTGATGTACAGAGTGGGCGAATGATAAACATGCAGTTAAACCAGGACTAATGTAATTCCAAGATTGGGCGAATAGTGTGCCTGTGGGATTGCCAACAATTGGGGTAAATCTAAGATTGGGGAAATGCTGTGCCTGTTGGGTTGCGAGGAATGGGGAAAAGTTTGGCGATGGTGTTGTCAGGACTGGATAATGTTGTGGCTGTGATCATACCAGCAATGGGGTTGTGCTAGATTTAGGGTATTGGCAACATTTAGTAAATGCTGTGGTGGCGGGAATGCCAAGATTGGGGAAATGCTTTGCTGTGGTAATTCCAAGATTAGCATAATAACGTGATTAGGGAGATGCTGTGGTTGTGGGAATGCTAGGAAGGACATAATGCCAGGACTGAGCGGTAATGCCAAGACTGGGATAATGCCAACATTATGGAAATGTTGCAGTTGTGGGAATACCGAGATTGGGGGAAATGCTGTGGTTGTGCGAATGATAGGATCGGGGTAATAGCAAGAGCTGGGGAGCGCTGTTGCTGCAGGAGCATGAAAATTGGGGAAATATTACCTGATTATGATTCGGCCAATTCTGCTAATTGAAGGAATATGTCGATGAACACATGGCTGGAACATGTAGTAATGTTTTTCTAACTCTGATGATGCGGGGAATTTCCATCATTGATGGTGTGTTTTGGAAACAGAGACTTTGCTTTAGTCGAGGAATCAAATAAATGAAACAGCTTGTTATTGATAGCACGATAAAGGTTGATCTTTTTTGCATTTTAATTGGTTGCTTGAATTAATAAAACATCACATTTTAGAATCAAATGCCTATTTTTGTATGTAAGCAATGGTGAAACACAACCGGTTTGCTCTGAAAATAATAATACAAAGATGTAAAATGAAGTTGAGAAAAACACAATAAATATTTCCCTTGACTTGAATGCTTCCCTAACCCCTCATTTCTGAGGCCCTACCACTTGACTTTCACTCTCCTGACTTTATCCCTCCTCCCCTCCTCTCTGACACCCTACCACTTCACTTTCACTCCCCTGACTTTATCCTTCCTCCCATCCTCTCTGAGGCCCTACTACTAGACTTCCACTCCCCCCAATTTTATCCCTCCTCCTCCATTTGTCCCTAACACTAGACTTTCACTCCCCTAACTTTATCACCCCTCCTCCTCAACTTGTCCCTACCACTGGACTTTTACTCCTCCAACTTTATCCCTCCTCCTCCTCCTCTACTTGTTCCGACCACGGGACTTTCACTCTCCCGACTTGATCCCTCCTTCCTCTCTGCGTGCCTCGTTGACTGGGCTTTCATTTCTCCAACCCACCTTTCCTCTAACCATACCTAGCCTTTAAAACTGGCCCTTCACTCCCCCAACTCCCTCCCCTCCATTCTCTTCCCCTTTCCCCTCATAAACTCCTCCCTTCTACAAAAATTCTAAGAATATTTACTTCTCTTAAATGTCAGCACTGAGTTAATGCAATGGGAGAGTTTTCTGTTCCATTGCTTCAACTAATTATGATAATGCATATGGAGACAGCTTCAAATAATTTACAAAAGTATTATGCATCCGTCACAGTGTGTTGTTTCAGCGGCCGATTCATGGCAAGGGACGGTGCGTTGAACTATATTTGTTCCTTACTCATTGCGTTATCCATCGTTGTTACTGTATGGTAACGGATAGTTAAAGTGGTACTTTTTCAGGGGAATGGCAATCCTTTAGCTCGGAATCACATGATGTTAAAATTGTTTTTTTTTTTTTACTGCGACTTGGTGCTGGTTGTGGTTTTGCTTCTGAGAGTAGATATTCAGGTGGATCCTTTTCATTTGAAGTCTCACCTTTGGGTCTTTAACCTGAAGGAACTTCGCTGTATGTGGAGGACCTTTGGACCAGATTACCTTTATCCTTTAATTTCCTTTAAAAAAAAACACACTTATGATCATTCATTAACTTAAAGCCCAATAATGCATTTCCGATGCCACCATTCCTGCCACCATGTTGTGAAGTTCACCGGTGTCGGTCCTGATGAGTTTCGACTGCACCGAAGAACACTTCACTTTACACACCATTCTTCGATACCCTTTGCCATTCAGAGTATGGTTTTCAGTGAAGAAATATTCAGTTATCAAGAAATAATTTGATTCATAATTTGATTGTTCATCGAAAGGTCTGCGCACGTTGATCGTTCGATCGAGCAGTTCCTCCTTCCAGTTAATTGAAGCTAAGCTTTCCGGATCAGTCAGATCCTTCATGTCTTTTTGTTATATTTTCTTCCCTGTGTTGCTGTTTGTGTTTTCCTCCAATTTTCCATGTTAAACTGCACTTTGTTGTGTTTCATTGTCAAATCCGTGTCCCTGTGGCTCTGGCCTACTCGACCAGACCCTCAGCTAAGCTAGTCGGCATGCAAATTCTTTGTCTGCTCTGATGTTCTTTGTCTGATGTCTGCAAATGCCTCGTTCCGCTTCCTTTCTCCCAAGTATTGTCCTTTCAGCTTCCTCAACTCTGTCCAATTCCATCCACCTCCTTGCCTCCAAAAAAAAAAAAATTTCCACTGAAAGAAAAAATCACAAACTCAATCTGCCTGGACTTCCTGTATACTGTCTGCACTTCATTCTTTATCCCTTCCTTTTCTCAATAATCTTTATTGAATGAAACCCTTTTTTCTTTAAAAGCTTTTGCTAACATTTTGAAAATGATCCACTTTCCTCCATACCTTCAACAACCATTCATTCCACCCTCCCATGATGTCTGTCTCCATATATCTGGATTAGGAATCTTGAGAAGTCCAGTTTGCAGAATTTGTCTGCACATGACGATCAATTCCTCTTCATGTCCTTTAACGTTATCAACCTCCTCCATGTCAGTACGCTCTCCCACATCTCATACATGCCCATGCCTTTCCAACCTCACCCCCTTCTTTGTGTACCCCTATTCTGCATCCCTCCACTTCATGTCCCCCTCTTTCTGCATCCTCCTCATCCTCCCTTCAAAGCTTCTCCTCACACTACTCTTCTCAGCTTTCCCCATCACCCCACACCCTTTCAGTTTCCCCCTGTCCCACACACTCTCAGCTTACCCCCCGAGCCACACCCTCCCAGCTTCCCCCTTGACCTGCACCCTCCCAACTTTCCTCTCGACCCGCACCCTCCCACCTTCCCACTCGACCTGCACCCTCCGAGCTTTCCCTCTATCTCACACCCTCCAAGATTCCCCCACACCTGCATCCTGGCAACAGCGTCTCTTCCCCTGTCCCTAAATGTGTGACCTCAAATGTCTGAAGCCTCTGCTCCAACCTGACAGGTCTCTCAATCCAGGCCATTGCTGATAAACCAGACATCATTTGTTAAGAGAATCCTTCCTGCCACAGGGTGTCCTGTCTCTTTGGTGTCTCTCCTTAACTATTGTCTCCTCCAGTTTGATCGGCTTGAATCCATCCTGGTGATGGAGTTGCACTTTACACCAAGAACTACATTTCTCACTGTCCATGTACTGAACTTACTCCTCCAACTCCCAGGAGTACATGTGGTTGTGACTACCCTCCTCTCCCACCTCTTGCTTGTCTGTGCACTGTAACATCCTCCAAACAGTGACGTCTCCATTTACCCCCTCTTCTCTCTCTCTCTCTCTTCTCTCTCTCTCTCTCTCTCTCTCAGACAACATGGACCAACTTTTAACCACTCATTCCAACCCTCTTCCTCATCTATCTATAATTCCAGCAATCTGTGTGTGTGTGTGTGTGTGTGTGTGTGTGTGTGTGTGTGTGTGTGTCGTGTGTGGTGTGGTGTGTGTCTGTGACCGCTGTTCTCGACAACCACAGGTCCTATCTAATTTCCAGGTATATTGCTGGGGCCCTGTGGGTGTGCCTTTCAAGGTTTTATATTATCGGACAAGTGGTTCCCAAGTTATGGCCATTTATTTACGAAACCAATGACAGGACACGTTGCTGCGTAGGCATGGGCATTGGGGAAGAGATTCTCAGCCACGTTCCCCATTACGGGTTACAACGTACGGACTTCGGATAGTGATGACTTACTGTATTCTAATAATTTCTCGATTTTTATGCGCATTTATAGATAAACATAATGCCCCATTCCAGTCGTCGTTTACGAGAACGAAGGAACGGCCTGTGTGGTTGTTTGAAAGTTTTTTTTGTTTTTGTTTTTTGCACGTACGGCCACGCACGTACGGGCACGCGAGAGCGAAGGAATGGCCTGTGTGGTTGTTGTTTCTGGCATGCGGTTTGAAAGTTTTTATTTTTTTTTTTTTGCACGTACGGCCACGTACTAGTATATGGTAATTTCAATAGTCATTTGTCACCATGCCAATTGGCTGGGTGTTTGTATCTTTCTCAGCAGCCATAGCACTTCAGCAAAGGAGTTCTGTGACTTCATGAGACAGACTTCATGACGATCGGTTTAGAATTGTGACCTCGAGGAGATTGACAAACAAACAGGCAGACAGACAGACAGACAGACAAGCCGGTAGGCGACGTGGGTGGTCGCTACATAATTGCATACTAGTCATACAGTTTTTGACGGATCGGGCTGAAATTTTTTGACAAAGAGGTTGATTATAGTGCGCATAAAAGCCTGGAAGCCGATTTTTGATTTTCGGGGAAAAATTATTTTTCGGATTTTTTTCAAAAATTTCAAAGTCCCGTTGCTAGACAACGGTGGCGTCCTCAAAAGCATACAACTACATCCTGGTATGAACCTACCAGTCAAGTTTCATCAAAATCGGTTGACTCCTCTGGCCTCCAGTGCTGTCCATTACATACAAACAGACAGACGGAAACCTGAGAATAACGGTAGTCTAGCGACACCCAATTAGCACAAATAAAGAGAAAGAAGTGTGAAAGAGTGAAGGAAGATGTGAAAGAGTGAAGGAACAAAGAACAAAAATGTCAGGAAGAACCCGCATAGATAGATTTCAACAGTTATTCCCCAAGGCTCAAACGCAGCAACAGGAACAAGCTTCCAGAGGTGCGCGTAACTGCTGGCGCCCTGGTGCCCCAGTCGGGTTAGGGTTAGGTGAAAGGGACACATGTTATTTCCTGCACATTTTAACGGTGCAAAGTGTTCAAAGACTAAAAGTAAAATGGTCTCCCTATATCCCTTGCCGTTTCCAACGTACGCAGAAAAGCGTTCACCATTCACACCCAAAAGGTGTTGTTTGTTCATTTACACGTGCGGAAAAAGGAGACGTGCATTCACGCTCATTGTGGAGCAAACTGCTTTTGTGTGTAATTCTCTTTATAATTCATTTAGCGGTTTAGCCGATGTGATGTCAAGCCCCACAAGAGAGCCTGGGCAAACCAATTGCATTTCAAAGCTTATTATTCCTGTGCTGATGATTAGGTAACGCTGTCCAACACCGGGGTTGATGTAATATTTTGTTAATCCAACCCAGGACAGTCAGTTGTTTCGGAGCCGGAACTCGCGTCTAGTCGGAGTGATGCAGTTGGGCCGATGCTCGGCCAAATTTGGTGGCTTTGATGATGTGGGTGCGACACGACCATTGGGTGGTGGTATGTGATGCTTCGTGTTTTGTTATTTGATTTTACTCACAAGGAAACTTTATCTTCGTTTCTCAGCTTTTATTTTCATTTCCGAAGCCGTCTCGATCAATTTGGTAACTTAACTGGGCGTCCCATCTGCTGGAAATGAGTTGGTCGACGGTAAAGATCCCACGGTGCCCCTTTACGAAGAGTAGGCGAGCGATCCGTTTCACCGGCACCCTGAACAAATGATAAATTCCTGTCTCTAACCTACAGGGGGCACTGCATGAGCCGCACAGTCATGCCCCCAGCAAAGGATGCCACCCACGTCCATGTGCTGGAAATGAAAGAAAAAGAAGATTGAGTTGACTGGCTCATTGTACATTGAGGGTTTGTCCCTTAATTCCGGTTTACTCTTGCTCCTGATGGATATTAAATGTTAAGAGATGTGGTCTTCGTCGAGTATTGATGTAAACCTTTGCAAACCTCACATTCCCAAACCCAACTGGGTGGTAAGCCGTGCTACAGCTTTGAGAAGATCTGCCACCTTGATTGATTATTACTTTTTTGCTAATGGTTTGGTTGATTCCCTTGGTGAATGGTCAATCCACTAATGATGTAAAATTATTTCCTTGCCCTGTAATGTCATCAGCCTCAGTGGTGTAATGGTTCAGGTTGTCTCCTCTGAGTCTGGGAGGGTGGTGCTTCGAACCCCTGGCCGAGTCATAACAAAGACTTGAAAAATGGTACGTGCTGCTTCCTTGTTGATGCTCAGCCAACATTTAAAGGAGAGAGTACAGACAAACAAGCATAGCTTGGTACTTGCATTTGGCAGCTTGGCTGCAGGGTACTTATCATTTCTTGGAAGCACAGCTGTGCTGCTAATGCTGTGTCCTCCCACCAATACACTGGTACTCATTTCATCAACCTCAGAGGGATAACAGGCTGAGTCGACCCCACCTGATGTTAATTCACAGCCAACAGGGCTCAAAACTCAGACCCTATTAGGACCTGAGGATCCCAAGCCAGCCACCCTCACCACTAAGCCAACACCAGGCTGTAGTGCAAACTTTGATTGGCTGAATGGACTCCTCCTGTGCCAATACAACACGTTATCTCTTTGCAAGCGAGTACGTCTACAAAGCATGTACAATTATAATGTGAGTACGTCTATAAAGTACATACTACTGGAATGTGAGTACGTTTATGAATGGCGTACTGATAACAATGTAAATGGGTGGATAAAGTGGATAAAGGACGTACTATTAAACGAGAAAACCAAAATGTCTCTCTGTCCGCTGTACAAACATAAAGCTACGTCGTCAATGCATCGTCTACAGTCTACACAAACACCACGCATTAGTCCTGGCGAGGGTCTGCAATCTCTGATTGTTCTTTCGAGCTCATTCATTCTTTTCCTCTTTTCCCTAAACTTGTGTCCATTGTAATTAATTTTCTTACCTTCCATTTGTACTTTTCCTGTTTTGTGTGATTATTTTACAGCTTTACAATGGTTTCTTGTAAGCCCCATCTTCGAGTTTGTATCAGTGTGTTTTGACAGTTTTATTGGGGACATCAAACTTGACACAGCTGTTCGACACTAATTATTGCATTGACAAAGGTATTAATAAGCATATTGACCAGACCCACCTCACTTCATTTTCTCTCCAACGATGACCCTTCCCTCTCCCTTCACTTGTCCACACTATATAGTGGCGTAGGAACGTCATAAAAAGTGTGTTCGTATTACACATAAAAGGGGGGGGGCAATTTGTTTAAAATATATATATAACCATATATATGTTGTTTGGGCCAGGGGTCGGGTGAGAATACACCAGGGGGGGAAGCTATCTTAGGTTCCCACCAGACTCCCCAGAATTGCAGGCCATCGCACATGGATAATTCCATGACGCGGCGGGTCGCTAACCGACCGTGAACGCCAATAACTCAACCACGTGACCTAGGGTTCTCCGTCTATGGTTAACCGGGTTACCTAATTAATCATGTGACCTAATTACCGGGGGAAACGCCCTGGTACGCCCTTTCCGAACCGGATCAGATGCAGCCGAGCGCACTGCCAAGTACGTACCGGCTAAAAGGAACGGATCTTTGGGAAGAAAGTCCCGGCTAAGTTAGGATACGGACCATGCTGGATCAATGAAAGAAAAGACAAAAACGAGCTGGGAACATTTCTACTAATAATTTATTAACAGGCAGGTGAGGACAATATGTGGCACAGTGAATACATTTTATTGTTGTGTGTAAGCAGGGATAGGAAGAAAAGTGTGGTGCGATAATAATACAAGCAACTTAGAAAAGCCGACACAGAGCAGACTTATCCGATATAATTCTTGTACACTCTTCACTTAAGTGAGGACAGGCGCCATGACACACACACACACACACACACACCACACACACACACACACACACACACACACACACACCCACCAATGAAGAAGAGTTAATGAGAAGAAAGAGGAGAGGAGATGAGATTAACAGTCTCTCAATACCTTGCACAATTGACCGACCTCGCCACCAGCACGTCTTGGGGGGATGCTCCCGTGGGCGATACCTCCCTGACAGCTGGCGTGTCATCCCCTGCTTTGTGACACTTCGTGTAGCTAAGGGTCGATCCAGAGAATGGGGCGTGACCGTCAGGCATGAAGGAAGGACCTTGGGTGTCGTCAGAAGCCAGTGGGTGGAGAAAGGCGGAGCCAGCAGGAGAATGGGCGGATTGTCAATCCCAGGCCAGACGGAAAGCAGGATTAGCTGACAGGAACCAGGAGCGAGGAGCAGGGGATGGAAACCACCAGCAGACGGGGAACGCCGAGCAGGAAAAATGACGGCAGACAGCCCCATCACCCGTCCTTTTATAGACCCTGTGGTGCGTGCGGGGTGACGACCCGAAGCGATGTGTCATTACCCGAATCGGGCGCTCTGGTTGGGCCACGGTCAGCACACGGGCTGGCCGCAATGACCGGAAGTGGCCTCACTGTACATCCGCTAGCCATAGCTGAGCTGCGGAATCGTCTCGCCCCGAACCCCGTGATACAAATCGCCCTGCACCAAACTCCCGGACCGTGCTCCAGCAAAGACCGATGCTAAGATGCTATGGTAAACCCATGCAGACCCGAACAAGATGTGGGTTATTCGTGCCCTGCTCTGTGAACGATAATAAATTATCCGGGACTGCAAGTGGGTCCGCCGCCATTGAGCATGCGTCATTTATACAAGCGTGGATGTGCGCGGTGCCAGCCCTGATCTGTGTCAGGAATTGAGGGAAAAGATTGGATATAATCATTAGATGTAGGTTTGGGTTGAAAAAGAGGATAGACATAATTATTCGACTCAGAAATGGGTTGAAAAGAGTGCGCCATGTGCGTGTACTGTAAGTTGTTAACATTTGGTGCTTTGTTCCTTTTGGTCTTCTGTGAGGACGCATTCTTACGTGAAGGGCGCGGCCGCGGTTTTACAGGTGGGTGTCCAAGCGTAGTGCCTTACCGGCCTTCGCGAGGACCCTTCTCACAGCGAAGGCGTGGCGTGGCTTGGATTTACCTCAGGAATAAGAGAAAAGGCAGAGTCGGAATGAAGTCAGATAATATCAAATCAGACCTAACTATGAGATTTACACAACGCACTCTCCCGTTTGATCCATTACACAAGAAAGAAGGGACTATCTGAACGTATATTCATGAAATAACTGTCTGGGGACCACTTTATGTTGGATGCCATTGCCTTGGGGGATGCGAATCCTAGAACCGCAACAATATATATATATATATTTATTTTCAGGGTTTTAACTAATTTAAAGAGAGAAAAAAAGAATGATGATCAGGCTGTCGCTGAACGTGATGTAAATGTAGTTGTAGTATCTTTATTTTGAAAGCTGTTTATTTCAGCAAAATTCATTGGAAAATTCAAAAATTCAAAACTTTCTTTTACGCACTTTGCCCATTTTCGAAGTTTGTTTTGGCTTCATCAAAAAAGCCAAATACTTCAGTCTTGACTCATTTGCTTGATAAAAGTTATTCCCAAATGCTAATAATAATATGTCGAACTTGTCTGTACGATCTTTCATGGCATGGCAGATCAGAGTACTGTTGTTCAGCTTTGTTGGTTCATGGTTGACCTCAGGTAGTTTTTAACTCTTCTCAGGACTGAATGACTTCGCTCGAATGTTGATGTGGTGACTATGATGGTTTACATTTTAACAATTTGTGGCTTCTGTTTGGAGCTTCTTACTGAATGGATTCGTGGACGTGGCCTGGCAAATGGTGTCCGATGTTTGTTATACGGACAACGTGGTGTCCGATCTTACAAGATCGGGTAACCTTTGTGGCTGCAGTTATAGACATCTAGATTGATGTCATTACCTCCACCACCGAAGGGGAAGGAGGTTATGTTTTCACCCCTTTCTGTCTGTTTGTCTCTTTGTCTGTTTGCCTGTGTACAGGATATCTTAAAAGTTGGGACGATCCAGATGAAATTTTTGTGGACAGGTTCAGTGTGTGACAAGGACGAACTGATTAGATTTTGGTGAAGTTCCGGATCCGGATCCGACTACTAGAATTTTTAAAGAGATTTTCACCATTGAGAGATAGGGCCAAAACGATATATAGCACGATATCTCAAAAATGTATTGGGCCCAGTATGTTCTCGTGGATCAGACATTGCAGGGTGGAGGTATGCGCTCTACCAAGTGCCCTTCTGGTTTTTTTGTACTGGTCTTCAATGGATTTTGGGTATTCTGCAGTACTCCCCATTTGCAGCTTCCAGAAGAAAGTTTTCCAGATTCTGGAGGAGTCGGTCAGATTCGATCTGTGACTTGCTGCAGGTACCATGTAAACCTGTACTAACCTGTTCCATGGTCGGGTTATCGGCGCCAAACCGTCTTCCCCACCAAGTTTCTTGGTGAAGAGGGTGTATAATATGGATACCCACCAGGATTAAAAACAAAACCTGTAAAAGGGCGGAGGAGCTCCTTGTGAGCTAACGGCAAACCATGTCGAGTGCTCAACTGTGTCTGCAGACGTCCTCCTGCAGTTGGGTTATTTTTATTAGGAGGTTGGTGGCAGGATTTGTACTATGGCCACCGTAAAACCCTTCATTCCGCAAAAAATACAAAAAACACAAAAAAATCAGAAACCCACCTCCTGTGCAGCTGCCCTTTCAGGGCAGCTCACCGGATGATGGATTGGGACAAAGCCTTCGGGACCCCAATCTTTAATGATAGGAAGAAACCATGGGTAACATTCCCGGGTCAGATTGCGGTAGTGTGTGTCGGGTGGTGCTGAGTGTCGTCCACCTGACGGCAGTCTCCTTCGGTTAACCTGAGGCGGTCCCTTCAGCTGGGTGCCTGGATTGTCCTTTCCATAAGAGAGGATGAACACCTATTACTGTTATTATGTGAGCAAAAGCGTTTGGACATTGGTATTGCAGCAATCTCTGAGGTTCGGAGACCGGATTGCGGCGAATCATGGTGGGTGGTTACACCTATTATTGGTCTAGTCACTCTGATGGTTACATTCCCAAGGAGTTGCTGTAGCTGTGTCCAATAAGCTGACTCCAATGATAATTGAGGCAACACCGGTCAACGAGCGTATTATGAGATTAAGGACTCGTTACTCCTTGGGTGTCATTTCCCTGGTCTCTGTATTTGCTCTGACTGAGGCGAGTGATCTCACCGTGAAGGATGCATTCTACGCCACGATCGAGTCTGTGGTTGATCAGTGCCCAGGCGAGATACTCTTCTCTTCTTGGGGGATTTCAATGTATCGACTGGAACTGATAGGGATGGTATGATACATGTGTTGGTCCCCATGGATATAGAACTGTGAACCAGAATTGCACTAAGTTCCTTGACTTTGCAAGAAGTCATGGACTTTGGGTGGCTGTTTCATGGTTTCAGCACCCACAGGCTCATCGCAAGACTTGGTATTCCAATGCTGGTGGTGTGGCAAAGGAGATTTGCCATGGCTCGTTGATGGTCGCTGGAGGATAATCCAGAATTGCAGGGTCAACTGGAGTAATCAGTTCCTCAATACTGACCATAGGCTTGTTGTAGCAACACTGACGTTGCAGCTTAAATCCAGGAGAATGGTACCATCCAGCCTGGCTGGACGTTGGCAAGCTCAAGGATGAGAGTGTAGCTGATAAGTTTGCGAACAGGCTGAGTGGAGATTTGGGGGATCTCCACTTTGGGGATCCTGAAGAGTGGTGGAGTGCCTTCAAGACCACCATCCTTGATGTTGCCGGTGGATGTCTTGGAACTCACTGTGGGGCGAAGATGAATTTTGTCTCTCAAGGGACACTGGATACCATTGACCAGAGTCGCAGGGCCAGGCTGAATGACACAGCTGAGCTGTTCATGGAGCTGAGGCGTAAAACTGTACGTGCACTAAGGGTGGACAAGGAGGCCTATGTGCGAGGAATCTGTGAGGGGTAGAAGCATCACCTGTGGTCAAGTGATTCTCATCATGCTTACAGGGGAATTCGTGCATTGCGTTCCTCCAAGCCCATCTCTCCGTATACTGCAGTTAGAGCAGAGGGTGGTAGGCTCTTGACAGAGGAGTCCGAAGTGAAGGCCGGCTGGGTCAGTTACTTTGAGCAGCTGCACCAAGTTGATCCTCTAGCTGTTGAGTTGGATGTCACGGGTTTTACTATCCCTATTGCTGATCCTCCAATCAACTCTGATCCACCTTCGTTTGTGGAAACACAGACTGTGGTGAACGGTTGAAATGGGGTAAAGCTCCTGGGATCTGTGGAAGCAATGCTGAACTTCTCAAGGTTGGAGGAAATGCTGTATGCGTGTCATTGCATACAGTTCTGTGCTCTGCCTGGAACACAGGCATCATCCCAACTGAATGGAAGAGGGGCCTTGTTGTCCCTCTCTGGAAAGGAAGGGTGATCGCCAAGACCGCAGCAACGACTGAGGTGTGATGCTACTCTCAGTGCCGGGCGAGGTCTTGCTCAGATAATTCTTGATAGGGTTTGCCACCATCTGCTTGATCACCAGCATCCCGAGCAGTCAGGCTTTACACCAAAGAGGTCAACGATTGACCGTATCCTTACTCTTCGGGTCCTCACTGAACGCAGACGAGAGTTTGGCAGGGGCTGCTTGCAGCCTATGTTGATCTCTGTAAAGCATTTTATTCAGTGAATCGGGATGCCCTCTGGATCCTCAGGATGTGAGTGGAGGAGGCAATGGGCCGACCACATGCTTCGTGGTTGCAGCAGGTTAATCAGCATCTCAAGGGATGGGGATGGGCAGGCATCTGCCTAGGAGATGACCAGACGGAGGCCCTGGAGTACCGGCAGAAAGTGGACGCAGCGACGTGCTGCTCCGGTGCATGCTCCCTTTCCTGACCTGACCTGAGGAGTCGCATGCCTTTTTGCTCAAATCTTCTGTCAAGCTCTTGATCCATAATGTCAAGGACTTCATAGCATTTTCGTCGTAAGTACTCTTCTCCAGAGAAGAAGTGGTGTGGTTGTGTACCTTCGTCAATTCTCCTTGGTGGAGCTGTCCTCCGAGGTAGTACTAGCCTTTATGTAAGCCCTCCGATTCCTCTATGACATGATCATAGAACTGTGTTAAACTCCTTGTTTCTTTGTCATTGGTCGAATGTGCATTACAAGGAGATGACCTTCACGTCTTCATTGCACTCTGGACGGATGTATCCTGACCTTGTATATTTATTGACACCTGTTCTGCCCGAGAGAAGACGTGATATGCCAGCTTCAAACCAAAGAATGTACTGAACCTCTCCGTTAACATGACTCGGGCCACATGCACGTCTGGCATATTCGTCGTTCAAACTCTCAATGACATTATCGAAGTTATTCCGCAACACTTCCCAGGAATACAAAATATCACTCAAAGATCCTGTTCTCACAGTCCATCGAGTCGGGCAAAGTGGTTTCAGCTGACGAGGGTTCTCTTTGCCAACACGAATCTGCATTTGTTTAAAGATGATCGTTGCTTTGGGGAAACTTTATCAATTTGATTATTTCACCAAAACACAAAAACGCTCCGTCAGTGTGCTGTGTCCATGTGGAATCTTTGTAAGGACGTGATGTCTCGTGTTGAACCAGAATCGAACTCCTACGTGGCCAAGCGATCCCATCACAGGTGACATTGCTTAAAAGAAGGAATATACTGTAATCGCTAATCTCAACACAAAGTTAACAATCTGTGTGGGCATTAAGAGGTCAAAACAAGAAGAAGTAAAATACCGTAAATGGTGATGGATCCACCATGGATGAATACATGGGAAGGTGAAAAGTGTGGGGGGGGGGCATGGTATTGACCTCCCCACTTTTGAAAGTGAGGACACTGGCCCCCCAGTTCCCCCCCCCCCTCCTAACTTCCATGCCATAGCTATATATGGAACCCACAAGTTCATGCAGGTGCCACAATGTCAAAGTAGCTTTAAATATCGGACAGCGAAGCAAGGCAGGGGAATTTTACACCTTTTTATCCCCCGCCGCGTGGCGGAAGGGGATAGTGTTGTCACCCGGGTCGTCGTCCCGTCCGTCCGGCTGGCTGGGCATCAACATTTGTAGCTGTGAGTGCGATAACTCATAAACTGTTCGCCATATCGATTTGAAATTCGGGTCACACATGTACCACCTGAAAAGGAAGAACCCTATTGATTTTGGGCGTGGCCGGATCCAAGATGGCCGACTGGGGCGGCCATCTTGAAAAAAATGTTTTTTGTAATAAATGGAAACCGCTTATCTGATTTCAATTATTTTTGGTTAGGCCTGCTCGGACATCCAATATGGCCGCCAGGCAGCCATGTTGAAAAAAACGACGTTATGGCGATATAGGCTCTAATTTTGTTCTTTTCTGATGAAACTTGCTGGAAATGTAGGTAACGGGATGAAGTAGGTTGCTATTGAATTTGGGCCATGTCGAACATCAAATATGGCCTCCAGGCAGCCATCTTGAAAAATGACATTATCGCGAAATAGGCCCTAAATTTTTTCTTTTCCAACGAAACTTGCTGGGAGGGTAGGTAATGGGACGAAGTAGGTTTCTATTGATTTCTGCCGTCGGACATTCAATATGGCCGCCAGGCAGCCATCTTCAAAAAAACGACGTTATCGCGAAATAGGCCCTAAATTTTTTTTTTCTAATGAAACTTGCTGGGAAGGTAGGTAACGGGATGAAGTAGGTTGCTATTGAATTTGGCCATGTCGAACATCCAATGGCCGCCAGGCAGCATCTTGAAAAATGACATTATCGCGAAATAGGCCCTAATTTTTTTCTTTTCTCAACGAAACTTGCTGGAGGGTAGGTAATGGGACGAAGTAGGTTTCTATTGAATTTCTGCCCGTCGGACATTCAATATGGCCGCCAGGCAGCCATCTTGAAAAATGACATTATCGTGAATAGGCCCTAATTTTTTTTTCTTTTTCAACGAACTTGCTGGGAGGGTAGGTAATGGACGAAGTAGGTTTCTATGAATTTCTGCCCTGTCGGACATTCAATATGGCCGCCAGGCACCATCTTGAAAACTTTTTGCTGTATAGCTCGAAAGACATGATGACCAATGGTGTCTTGTTTCCAATTCACCTCCCTCATTATCTGGAATATGTATGACCTTTTTCAATTGCGGGGGATTCCCCATCTCTGATGGGTATGTTTAATGCATGGAATGGTCTTCCATGGAAGGCGGTAGCAGCAGGTGTGGTAGGTATGTTTAAACTGGATTTGAATATGTATTTAGAGGTAATGGGCATGGAGGGGTGCTGGGATGCTGGTACGAATGCTTGGTAGCTCATAATTATCCAGTAGTGATGTGTGTATTTCAAAAAAAGGAAAAACTATACGATACTTGGTCGAGCACATTCCTCCACCAGGATGAACAGTTAATGGTTTGTATCCCACTGATAGGCCGGATCTGCATCCAGACTTTAACCAAAATCGAATCAGCTTGTTCTCATCACCAACCCAACTCATCCATCAAGTTCGTCGAATCCATCCATCACTTTTTGAGATATCATGATTTTTGATAATGATCATGTTGTATGAGTGCATTGTCAGAAATGTGAAGACGACACAGGCTCGGCGTGTGACGTGGCCACCTCCTTTGTGTGTATCGCCGTGTAAGTTGAGTTTCTGCTTATGATGGACATACAAGCCCATTAATAAAGTGCAATTGGGAAATACAGTACTCATGAAATTTGGTATGCTTGTTGAGTTTTGCACATTTTATCTGCTGCACAAACGTTCCGATTATAATAGCCGAGGGCGCTCGGTAAAATGTCATTTAGCCCGGATTATCATGAAGGCAATGCTGATTGAGTAAGGATTGAAATATTTGTCATCGTCTGATGGATCATGCACTTTAAATCAAATGATGCAATTGTCAGGGTTATTGAGACAAGGTGCATTTTGTAACAATAGGGCAGAGGGTTCATTTGTCCTGTGGTGGTGAGTCTGGATGTGGATAAGGCACAAATTATTGGAAAAGGTTCTGCAATGAAAGATAATAATGAAGGTGATTGAACATTGTTTTAACCCTCTCACTGCCATGCTCTGCCTGAACAGCCCACATAATTCAATCCTCCAATTCAAACACAATTCCATGTCATGTAATCCTTTGAAATGTGAAAAGCATTTTATTACCACATTTTACGGGAACTTCTCTCTCCATTCATTCATGTTGATGTTGCGGCGTAAAGCTGAAAGTATCAAAATATTTTCCAAGCCTATAGGAGGTCAACATGCTTCTTGTAAAGGCCGAGTGCATAACATGGAGGAGTTAAACCAAAATGTTTCTTTCTCTCAAGAATGATTGGAACCAAAGCTGC
>CM068961.1:94449716-94463062 GCA_035128595.1 Eptatretus atami
TTGAATTTCTGCCCCGTCGGACATTCAATATGGCCGCCAGGCAGCCATCTTCAAAAAAACGACGTTATCGCGAAATAGGCCCTAAATTTTTTTTTTCTAATGAAACTTGCTGGGAAGGTAGGTAACGGGATGAAGTAGGTTGCTATTGAATTTGGGCCATGTCGAACATCCAATATGGCCGCCAGGCAGCCATCTTGAAAAATGACATTATCGCGAATAACGGCCCTAATTTTTTTCTTTTCCAACGAAACTTGCTGGGAGGGTAGGTAATGGGACGAAGTAGGTTCTATTGAATTTCTGCCCGTCGGACATTCAATATGGCCGCCAGGCAGCCATCTTGAAAAATGACATTATCGTGAAATAGGCCCTAATTTTTTTTTTCTTTTCAACGAAACTTGCTGGAGGGTAGGTAATGGACGAGTAGGTTTCTATTGAATTCTGCCCTGTCGGACATTCAATATGGCCGCCAGGCAGCCATCTTGAAAAACTTTTTGCTGTATAGCTCGAAAGACATGATGACCAAATGGTGGTTGTTCCAATTCACCTCCCTCATTATCTGGAATATGTATGACCTTTTTCAATTGCGGGGGATTCCCCATCTCTGATGGGTATGTTTAATGCATGGAATGGTCTTCCATGGAAGGCGGTAGCAGCAGGTGTGGTAGGTATGTTTAAACTGGATTTGAATATGTATTTAGAGGTAATGGGCATGGAGGGGTGCTGGGATGCTGGTACGAATGCTTGGTAGCTCATAATTATCCAGTAGTGATGTGTGTAATTTCAAAAAAAGGAAAAACTATAACGATACTTGGTCGAGCACATTCCTCCACCAGGATGAACAGTTAATGGTTTGTATCCCACTGATAGGCCGGATCTGCATCCAGACTTTAACCAAAATCGAATCAGCTTGTTCTCATCACCAACCCAACTCATCCATCAAGTTCGTCCGAATCCATCCATCACTTTTTGAGATATCATGATATTTTGATAATGATCATGTTGTATGAGTGCATTGTCAGAAATGTGAAGACGACACAGGCTCGGCGTGTGACGTGGCCACCTCCTTTGTGTGTATCGCCGTGTAAGTTGAGTTTCTGCTTATGATGGACATACAAGCCCATTAATAAAGTGCAATTGGGAAAATACAGTACTCATGAAATTTGGTATGCTTGTTGAGTTTTGCACATTTTATCTGCTGCACAAACGTTCCGATTATAATAGCCGAGGGCGCTCGGTAAAATGTCATTTAGCCCGGATTATCATGAAGGCAATGCTGATTGAGTAAGGATTGAAATATTTGTCATCGTCTGATGGATCATGCACTTTAAATCGAAAATGATGCAATTGTCAGGGTTATTGAGACAAGGTGCATTTTGTAACAATAGGGCAGAGGGTTCATTTGTCCTGTGGTGGTGAGTCTGGATGTGGATAAGGCACAAATTATTGGAAAAGGTTCTGCAATGAAAGATAATATAATGAAGGTGATTGAACATTGTTTAACCCTCTCACTGCCATGCTCTGCCTGAACAGCCCACATAATTCAATCCTCCAATTCAAACACAATTCCATGTCATGTAATCCTTTGAAATGTGAAAAGCATTTTATTCAACACATTTTACGGGAACTTCTCTCCTCCATTCATTCATGTTGATGTTGCGGCGTAAAGCTGAAAGTATCAAAATATTTTCCAAGCCTATAGGAGGTCAACATGCTTTCTTGTAAAGGCCGAGTGCATAACATGGAGGAGTTAAACCAAAATGTTTCTTTCTCTCAAGAATGATTGGAACCAAAGCTGCCGATAAAATATTTTGGCCATTTAATGCGTTGTAGTTTGATGCGTGGTTCTTGAGAACAAGGCAGAAATTACATCCATACGTCTTCTCGAATAAATACTCCAGTATTTTCAGTGTCAATGATGGGCCTCACCTTCCTGTGTTTGAAAGGTGTTGGTTACATCCACAACCTGTCTCAATAGACACATTGTCAGACAAGAGTATGAATGTGAGAATGAGGGAGACAGCCACAATCTCACACCAGAACAGAGAGCAAACACAAAATAATAAATAAGTGATGCACAAAGCTACCCTAGGCTTTGTGATATCCTGCTTTCTATTTCAGAGAAAGCCGAGATGATATGGCCACCTGCGTAAGGTGTCAGGTAGATTGCGCTCTTCAGCCTGTCCTTGTCCTTTGGCCGCCTCCCATCTGCCTGGAAATCAGACAACATCACTCCTGGCCACCAGGTCAGCTACAGACCAGTAAACTTACTTCCAATTATAAACAGTCAAATAATTAATCATTGCTGCTGATGTCAAGTCTTTCATGTTTTCAAACAGCCTGATATCTGTCCATCAGTTTGGATTCGGTCACAACATCGGTCACAAAACTCTGAACATGTTGCTGCTCCTCTCGAGCAATGTTTGGAGGTCCTAAATTCCAATAAAAAGGTCAGCATCGTCCATCTGGACAAATCGTGGTCATTTGACAGTCTCGTATCCTACTCTGCCTTCCAAGCTTACTGCCAATGGCATACGTGGCTGCCTTCATATTTGGCTTTGTGACTTCCTCAGTTTGAACAGGCGATGCATTGCTCTCGATGGAACCCTCTCCTCTCTTCTATCAGTTGAGACTGATGTGCCTGAAAGCAGTGTTTTGGGCCCAGTCTTGTTCCTCATTAAAATAATTCGCTTATCTGATACTCTGGAAAGCCTTGTCTTCCTTTTTACATTTGACTCTGCATTGCCATACACTACACTCCCATTCCACTGACATCTCTTCCGTATTGTGTAAAATCTAAAGCTCTCAACATTATGGCATCTCCCATGATGAGAACCAAGCAACAGGCCTGTTGCTCTCGTGCGTTGCCAACATGTCAGTGACATCTCTGATTTTTTTTTCTTTTCTTTCAGCGTCATCTCTCTTCCATTCCAGTGCCCTCGGCTCTCTTGGCCTTCTGACCTTCCTCTGAATGATAATTTTATCTCGACATTATCCATATCTAACCCAACCCTCTCACTTGCAGGTTTCCTGTTCTCCCCTATCTCCCCATTCCCTTGCATTAGAACATAAAGGAATGCGTTAGAAGACCTCGTTGCATGCTTGGGACAAGATCACCTGCAGGGCAGGTACTCTGCTCGTAATTGTAATTTTCGATCCACTCAAAAACCCTTACACAGCAAGTTCAACTTCAGTGAACTAATTATTAATTTATTTGGAAGCAGTCATGTTTTGTTCACAGTTGGTTGTGTCACTTCACTTATTATGTACCGTAGCCAATCATGGCGAAGGTACAGCGGTCTTCACAGAAATGACTGGAAAATTCATTGAAGTCGCTTTTGCAGTTTCTTGGTGCATTTTTCATGGAGGAAGTAAAGTGAAAAAAAAAATCAAAAATGATCAGATATAGCAATTCTCATTTTTAAGAACCTGACTCGCTTCACCTTCATGGTCAGGTTCTTGATATAATCAGGGAGAAACCACCATTGTAAAGAGCTAGAAATCATCATTAAAGGTCATGGAAGTCCCAAGTTTACAAAACTCAGTGGCATTGTAGTTAGAGCAACTTGAATCTGGTAGGTTTGCAGTTTGATTCTGACCATGGCTGAGTCATCCTCAAGACTTTAAAAATGGTACATGCTACTTTCTCTCTTGAAGCTCAACATTTACAGGACAGAGCACGGATAAACCCCGTGGGTTTGCGTCTTATGTTGAGGGGGGTGATTTCTCTTTATCTTCCCCACTGATTGCGGAGAGAATAGCGATGAACATGATGGCGTAGCCACCAGCCAAAGTTCTCTGGGAAATTTTGTTACTTTGCCCCCTGTGAAAAAGTTATGGCCAGTGTTGTCTTCTGCCTCTGTGTGTGTGTGTGGCATTTGAGCGTCAACTCTTCCATTAACATTAGACCCTGCAAAAAATAATAATAATAATAATAAACTTTCATTAGACCTTGAAAGAAAAGAAAGTCATTGTGCATCTGACTTGTACAGGAGAGGTTCTGACGTCATTAAAAGCCATAAAAACTCCTGTTTTGGAGAGGTTCTGAGGACTTGACTAAAACTAATTCACAACTAAGTTTAATGCTTTAATTCTTCACCCTGTATAATTTACTTGCTTATTGTAAATTGTGCACAAAAAGTTTGACATATTCTAATGAAAATGCTGCAATGATGGATATTAAGAGAAATACAGCACGAAGATGTGTGGTTGCCTTATCGTTGGACACAGTTTCAATCAGGTTGGCAGGATAGTCTAGACTCCAGAGGTATGCACACTTGCCTCTGAGCCGTCTTGTCTGGGTTCGAATCCTGACCCAGCTATAAACTGTCATCCTGGTATCTCACACATAGGGCGAGGCATCATTATATGTGCCGTACCTTGAATGGACGTTAAGCTGTGGGTCCTGTCTGCTAGCATTAGCTAGTGCACGTTAAAGATCCCGTGGTGTTCTTTGTGACGAGTTGGTGAATTATCACCGATACATTGAACAAATTACCAATTCCTGCCATGACAGCTGGGAAGGCAATGGAAAACCACCCAGCAATGACCAGTGTGAAGAAACTGCTTCAGCAACATCAACGCTCTTTTAAGAATATGGTACATATCATCCATCCATTAGGACCATACTCTGTGCAGATCATCGGTGCTGCCGAAGCAGTCTCCTGGGCTATTGGGCACAATCCTGGATGGGTCGCCACTCTGACGCAGTACATATCATCATCATCATAGTATCAATCAGTCATGAGGAAATGATGTGTATACCCTCATACAATTGCCAGCCTCTGGTGGGTGGAGCTTCTCTTAAGCTGACAATCTCTTCTTAGAATCAAACATGTGTCCACAAGAGTCAACATAAACTGAAGCCTGGCAAATAAATAAAAAGCAGACAATCTGTGGATGTTAAACAACACTGTAGAGTATCCATCACAAGCAACAGGCAATGGATAAGACTTGTGTTAACCGGTCTCCTGGAGAACAGATGGGTTGCTTGTGTGGCAAGTGCATTGGGCAATCAAGACTGCACCATGATATGCATGCTTCCTTCTCAGTTGCTTACATTGCGTACAATTCTTGATGAAATAGTATCCAACTGCAAAATGTCTTTATACCGCTTTGTCAGCATGGTATTCCAGCTAGGAGCGCATTCCTTTTTCAGGATGACACGTTATTCCCAACCACAAGTGCTAAATTATGGGAATCTCGGATTGTAGTAAAAGTTGGTCTTTGTGCCAGTATCCATCACAAATCCCTGCTACCTGCTCTGCAATGCTACTCGACTTTCGTCATCGCAGTCTTTCTCTACCATCAGTAATGGTAATTCTCTCATCTGGGGAAGCGAACTCCTTTGTCTATTGTCTCGTCCCCTCCCTCCAGTCCTTTCTAAGTGCTGCCCATCATCACCTCATGCTTGTTCTCGTTATACCACTCCTGTTCTATTCTAACTTTGCTGACCCTTTCTCCCCACTCCTCTCCACTCATTTCGACAGAACTATCAATGCATGCATCATGGTTACATTTTGTCTTTACAGTAAGACTTGTACACATTGTGGCATTTGTTAGGGGGGGGGGCTCTGTTATGTTTGTAGAGGGGGATGGTAGATATTACTTTCAAAGATATATAAATGTGTAGAGTAGGATGGTCTGTGTACGAGTAGTTATCCCATCTCATTGCAATTAAGCAGAGGAACGTAGCTTAAGAATCGTCTGAATGTGCACCACATGGAGGGTGGTGCATTGTAGTAATTAGGGTTTAAGGTAAGGAATCATACGTACAACCTCTTGTATTGGATGTCCCACCGGATGAGACGCTGAGGTGAGGCAAAGGCAAAGAGAGAGGAGGGGCTTTAAATATGGCTTCGCTGTCCAGAGAGCGAGGGGAGAAGCTTTTTGTCACCTCCCGAGGTGTGTAGACTTGGATGGGCTCCTGAGGTGCGGAGTTTTGGGACATCTCACAGAGCCAGGAGAGTCGGAGTCCTCTCTCGGTAGAGTCGGTTGGGCGTGAAGCAAGAGGGGAACGAGAGGAGAGATTACGCCCAAAACAGAAGAGATCGTTTGCGGAGGAGAAACGGTTGCTCTGTCCATGGTTCCTGCCTGTCTGCCTGCCTTCTCATGTTCCTGCCTTTGCCCTGTGCCTCCTTCGTCGACCCTGGTCGGGCGTTTCGTCACCTGCCCCATCACCCGTGGACCTGCTCCCTCCTCGTCCACCGGCAGAGCCAAGGCCTCACCCGGGTTTTCTCGTTCCCTATCCCTGTCTGTGCTTGAATCGGCTTTGTGACGTCATAAGTTTCGCAGTCCTATTGTATATAATTATTTATTATCGATTCTGTGTTCCCACTTTCTTTCCCACCTCAACCCGTCATCGTCTCCGTCGTGATCACCAGCCCATGTTATTTGTTCGGGAAACAAACCCGTTGGTTTTAAAAGTGTTGAGCCTCATGTGCTTCTTGCGATTTCTATGCGCGCAAGGCCACCATTAATTGACGTGTCCAAGGGAGTAAAAGCCAGTTCGGTCTATAAATCCAGCGTCGGTCTTAATCGACGTGGACACGACAGTATGTTTCGAAATGCAGAGAGAAGCTGATACCTATGTTACCTCTCTGTTACAACGAACAATGTTATTCAAACACAGTTCCACGTAAAACCGTTTTATGTGCGACGTGAACAACTTAGCACACCATTACAAAGTCAACACTTTGCCAGGGTGGATTATGTGTACTGGTGGACAACAAATGATCTTGTTACCAACATCACGGCATCATGAGGCAAGCCTTGATATCCAACCATCAAGGCAAAAACAGTGCAATGTGGCTTGTATGATGGCATCTCACTTTAATTAGTGTTGTTCGTTTGTAATGCTGTCGTGCATCAGAAACCTTTCAGCGTTTACGGTGAAAGTTCTTGGAACAAATTATGACAAGAGCTGCGGATGGCATAACCTTGAGTGCGCTCTCCTTGTCTTCCTCTAGATAAGATTGAAGAAGCTAAGAAGCAACTGCAGGATTACCAAGAACCGACAGATGGGTCAAAACCAGGTGGGACATCGGTAGTCTGTGGCACTGAGTGCTTAAGTAGCTAATGCATCTGAGTCATGGGTTCACGTGTGTACCTTGTTACCCACGCCAGAGGAGAGGGAATTGCAGTTGGGTCTGTTTGTCTCTTGGTTTGTTTGTTTTTATGTTTGTCCACACAGAACGTATGTGCATGATTTACATTGGACCCTTAAGAACCCCAAGACCCAATAAGACCACGAATACCCAAAAGACCCAGGTTACCAAAATACCCCTGTGACATTTAGACCCTTTAAGACCCCAAAGACTATTTAGACCCCGAAGACCCTGTGACATCCTTTAGAACCTTTAGACATATAAGACCCTTTAGATCCTCTTAGACCCTTTAGAACCTCAAAGACCGTTCGACTCCTATCTACTCTATAGATCTTCACACCTTTCAAACCTTTTAATACCCCGTGGACCCCTTTGACCTTTTGAGACCCTTTACGTCCCTTCAGACAATTCCAACCCTTAAGACCTTAAATTAAACTCTTTAGACCCCCTTCGACATTTTAAGACCCTTTAGAACATTTTGACCGTTTTGATGCATTGAGACCTTTTCAGACCTTTTCAACTTTTCAGACCATTGACCTTTACACATTTACCCCCCCCCAGACAAAATTTAGACCATCCATTTGCAATCAACGACTTTTCATTCAGTATATCATCCCATTTATTTGCTACACAAAATACATCACACAAAACAAGTCCTGGCGAGGGTCTGCAATCTCTGATTGCTCTTTTTGTTGTCAATTGAATTTAGGATCGAACATTGAAAATCCAAGCTGTTAGATTGGGCTTAGGGTTAGAGGTTGAGTCAAGCAGAAATATATATATATATATATTTTGCATAATTGCCATTGTATTTCTTGCCTTTTTATTTAGAGGTTCTTTATTAAATTAAATCAGTATTTGATGCGATCCCATGTTTGTCTCTGCAACAAGAGGTTGTCTGTAAGATGATGTATTGGTATAGTGTGAGGATAATGCTTATATGCCTAAGATTTGATTAATACAGAATGCATTGTTCATCATATATGACTGTGTGAAGTTTTTTTTTAGCTGGTGAGACATTTATTGCAAGAGATAATTTGTGTAAAAGGGTAACAAGTTATGATGTTGAAGTTGGTGTAACAGTGTGGAGAACACGGCAAATACAAGCCGGCCGAACCAAAACTGGCATTCTGAATGTCCATTTTAATACCCGTTCAGTTGTGGTAAAGGTACACACAATATAGGAAATACTTGCTAGATACAACATACAACCTTGTTTTGTCAATGACCAATCTCAACATGGCAGCACCTCTAAGGCTTACACAAAGTAGCCACTTTTGGTATGCAGGAATGAACTTAAACATAGTCACTATTATAGTATACGGAAGTTTTACAGTGTAACTAACTTTTACAGTGCAACCACTTTTCAATAAAGTAACATTGACAATCAGGGGCAAGGGAAATAACCTCTTATATAATCCACTCATGTTACATTAGAACTACTAACAATCATTCAACAAAGATCGATATTGAACTTGATGAGCAGTCAATGGAATTATTTAATAATTTAATAGGTGAAATTAAGGAACAACAAATCATACACATTTATGACTTTCCGCAAATTTATTTCATTCCGAAACACCTTAAAGGTCCACAGAATGAGAAATTTTTGTTTTGATGTGATTATATTGATTTTTACGTAATAAACAAAGAACTGAACATGGTTTTTAATGATTACTAGATGACCCGTGAACCCGTTGGATTCCCGTTGTGACAGCGGTTGATGGAAAAAAAAATCATTTCAATTAAAAAAGAAAAAAAAAAGATAGCTCCAGTGAACTATACGGCTGAGGTTGTTTGCATTGATCAAATTCTCCCGAAGAGAACTTGACTGAATCGGGAATTGATTTTTTAATTAATTTTTTTGTTGCCCGATTTGAACGAAACTTGATACTGCACACCGCAGGTGAATGGTGAGTAAGGTGGCCATAAAATTTTTGTGCTATCGTGTACCGTTTTGGCTGTATTTCGGGAACATACATACATACATACAAGATGAGAGTTTTAGTAATATATAGATAGATTTTTTTTTAGGTGCTACAGTTAAAAAAGCAAACCCGTCGGGTACTGCCCCCAAAAATTTCCAGATAAACTGCCATGATGTCATCGAGGGAAAGATTGTCAGCACGTAATGGATAATGACCGCACAACTCGCTTCAAGTCTGACAGAAAGTGAATTTGACAAAAAAAATTCTGATCAAGAACCCCAGATCACGACGATAGTCAAAATCATTATTTCGAAGGTGCTGTCAGACCCGTACATATATGAACCCGACGTTGAAATTATGTCATGAGAGGGGTGGGGCCAATCGATCGTTTTGGCGGGGGGCAATCAGCATGAAAGGGCACCAATAACATTAAAATCTTCCTTTAAAGATATATTATTCAAGAAAAGAACAATGATTTAAGTGTTCAGTGAAGGCATATCTGTTCATTAAACCAAATATAATTTTCTGATTCTGTGGACCTTTAGTGTAAAATATCTCATTCTTACCCCCAACTTCCACTTGGTAACATGCCAGTTCTTCAGATACATGGAGAGTACGGAACATCTGTAACATGGAAAAATAAATTGTACATCACTCTATAGTTATCAATCAATGGATTTTGTCTGAATCTCAATATTCCTGAATGCTGAGAGCGTGAGCGGCAAATTTGATTGGTTGAGATAGCACAAAATAGTGGAATATTTTGTCGTAATGGAGTATAATATAAAAAGTCCTGCTAAACTGGAGGTTTTTGGAAGTGCCAACAAGGTGATTTGTGTTCTACAGTGTTCAAGTATATATTTCATTTGAAGTAAAATAAAGGTTTTTAAAGGCTGGAGAGAAAAAAATAATTTTGTGGAAGTTTACCACCGTTGATGCACCGTCTTTTACACCACCTTATTTAACACGTTACATTAGTTGTTCGTGCCTATTGTTTGTGTCCTTTACGACATCCCTAAAAAGAGTAAGTTTCCTGTTTGGAATTATTTTCAATTTTCTTTGTGTGCCAGAGAGGTAAACAGACTTTTAAAAATCCCTTTACTCCTCTGTGTGCATGTGTGCTCGGGACGAGATTCCGTATAATTTGCCGAATGAAAGGATAAAGTACTGCTAAACTGCAGTTTCATGTTCCGATTTATGTTCCGATTTTTTGTTCTACAGCATTCAAAATATATAATTTAATTGCAATGACGCAGTACCTCAATCAAAGACTGAGGTCTGTAGACAGAAAGACAGACAGACAAAGTGAACCAATTGCCTTTGCGCATGCGGTGTAAGAGCAAAACACTCACGATACAAAAAGATTCCACATAGTCAAGAAACCAGAATAAAAGACAAGCCGGCTGCACAACATTTCATGCAAAATGGCTGAACCGCATGGTGAGGGCAGACACATGACAAAATGAAGATGGAAGATTTCATCAATGCAGGATACTAAAACAGTACAACTGGATGGAAATCAATAAGGCTGACAATGGATAGTGCTTACCCAAAAACACGGCTCATCAATTGAATCGCATGGGGGCTTTACGCCACCCACGCTACACCAGGTGTACCATGCAGCCCTTACATTAATTAGTCTTTAACCTCCATAGAAAGATCACCAGGGTGCGAGAGATTTACGGTTACCATACTTCTGGTTATAGAATAATCTGACAAGTACGAGTGGCTTGTAGAGTAAGGGACTTTCATGATGTTCTCCAAGGGAGATATAAATGGGTAAGAAGAGAGAAAGAGGAATAGCTAGTGTTGAGTTGCTTTGTGTGCCATGTAGTGTCGGGTTTTGTGGTTTTACTTTGGAAATAAACCCAAGTTTGGAAAACACTCATCTGGCAGGGCAGATCGATCTATCGAAGAGCTTTATCGTTTTGTAACTGTGCCAGGAAACTGCTGCCTTTGTATGAATAGCACAGTTTGGGCTCTGATAAATGCTTGCCATTATAGAGGAGAAACACAAGCAAATTGGTGATATTTAAGCAGCACGGCAGAATTAAATGGAAAACTCAATCTCCATGATATCAAAGGCTTAGCCTAAATTGATATAAATGTCAGGAAATCAGAAGAATGTGCAAAGTGTTCAAGAATGTGAATAGAAGTCATACAGAAGGGCAGGAAATGTAGTTATGACATCATCATGATTGTTCGATCAATACAAGAAAATTGAAGTGATGAACTTCAATCCTGTGATTTACAGTGTCAGTTCATACAGTTGTTGTTTTTCTTTCAATAATCGTTTTTCGTATCCAAAATAAATTGCAACAACAAAGTACACAACCTCCCACACAATTCACCAGATACAAACACTGATACTTCAACACCTGCACATACTTATACGAAAGTTATAATTACATGTTCTGAAACGCTGCTGAGCAGTGTCTCAGAACATGTAATTGCGGATTCCTTCATCTTCGCCGATGCCATACGGTCCATCACACACCGAAACGAAAATTCCACAATGTGCTCGTATGATATAGCCATCTATTCACGAATGTCCCACTGACAGAAGTGATTGAAATCTACGTGCAACTTCTGTATCATAGTGACTTGACACCTCCACCGATCTCTGAGTCTGTCTTCATTGAATTAATGAATATGGCGACCCGTTCTATGGAGTTCAGTTTCAATGATTCAATGTATACTCAGATCGACGGTGTAGTGATGGGATCCCTCTAAGGCCCTGTCTTGGCAAACATCTTTTGTAGGTTACTATGAAAACATGCCTTTGCAGATCCACATCCTGAAGTTCAACCCCCTTCTACCTGTTACACTGGACAACAAAGATTTTGCTACTGGGAAGGAAACATATGTTCTAGACTCAATCAAGTATGCTGATTCTGAATCTGAAGTCAGAATTTTCTCAGCACGTCAGGATTTAGAGTTATACATATGGCCCAATTACAGTAGCTTTCCCTGGTGGGTGATTTTGAGCGATCATAAATTATTATTTTTTTGTATATTTGGTTTCAATTATAGCAATACAACTGTTGTAGAACATTATTTCTCATTAAAAAGAGCTTAAGAATGCACTTTAAATTATTAAAAATGGGTGAAAACTGACTAAGCTATAAATTTTTAAGTAAAAATTTCCACGCAGAAATTTGCATGCTGCTTCCGTGCTGAGAGGAGTTAATAACTTGATACTAAAATGTCTAAATGCAATGAAAATATTTAAAGAATGCATCAAGTTTGGAATTCATATCATGCTAATAGTATCTATATAATTTTCAGGATATAACCTAATATATTTTTCTGTATATTTTCAGGTTAGGCATATGTTACGTCAGGTATCATGAATAGGCGAGGCTGTTTGAATCACCCTGACAACTTTTGTTATATATCTGTGGGAAATACACTCCACATAGCCAGTGCAAGAACCTTACCAAAACGGTGAAAGCTGCTTAATTTTTAGAGCATGCTGGGTATCATTAATATATATCTATACATATATAGAAAACCTGATGTGCTGGCTAAATTCTGACTACATATTTGAAATCAGCGGCCCATATTTAGCCAGGAACACCTGCATTTCCCTTACTAGCAGACAAAAAGCTTTCTTTTGTTGCATAGTGTTATTGGCACATGGATGATATCTTTGCTGTCGACGAGTCAACCTCAGCATGTAAAGTCTTGGCACACCTGAACTGTCTCCATCCATCCCTAGAGTTCATCTTAGAGATGGAATGCTCCCACGTACTTCCCTTCTTGGACTTCTCAGTTGAGAAATTGGCTGATGCTTATAAAACCACAGTCTACCACAAGTCTATTTGTACCGGCCAGTTTACTAGGACGGACTCTTACAGTTCCTCTAGATACAAGATTGTAGTGACTGGTATCTTGGTCAATAGAGCAAGAAAGATCTGCTCTAGAGATGAACTCCATGCTGAACTTGAGACCATCAAGAATATTCTTCTTGATTATGGGTATCCCAAACAGGTCATCAATACCGTATATATACAGGGTGTCCCAAAAAAATATACAACTTTTCATCTGCAAAGAGGATGGTCATAACATATATTTTTAAAAAAGATATATGGCTGGATAGAAAGCTGAAAGGTTGAAGTTTATTGTACCAATGTCAAAATTGCCACCAAAATTTAAATTTTGGTATAGAATCGTCGTTTTCTTTTAGACCACATGTTCGACGTAGGCTCCACGTTGTCCGATCACTGCCTGCAAACGCATTCTCCTGCAAACGCGTTGTCATGTTCTCCATCACTTTGGGAAAAGTTTCCTGAGGAATGTTCTGGATTTCTCG
>CM068961.1:94465661-94504420 GCA_035128595.1 Eptatretus atami
TTTTTAGGATCAAACGAAGAATTTTAAAAGTTGAATATTTTTTTGGGACACCCTATATATATATATATGTATATATATACCGAAATATATATATATACATATATCATCCAACCTACCGGGCGTAGTGGCGTGCGCCTGTAATCCGGCTACTCGGAGGCTTGGGTTGGAGGATCGCTTGAGGATGGGGGCTCTGTGCTGGGCCGCACTATGAGAGGGTGAAGGGCAGCCCGGAATCATGGCGAAACCCAATCCTTATCCCTGTGTTGTAAGAGGCGACCAGGGTTGTGTCAGGAAGGGCATCCGGCGTAAAACCTATGCCAAATCAGTATGCGGATCATAACGGATGATCCGCTGTGGCGACCCCTAACGGGAGCAGTCGAACGAAGAACAACAACATATATATCCTCCAACCTTGGGTTGGAGGTTGGAGGATATATACATATATACATATTTATATATACAAATTCCTAAACCCACCAAAGAATCCTATAATCGGACCTGGAAAATGTCCCGTATACCTACGTCTACCTTGGAAAGTCAAAGTGTCTCAGCGGTTTGAAAACCAGATCAAACAGACGGTGTTCCATTCTTACTATGCTGTTCAACCACGAGTGATTTTCACCACCTGCCGGTTGCTTCCATCAGGCCAAAAAGATGTTATGCCTGCCTCTCATATCAGAAGATTATTTACAAATTTCAGTGCCAGTGTGACACTAGGTACATGGGCCATACATCTTTGAGATTGAAGGATCGCTTTGAACAACACGTACTTGCAGAGCAATATCGTATCGGCTGGTTTAAAATCCTGAGTTGAAGATGCAGTTTAGCTCACCTTCATGGAATGGAGGCCACATTCCGCAGGTCAACCAGCCCTATTCTTTACAGACAAATAATTTGTCCA
This sequence comes from Eptatretus atami, assembly GCA_035128595.1. Classification (NCBI taxonomy): domain Eukaryota; kingdom Metazoa; phylum Chordata; class Myxini; order Myxiniformes; family Myxinidae; genus Eptatretus; species Eptatretus atami. Next base: position 94,466,563 of record CM068961.1, read on the forward strand.
AACTTTGTATCTATTTTGACTATGATGGCTTGACTGTGTGACAACTATACCACAGTCAACGTTGAGTCATCTTGAAAAGTCATCGTTGAGTCATATATATATATATATATATATATATATATATATATATATATATATATATATACTGTACATAATATATATATACTGTACAATAATATATATACTGCGTACATAATGTATAATATACTGTACATAATATACAATACTGTATATAATATACATACTGTACATAATATATATATACTGTACATAATATATATATATACTGTACATAATTATATATATACTGTACATATATATATACTGTACAATAATATATATACTGTAACATATATATAACTGTACATTAATATATTATATATACTGTACATATATATATATATATATACTGTACATAATATATATAGAATATATATATATATATATATTATTATATATATATATATATATATATATATATATATATATATATATATATATAATCGTAATTTTCTGCATAAAGTTGATACTTTTTCTGATGTTATGCACATAAATTATACCAACATATTACTTCCAAACTAAGAGGTGTCTGTATGGCACTCAAGCCTTTGCAGATTGAGATTTAAAGCCGATGGTCACGAATAGATGAATGCAGATGTCAGCGTTATGTTAAAGAGTTAGTGTGCTTCTTTAGTTGATTTTAATATTCCTGGCTGCAAACCTCCTTACTGGTGATCAGCAGGGCAGAGACAATGTTCTGGCATGGCAGGCAACACTTGCCAGTGAGGCAGGTCATGTAGCATGTGCTGTGGTGGGACTAGATTTGTGCTCTGCTTGCTGCCTCGTCAAGTTAGGGGGTTCGATTCTGTATTTTTACATATATAACAGGAGAGAACTCGGTTGGTTCTGTCCTGTTCATTTCTAATTATTCTAATATATACACACATATATATATATATATATATACAAAGAAAAGACCATATATATATATATATATGTATAGTCTACTTGAGCTGTCTTTTGTCCTCATGTCCTCTACTGGAGCTGTCCTCATGTTTGGATTTCAAACATTGATTGCATTTTTGAAGATCAATTTATTTCACATTTTAGGATGGTTTCACAAACAGGTGGAACATGCCAGCACAGCGTGTGAACAAACTCTTACAGGGAAAGAATAATTGATTGAACCATATTCGGTTCAACACCTAGACATTTCAGCAGAAGTTAAGATGGATCTGACTTGATCTCTTATTTGGGTCCATCTACAGATTACGTATGTGGGAAGGGGTGGGGGGGAAGAAATAAGAAATGAGAGAAGGCAATGTTGAGGATTTGGGGAGAAAAGGGAAAGGGGTTTGCGATGAAGGGTATGGTATAGAGTGAAGATGCAGGACAGGATTGAGTGGAACACACTGGACCATGCAAGAGGAAGTGAGGAGGATTAATAATTGCGACTTTTTTGTGCATAATATTTCGATCACCCCTCTGAGGCCAAAAGGGTCACCGTGCTGACTGCAGACCAGAAATGGCCTTGATTATGCAAAATGGTTTTTCCTGCACTCCAACTGTCCAGGAAATATATCATTAATGACAGTAGTACCATAACGATGGTACACTCCTTGCCCCAGATACCTTGGTTGAACAGCATTAGAGATCGATATTTTGATCATACCGCTGAATCAATGAAGGTGGTTTCTGGCATGAGATGATTGCTGTGATCACATTGCTCTGTTTGCAATCTTCAGCTGCTGGATGTCAAATGGCTTCTGTGCTTGTGTTGTCCATTTTCATTGTCTTTGAGAGAGTAAAAAGTTTTGTTGAGCCACTTGTTTGGTAGTTCATTATCAGTTCCAGATTCTAAGGTCAATCATTTTATATACAGCAAGTGGCTGCTGATTGCATCATTGCTGGGAGTGCAGCTGTACCGCTAATGTAGTGTCCCCTTTGGTTCGAGCATGAACTTGGAATTTGTTTCAGGGTGTTCACCAACTCTTTGTACAGCACACAGGCAGATTGCTTAACATCCACCAACTAATGCCGGCAGACGAGTCATCCAGTTTAACGTCCATCCGAGGGACAGCCAACACATTGATGAATCACCCTGCCTGCCAGATACCAGGATGACAATTTATAGCTGAACCGAGATTTGAACGCAGGCTGGACAGCTCAAAGTCAGATGCTAAGTGATGGATTTTCTTATGCAATGACTGGATAAATGCTTTGTGTTCCAGGCTCCAGAGCCGAAGGCTTTATACGAAGCTGCGAGCCTCCGATAGAAAATCAGATTAGACCCAATTGGTAAAACAAGTGCCATTATATTATATAATCAAGACTATGTATTTTAACAGAATTTCTAATGCAGGATGCTGAGTAAAGGTCACAACAAACAGGGGAATGCATGAATACGTCAGCAGTCCTCATTTGTGGAAATTAGAAAATATGATGACCGACAAATTAATGTCCCAATATGGGTTCCATTCCATCTTGGATAACCTTACGCTATCACACAAAAACAATCAGTGTAGTTGGAAGGATCCATATTCAAAAGTAAAAGTGCCACCAACTTGTAAATCTGCCCAGTATGCTCAGCTCTGGTCAGACGTTTCGACCACCAAGTAGTCTTCATCCAGGACTTGATGGACATTCGGTCCCGGATGAAGACCACTTAGTGGTAAAAACGTTATACCTGAGCATTGCCTACTGCGAAGAAGGTGGTGCCTTCATTCTATTTTTATTTTTTTACCTTCTCTTATGTTTGTCACTTTTTAGAATACATGACATGTGCTTGCGCAATGTGAACATTTCATTCTCTTTGCGGACCTATTGTAAGTGTGGTGTTATTTTTGGTTGGCTGAGTCGCTATGTTCTTGAAACATGCATGAGGGTTTCTATAAGTAGTCTCATTTGGTGACTCATTATTGATGACACATCACGAGAGAGAGAGAGGGGGAGGGAGGGAGAGAGAGAGAGAGAGACAGCCAGCAATTCTATTAGGTCGAGCACGCGCTCTGCTCGTGATGCAACAGCAGCTTACCCCAAATGAAGGCAATTTTTAGTGCATTGCTGAAAATAAATGTTTCCAAAGATGTTTAGTTGCACTGCAAGACTGAGTTCACATTCTGTAAATAGAAATCTCATGTTAAACGCATTTTCAATTTCCTGAAATTATACAAACGATGAATATTTATCTTTGTCAGCACTTTAAAGACACAACCTTGAATAAACCTATCTATCTGTCTATCTATATTTCTAACATCTCTATCTCTCTCATCCATACGTTTTTTCTCTATCATCTATATAATCTCTATCTCTGTCATCTATATTGTCTCCACCAGCGGCCACTCCCACCCTCCGAGCAGGAGTACCCTTTTCGGCCCACCTTCGGTAGAAAATGTTCTGTGACACATTCTAGGAAATGCACTTTATAATTTTTGTCATTTTGAAAGATATTTTATTGATCACAACATATCATCTCCATATCATAATTTTGAGAAGGTTCCATTATATTATGAAGAAGATAAAGGAAGATGATTTGTAATACCGGCCACGACCAAAGGTGGCACTATTTCTGACATGCATATAAGTTTTAAAAAGGTTCTTGCAGCTAAACATTTTCATTGGCTCCACCTTGTAGGCATTAGCTTAGCATGATCTTAGCATATTAGGCATGAGCTTATTAGTCATTCCTGTCAACCCCTAGAACTGTTTTGTCAAAAAAAAAATTATATATATGCATACATATATATATATGTCATATATATTGTTGCGAATTCGCGCCCCGGCGTGCGAACGGCCATGTGACTCGAATCGCGGCCGCCTCGCCCACCGACGGACAATTCAGTCGTGACCCTCTCGGACTAACGCCGGGACCAGTCCCGGGTGGGGGTTAACCTCACCACAACCCAGTCCGCATTCCACCGTGCGAGGTAGGGTGAATCGCCAAAGTCGATATACCTAAGTACTCGCACGGAACCTACCGAGGTTGTACCACGCCACAGGTCGACTTCGGACACGAACCGCTTAAGCGGCTCGTTCCGTGCTACAGGGATAACCGAGCGGAGTTATCATCGACCTTGACGGTTCCAATTAATATCGGGCGTCTCGCGCCACTCGAACCCTTTACGTGAAGCAAGATGGAGACCCAACAGAGGAAAGGACAGCGAAACGGGGAAACAATTCAACAAGCAAGCATATTTGCACAGACAGGCACAAGTATAGTCACAACAGTAAGAATGCACATATATCACATAAAAGAAAAGCAACGATGACGCAGCTCTCAACCGACCAACGCGAACACGCGCAACACTTAACTGTTCTACTTTTCGGGACACGGCGCCACACACACACGTTCACACAGAACCAAAAGAAATGGAAGTCGCGACTTCCCTGGTGTGTCGAGTCCTTGGCGACCGTAACTCCGAGCTCCCGGTGCCTTCGCCGTTCCTTGCGACCGACGACTCCTCTCAGCTCCACACGACGCGAGGAAAACCAGGGAACTCCACTTGACCCACAGGGGAAAAAAGACAGCGCGCCTCCTCCTCACTCCGTTGCCTTCGCCGTCCCTTTTTATCGCGCGGCCCCTCCACTCCGCCCCCGTTTTCGGCTCCACCCCTCCTTCCAGAACAGCTGGAACTTCCAGAAGGGCGTCCTCCGTCCAATCGGTGACGCTCGCACCGCCGTGGCATTCTTCTTCTTCCCTCGCAGGTGTAATCCACCGCGACGGCTCCATTCGTTCAGGGGAGGGGGGGGGAACGGGGCCGCCTGCTTTCCCTCGAAGGCCAGGCCTCTGGCAACTGTGTGCCGAGTCGGAACGCGGTGGTTGTTGTAGTGGTGGCTGGTTGGCGTTGTTGTAGTGGTGCGTGGTTGGCGTTGTTGTAGTGGTGCGTGCGGCGTGTTGTAATGGTCTGAGGGTTGGAGCGTGGTTGGTTCGAAAAAAGAAAGAACAGAAAAACGACTGACTCAAAGGATCGCAGCCCGAATGAATCACATTAATTCCCTCTAAACAACAGGTTTGGGGCTAACTTTACATGTACTTAAAAGATATCTCACCTACGGACCTGAATGGTGGTGGCGAATTTCCACAGCCGTAACACTACCCCTCCTTTTTTTACAGACTCGTCCCGAGTCGTCAAATTCTCGTGTGCCATCATGTGTAGTTCTCCCCTAATACGTTTTACCTACGGATCCCTGAGTGCGACATTCATGGTATTCGTGTCCCCAAAATAAATAACCTGAGGCTGAGTAACTAACTAAACAAACCCACTCACACGACGACTTAAATAAAATTGCCGGCGCTAACACATACATGCCGGGGGCGCACTCATATTTACAGTACACAACACATCTTAACCTTATAATTTTACACTACTCCATGGCCCAGGATCAATGGACTCTGCAAAAATAAAGCAGTTAGCAGGGAGCCAGGCTGAAAAAGAGAGAGATGTGACTACCCTCTCTCCCCACCTCTTGCTTTCTGCCTGTAACATCCTCCAACAGTGACGTCTCCATTTACCCCCCTCTCTCTCTTCTCTCTCCTCTCTCTCTCTCCTCTCTCCAGAAACTTGGACCCAACTTTTAACCATATCTCTCAACCCTCTTCCTCATCTATCTTATTCCAGCAATCTGTGTGTGTGTGTGTGTGTGTTGTGTGTGTGTGTGTGTGTGTGTGTTGTGTGTGTGTGTGTGTGTGTGTCTGTGACCGCTGTTTCTTCGACAACCACAGGTCCTATCTAATTTCCAGTATTATTGCTGGGCCCTGTGGGTGTGCCTTTTCAAGGTTTTATATTTAATCGGACAAGTGGTTCCCAAGTTATGGATTTATTTACGAAACCAATGACAGATACAACCGTGCGCGTAGGCATGGGCATTGGGGAAGAGATTCTCAGCCACGTCCCCCATTACGGTTAAACGTACGGACTCAACGATAGTGATTACTTTAACTGTATTCTAATAATTCTCGGATTTGTTATGCGCATTTATAGATAAACATATGCCCATTCCAGTCGTGTTTACGAAAAGAAGAACGGCTGTGTGGTTGGTTTGAAGAAGTTTTTTTTTTTGTTTTGTTTTTGCACGTACGGCCACCGGCACGCGGGCACGCGGAGCGAAGGAATGGCCTGTGTGGTGTTGTTTCTGGCATGCGTTGAAAGTTTTATTTTTTTTTTGCACGTACGGCACGTACTAGTATAGGTAATTTCAATATCATTTGTCACATGCCATTGGCTGGGTGTTGTATCTTTCTAGCAGCCATAAGCACCTTTCAGCCAGGAGTTCTGTGATTCATGAGACAGACTTCATGACGATCGTTTAGAATTGTGAACCTCGAGGAGCAATTGACAAACAAACAGGCAGACAGAAGACAGACAGACAAGCCGGTAGGCGACGTGGTGGTGCTACATTGCATACTAGTCTACAGTTTTTGACGGATGCGGGCTGAAATTTTTTGACAAAGAGGTTGATTTAGTGCGCATAAAAGCCTGGAAGCCGATTTTTTGATTTTCGGGGAAAAATTATTTTTCGATTTTTTCAAAAATTTCAAAGTCCCGTGCTTAGACAACGGTGCGTCCTCAAAGCATACAACTAATCCTGGTATGAAACTACCAGTCAAGTTTCATCAAAAATCGGTTGCACTCCTCTGGCTCCAGTGTGTCATTACATACAAACAGACAGACGAAACCTGAGAATAACGGTAGTCTAAGCGACCACCCAATTAGCACAAATAAAGAGAAAGAAGTGTGAAAAGAAGTGAAGGAAGATGTGAAAGAGTGAAGGAACAAAGACAAAAATGTCGGAAGAACCGCAATATGATAGATTTCACAGTTTTATTTCCCAAGGCTCAAACGCAGCAACAGGAACAAGCTTCCCAGAGGTGCGCGTAAATGGGCGCCCTGGTGGCCAGTCGGGTTAGGGTTAGGGGTGAAAGGGAACATGTTTTTTCCTGCCACATTTTAACGGTGGCAAAAGTTCAAAACTAAAAGTAAAAGGTCTCCCCCTATATCCTTGCCGTTTCCAACGTTCGCAGAAAAGCGTTCACCATTCCACACAAAGGTGTGTTTGTTTCATTTACACGTGCGAAAAGGAGACGTGCATTACCTCCATCTGTGGGAGCAACTGCTTTTGTGGTGTAATTCTCTCTTATAATTCATTTAGCGGTTTTAGCCGATGTGATTCAAGCCACAAGAGAGCCTGGGCAAACCATTGCATTTCAAAGTCTTATTATTTCCTGTGCTGATGATTTAGGTAACCGCTGTCCACACCGGGGTTGATGTATATTTTGGTTAATCCAACCCAGACAGTCATTTTTTCGGAGTCCGGAACTTCGCGTCTAGTCGGAGTGAATGCGTTGGGCCGATGCTCGGGTCCTTTTGCCAAATTTGGTGGGTTTGATGATGTGGGTGCGACACGACCATTGGGTGGTGGTATGTGATGCTTCGTGTTTGTTATTTTTGATTTTACTCACAAGGAACTTTTATTTCGTTTCTCAGCTTTTATTTCATTCGAAGCCGGTCTCGATCAATTTGGTAACTTAACTTGGGCGTCCCATCTGCTGGAAATGAGTTGGTCGACGGTAAGATCCCACGGCCCCTTTACGAAGAGTAGGCGAGCGATCCGTTTCACCGGCACCCTGAACAATGATAAATTCCTGTCCTCTAACCTACAGGGGGCACTGGCAGAGCCCGCAACAGTATGCCCCAGCAAAAGGATGCACCCACGTCCATGTGCCTGGAAATGAAAGAAAAAGAGATTGAGTTGACTGGCTCATTGTACATTGAGGGTTTGTCCCTTAATTCCGGTTTACCTCTTGCTCCGGGGGATCCTGATGGATACTTCAAATGTTAAGAGATGTGGCTTGTCGATATTGATGTAAACCTATTGGGCAAACCTCACATTCCGCAAACACAACTGGTGGTAAAGCCGTGCTACAGCTTTGAGAAGATCTTGCACCTTGATTTGTTATTACTTTTTGCTAATGGTCTTGGTTGATTCCTGGGTGAATGGTAATCCACTAATGAATTAAATTATTTCTTGCCCTGTAAGTCATCAGCCTCAGTGGTGTAATGGTCAGGTGTCCTCCTCTGAGTCTGGGGAGGGTGGTGCTTCGAACCCCTGGCCGAGTCATAACAACGACTGAAAAATGGTACGTGCTGCTTCCTTGTTTTTGATGCTCAGCCAACATTTAAAAGGAGAAGTACAGACAAACAAGCATAGCTTGGTACTTGCTTTTGAGCTTGGCTGGGTACTTATACATTTCTGGAAGCACAGCTGTGCTGCTAATGCGTGTCCCCCACCAATAACTAGGTACTTCATTCATCAACCTCAGAGGGATAACAGGCTGAGTCGCCCACTGATGTTATTCAGCAGCTCAACAGGGCTCAAAACTCAGACCCCTATTAGGACTGGAGGATCCCAAGCCAGCCACCCTCAACCACTAAGCCAACACCAGGCTGTGTGCAAATGTTGATTGGCTGAATGGACTCCTCCTTCCCAATACAACACTTATCCTCTTGCAAGCGAGTACGTCTACAAAGCATGTACAATTATAATCGTGAGTAGTCTATAAAGTACATACTACTGGAATGTGAGTACGTTTATTGATGGCGTACTGATAACAATGTATGGGGTGGATAAATGGAATAAAGGACGTACTATTAAACGAGAAACCAAAATGTCTTCTGTCCGCTGTACAACATAAAAGCTACGTTCGTCAATGCATCGTCTACAGTCTACACAAACACCACGCATTAGTCTGGCGAGGGTCACTGCAATCTTGATTGTTTCTTTCGAGCCATTCATATCTTTTCCCTCTTTTCACTAAACTTGTGTCCATTGTTAATAATTTTCTTACCTTCCATTTGGTACTTTCCTGTTTTGTGCTTGGATTATTTTACAGCTTTACATGGTTTTTCTTGTAAGCCCCGACTTCGAGTTTGTATCAGTGTGTTTTTGACAGTTTTTATTGGGGACATTCAACTTGACACAGCTTGTTCGAACACATTATTGATGACAAAGGTATTAATCAAGCATATGACCAGACCCACCTCACTTCATTTTTCTCTCCAACGATGACCCTTCCTCTCCTCACTGTCCACACTAATATAGTGGCGTAGGAACGTCATAAAAAGTGTGTTTCGTATTACACTAAAAGGGGGGGGGGCATTTGTTTAAAATTATATATAACATATAATGGTTGTTGTGGGCCAGGGTCGGGTGAGAAATACCACCAGGGGGAAGCTCATCTTAGGTTCCGCACCAAGACTCCCAGAATGCAGGCCAATCGCACATGATATTCATGAGCGGCGGGTCGCTAACCAGACCGGGAACGCCAATAACTCAACCACGTGAACCTAGGGTTCTCCGTCTATGGTTACCGGGTTACCTAATTAATCATGTGACCTAATTACCACCGGGGAAACGCCCTCGGTACGCCCTTCCGAACCGGATCAGATGCAGCCGAGCGACACTGCCAGTACGTACGCTAAAAGGACGGATCGTTGGGAAGAAGTCCGGCTAGTTAGGATAGGACATGCTGGATCAATGAAAGAAAAGACAACCAAACGAGCTGGGAACATTTTCTGACTAATAATTTATTAACAAGGCAGGTGAGGAAAATATGTGGCACAGTGAATACATTTTCATTGTTGTGTGTAAGCAGGCGATAGGAAGAAAAGTGTGGTGCGATAATAATACAAAGCAACTTAGAAAAGCCGACACAGAGCAGACTTATCCCGATATAATTCTTGTACACTCTTCACTAAAGTGAGGACAGGCGCCATGAACACACCACACACCACCACACACACACACACACACACACACACACACACACACACACACACAACACCAATGAAGAAGAGTTATATGAGAAGAAAGAGGAGAGAGATGAGATTAAAGTCTCTCAATACCTTGCAAAATTGACCGACCTCGCCACCAGCACGTCTTGGGGGGAATGCTTCCGCTGGGCGATACCCTCCCTGACACGCTGGCGTGTCATCCACCTGCTTTGTGACACTTCGTGTAGCTAGGGTCGATCCAGAGAATGTGGGCGTGACGTCAGGCATGAGGAAGGACCTTGGGTGTCGTCAGAAGCCAGTGGGTGGAGAAAGGCGAGCCAGCCAGAGAAGTGGCGGATTGTCAATCCAGGCCAGACGGAGAGCGGATTAGCTGACAGAACCAGGAGCGAGGGAGCAGGGAGTGGAAAACCACAGCAGACGGGAACGCCGACAGGAAAAACTGACGGCAGAAGCCGCCATCACCTCCTTTTATTAGAACCCTGTGGTGCGTGCGGGGGTGACGCCGAGATGTGTCATTACCCGAATCGGCGCTCTGGTTGGGCGCAGCGGTCAGCACACGGGCTGGCCGCAATGACCGGAAGTGGCCTCACGCATCCGGCTAGCCATGCTGAGCTGCGGAATCGTCTAGCCCCAACCCCGTGATACAAATCCGCCCTGACCAACTCCGGGACCGTCTCAAGCAAAGACGATGGCTAAGAATGCTATGGTAAACCCAATGGCAGACCCGACAAATTTGGGTTATTCGTGCCCTGCTCTGTGACGATAATAAATTATCCGGGATGCAAGTGGGTCCGCCGCCATTGGAGCATTGCGGTCATTTATCAAACGCGGTGATGTGCGCGTGCCAACCCTGATCCCTGTGTCAGGAATTGAGGGGAAAAGATGGATATAATCATAGATGTAGGTTTGGGTTGAAAAAGAGGATAGACATAATTATTCGAACTCAGAAATGGGTTGAAAAGATGCGCCTGTGCGTGTACTGTAAGTTTGTTAACATTTGGTGCTTTGTTCCTTTTGGTCCTTCTGTGAGGCAGCATCTTACGTGAAGGGCGCGGCCGCGGTATTTACAGGTGGGGTGTCCAAGCGTAGTGCGCTTACCGGCCTTTCGCGAGGAACCCCTTCTCACAGCGAGGCGTGGCCGTGGCTTGGATTTACCCTCAGGAATAAGAGAAAATGCAGAGTCCGGAATGAAGTAGATATATATCAAATCAGACCTAAACTATGAGATTTACACAAGCACTCTCCGTTTGATCCATTACACAAGAAGAAGGGACTATCTGAACGTATAATTCTGAAATAACTGTCTGGGGGACACTTTTGTTTGGATAGCCATTTGCCTTGGGGGGATGCGAATCTAAGAACCGCAACAATATATATATATATAATATATTATTTTTCAGGGTTTTAACTAATTTAAGAAGAAGAAGAAAAAGATGATGATCAGTGCTTTGTCAGTGCTGAACGTGATGTAAATGTAGTTGTAAGTATCTTTATTTTTGGAAGAGCTGTTTATTTCGCAAAATTCATTGGAAAATTCAAAAATTCAAACTTTCTTTTACGCACTTTGCCATTTTTTCGAAGTTTGTTTTGCTTCATCAAAAGCCAAAATACTTCAGTCTGACTCATTTGCTTGATAAAAGTTATTCCCAAATGCTAATAATAATATGTCCGAACTGTCTGTACGATCTTTCATAGGCATGGCAGTATCAGAGTTCTGTTGTTCAGCCTTTGTTGGTTCACGGTTGACCTCAGGGTAGTTTTTCACTTTCTCAGGACTCGAATGACTCGCTCAGAATGTTGATGTGGGTGACTATGATGGGTTTACATTTTAACAATTTTGTGGCCTTCTGTTTGAGCTTCTTACTGAATGGATCGTGGACGTGGCCTGGGCAAATGGTGTCCGATTGTTTGTTATACGGACCACGGTGGTGTCGATCTTACAAGATCGGCGTAACCTTTGTGGCTGCAGTTATAGACATTCTAGAAATTGATGTCATTACCTCCACCACCGAAGGGGAAGGAGGTTATGGTTTTCACCCCTTTCTGTCGTTTGTCTCTTTGTCTGTTTGCCTGTGTCAGGAATATCTTAAAAAGTTGGGACGGATCCAATGAAAAATTTTGTGGACAGGTTCAAGTGTGTGACAAGGACGAACTGATTAGATTTTGGTGAAGTTCCGGATCCGGATCGCGACCTACTAGAATTTTTAAAAGAGATTCTTCACCATTGAGAGATAGGGCAAAAATATTATAGCACGATATCTCAAAAATGTATTGGGCCAGTATGTTTCTCGTGGATTCAAGAACATTGCAGGTGGAGGGTATGGCGCTCTACAAGTGCCCTTCTGGTTTTTTGTACTGTCTTAATGGATTTTGGGTATTCTGGCAGTAATCACCATTTGCAGCTTCCAGAAAGAAGTTTTTTCCAGATTCTGGAGGTCGGTCAATTTCGATCTGTGACTTTCTCAGGTACCATGTAACCTGTACTAACCTGTTCCATGTCGGGTATGGCGCCAAAAACCGTCTCCCCACCAAGTTTCTTGGTGAAGAGGGGTGTATAATATGGATACCACCAGGATTAAAAACAAAACCTGTAAAGGGCGGAGGAGCTCCTTGTGAGCTAACGGCAAACCATGTCGAGTGGCTCAACTGTGTCTGCAGACGTCCTCTCTGCAGTTGGGTTATTTTTATTAGGAGGTTTGGTGGCAGGATTTTGTACATGGCCACCGTAAAACCCTTCATTCGCAAAAAATACAAAAAACACAAAAAATATCAGAAAAACCCACCTCTCTGTGGCAGGCTCCCTTTACAGGGCAGCTCAGCGGATGATGGGATTGGGACAAAGCTTCGGGACCCACAATCTTTAATGATAGGAGATAAACATGGGTAACATTCCCGGGTCAGATTGCGGTAGTGTGTGTCGGGGTGGTGCTGACGTGTCGTCACACTGACGGCAGTCTCCTTCGGTTAACCTCGAGGCGGTCCCTTCAGCTTGGGTGCCTGGATTTGTCATTTCCATAAGAGAGGATGAACACCTATTACTGTTATTATGTGAGCAAAGCGTTTGGACATTGGTAATTGTCAGCAATCTCTTTTGGGAAGGTTTCGGAGACGGATTGCGGCGAGATCATGGTGGGTGGTTCACCTATATTGGTCTAGGTCACTCTGATGGTTACCATTCCCAAGGAGTTTGCTGTAGCTGTGTCCAAAAGCTGACTCCAAATGATAATTCGAGGCAACACCGTCACGAGCGTATTATGAGATTAAGGACTCGTTACTCCTTGGGTGTCATTTCCCTGGTCTCCTGTATTTGCTCTGACTGAAAGGCGAGTATCTTCATCAGCCGTGAAGGATGCATTTCTACGCCACGATCGAGTCTGTGGTTGATTCAGTGCCCCCCCAGGCGGATACTCTCTCTCTTGGGGGATTTCATGTTATCGACTGAACTGATAGGGATGGTTTGATACAGTGTGTTTGTCCCCATGGATATAGAACTGTGGAACGCAAGAATTGCACTAAGTTCCTTGACTTTGCAAGAAGTCATGGAACTTTGGGGTGGCTGGTTCATGGTTTCAGCACCCACAGGCTTCATGCGCAAGAACTTGGTATTCCAATGCTGGTGGTGTGCAAAGGAGATTTCCATGAGCTCGTTGATGTCGCTGGAGATAATCCAGAATTGCAGGGTCAACTGGAGTAATCAGTTCTCAATACTGACCATAGCTTTGGTTGTGCAACACTGACCTTGCAGGCTTAAATCCAGGAGAATGGTACCATCCAGCCTGGCTGGACGTTGGCGACAGCTCAAAGGATGAGAAGTGTAGCTGAAAGTTTGCGAAACAGGCTGAGTGGAGATTTGGGGGGATATCCACTGTGGGGGATCCTGAAGGTGGTGGAGTGGCCTTCAAGAACCAACCATCCTTGATGTGCCGGTGGATGTCTTGGAACTCACTGTTGGGGCGAAGATGAATTTTGTCTCTCAAGGGACACTGGATACCATTGACGCAGAGTCGCAGGGCCAGGCTGAATGACACAAGCTGAGCTGTCATGGAGCTGAGGCGTAAAAACTGTACGTGCACTAAGGGTGGACAAGGAGGCTATGTGGCCGAGGAATCTGTGAGGGGGTGAGCATCACCTGTGGTCAAGTGAATTTCATCATGCTTACAGGGGAATTCGTGCATTGCGTTCCTCCCCCATCTCTCCGTATACTCGCAGTTAGAGCAGAGGGTGGGTAGGCTCTTGACAGAGGAGTCCCGGAAGTGAAGGCCGGCTGGGTCAGTTACTTTGAGCAGCCTGCACCAAGTTGATCTCCTAGCTGTTGAGTTGGATGTCACGGGTGTTTACTATCCTATTGCTGAATCTCCAATCAACTCTGATCCACTTCGTTTTGTGAAACACAGACTGTGGTGAACGGTTGAAATGGGGTAAAGCTCACCCTCCGGGATCTCTGTGGAAGCAAATGCTGAACTTCTCCAGGTTGGAGGAAATGCTGTAAATGGCGGGTGTCATTGCAATACATTTCTTGTGCTCTTGCTGGAACACAGGCATCATCCCAACTGAATGGAAGAGGGGCCTTGTTGTCCCTCTCTGGAAAGGGAAGGGTGATCGCAAGACCGCAGCAAGCCGACTGAGGTGTGATGCTACTCTCAGTGCCGGGCGAGGTCTTTGCCTTCAGATAATTCTTGATAGGGTTTGCCACCATCTGCTTGATCACCAGCCATCCCGAGCAGTCAGGCTTTAACACCAAAGAGGTCAACGATTGACCGTATCCTTACTCTTCGGTCCTCACTGGAACAGCAGACGCAGATTTTGGCAGGGGCTGCTTTGCAGCTATGTTGATCTCTGTAAGGCATTTTTATTCAGTGAATCGGGATGCCCTTGGATCCTCAGGATGTGAGTGGGAGCGAGGCCAATGGGGCGCGACCAGCATGCCTTCGTGGTTGCAGCAGGTTATCAGCACTCAAGGAGATGGGGATGGGCCAGGCATCTGCCTAGGAGATGACCAGACGGAGGCCCCTGGAGTTACCGGGCAGAACAGTGGAGCAGCGACGTGCTGCTCCGGTGCATGCTCCCTTTACTGACTGAAACCTGAGGAGCGCAGCCTTTTGCCTCAAATCTTCTGTCAAGCTCTTGATCCATAAATGTCCAAGGAACTTCATAGATTTTCTCGTAAGTACTCTTCTTCGCAGAAGAAGAAGTGGTGTGGTTGTGTACCCTTCCCGTCAATTCTCCTTGGTCGGAGCTGTCCTCCGAGGTAGTGACTAGCCTTTATGTTAAGCCTCCGATTCCCATGACATGACATAGAACTTGTTAAACTCCTTGTTTCTTTGTCATTCGGTCGAATGTGCATTACAAGAGATGACCTTCACGTCTTCATTGCACTCTGGACGGTGTATCCTGACCTTTGTATATTTATGACACCTGTTCTGCCCGAGAAAAGACGTGATATGCAGCCTCAAACCCAAGAATGTACTGAACTCTCCGTTAACATGACTCGGGCAATGCAACGTCTGGCATATTGTCGTTCAAACTCTCAATGACATTATCGAAGTTATTCCGCAACCTTCCCAGGAATACAAAATATACTCAGAAGATCCTGTTTCACATCCCAC
This sequence comes from Eptatretus atami, assembly GCA_035128595.1. Classification (NCBI taxonomy): domain Eukaryota; kingdom Metazoa; phylum Chordata; class Myxini; order Myxiniformes; family Myxinidae; genus Eptatretus; species Eptatretus atami. The sequence goes on from CM068961.1 coordinate 94,481,960, forward strand.
GAGTCGGGCAAAGTGGTTTCAGCTGACGAGGGTTCTTCTTTTGCCAACACGAATCTGCATTTGTTTAAAGATGATCGATTGCTTTGGGGAAACTTTATCAATTTTGATTATTTCAACCAAAAACACAAAAACGCTACCGTCAGTGTGCTGTGTCCATGTGGACATCTTTGTAGGACGTGATGGTCTCGTGTTGAACCAGAATGACTCCTACGTGGCCAAGCGACCATCACAGGTGACATTGCTTAAAAGAAGAAATATACTGTAATCGCTAATCCTCAACACAGAAGTTACAAACTGGTGTGGGGCATTAAGAGGTCAAACAAAGAAGAATAAAATACTGCGTAAATGGTGATGGTCACCATGGATGAATACATGGGAAGTGAAAGAGGTGGGGGGGGGCATGTATTTGATCCCCACTTTTGAAAGTGAGGGAACACTGGCCCCCCAGTTCCGCCCCCCCCTCCATAACTTCATGGCCCATAGCTATATATGGACCACAAGTTCATGCGGTGCCCCAATGTCAAAGTAGCTTTAAATATCGGACCAGCGAAGCAAGCAGGGGAATTTTACACCTTTTTTTATCCCCGCCGCGGTGCGGAACAGGGGATAGTGTTGTCACCGGTCGTCCGTCCGTCCGTCCGGCTGGCTGGGCATCAACATTTTTGTACTTGTGAGTGCGATAACTCATAAACGTTTCGCCATATCGATTTGAATTCGGGTCAACACATGTACCACCTGAAAGGAAGAACCTATTGATTTTGGGCGTGGCTCGATCCAAGATGGCCGACTGGGGGCCATCTTGAAAAAATTTTTGTTGTAAATTATGGAAACCGCTTATCTGTATTCAATTATTTTTGGTTAAGGCCTGCCTCGGTACATCCAATATGGCCGCCAGGCAGGCCATGTTGAAAAAACGACGTTATGGCGATATAGCTCTAATTTTGTTCTTTTCTGATGAAACTTGCTGGAATGTAGGTAACGGGATGAAGTAGGTTGCTATTGAATTTTTGGGCATGTCGAACATCAAATATGGCCTCCAGGCAGCCATCTTGAAAATGACAATTATCGCAATAGGCCTAAATTTTTCTTTTCCAAGAACTTGCTGGAGGGTTAGGTAATGGGACGAAGTAGGTTTCTTGAATTCTGCCCGTCGGACATTCAATAATGGCCGCCAGGCAGCCATCTTCAAAAAAAAACGACGTTATCGCGAAAATAGGCCTAAATTTTTTTTTTCTAATGAAACTTGCTGGAAGGTAAGGTACGAATGAAGTAGGTTGCTATTGAATTTGGGCCATGTCGAACATCCAATATGGCGCCAGGCAGCCCCATCTTGAAAAATGACAATATCGCGAATAACGGCCCTAATTTTTTTCTTTTCCAACGAACTATGCTGGGAGGGTAGGTAATGGGACAGAAGTAGGTTCTATTGATTTCTGCCCGTCGGACATTCAATAATGGCCGCCAGGCAGCCATCGTTGAAAAATGACATTAATCGTGAAATAGGCCCTAATTTTTTTTTTCTTTTCAACGAAACTTTGCTGGCAGGCGTAGGTAATGGACGACGTAGGTTTCTAATTGAATATCTGCCCTGTCGGACATTCCAATATGGCCGCCAGGCAGGCCATCTTGAAAAACTTTTTTGCTGTATAGCTCGAAAGAACATGATGACGCAAATGGTGGTTGTTCCAATTCACTCCCTCATTATCTGGAATATGTATGACCTTTTTAAATTGCGGGGAATTCCCATCTCTGATGGGTATGTTTAATGCAATGGAATGGTCTTCCATGGAGGCGTAGCAGCAGTGTGGTAGGTATGTTTTAAACTGGATTGAATATGTATTTAGAGGTTAAATGGGCAGGAGGGGTGCTGGGATGCTGGTACGAATTGCTTGGTAAGCATCATCATTATCCGTAGTTGATGTGTGTAATTTCAAAAAAAAGGAAAAAACATAACGATACTTGGTCGAGACATTCCTCCACCAGGATGAACAGTTAATGGTTTTGTATCCCACTGATAGGCCGGATCTGCATCCAGACTTTTAAACCAAAATCGAATCAGCTTGTTCTCATCATTCCACGCCAACTCATACCATCAAGTTCGTCGAATCATCCACACTTTTTGAGATATATGATATTTTTGATAATGATCATGTTGTATGAGTTGCATTGTCAGAAATGTGAAGACGACACAGGCTCGGCGTGTGACGTGCACCTCTTTGTGTGTATCGCCGTGTAAGTTGAGTTTCTTTTCTGCTTTTATGATGGACATACAAGCCCATTAATAAAGTGCAATGGGAATACAGTACTCATGAAATTGGTATGCTTGTTGATTTTCACATTTTATCTGCTGCACAAACGTTCCGATTATAATAGCCGCAGGGCGCTCGGTAAAAATGTCATTAACGCCGGATATCATGAAGGCAATGCTGATTGAGTAAGGATTGAAATATTGTCATCGTCTGATGGATCAATGCACTTTAAATCCAAAATGAGCAATTGTCAGGGTTATTTGAGACAAGGGTGCATTTTGTTAAGCAATAGGGGCAGAGGGTTCATTGTCCTGTGGTGGTGAGTCTGGATGTGGATAAGGCACAATTATTGAAAAGGTTCTGAATGAAAATAATAAAAATGAAGGTGATTGAACATTGTTTAACCCTCTCACTGGCCATGCTCTGCTGAACAGCCCACATAATTCAATCCGTCCAATTCAAACAGACAATTCCTCATGTCATGTAATCCTTTGAAATGTGAAAGCATTTATTTCACCACTTTTTACGGGAACTTCTCTCCTCCATTCATTCATGTTGATGTTTGCGGCGTAAAGTGAAAGGTATCAAAATATTCCAATGCTAATAGGAGGTCAACATGCTTCTTGTAAAGGCCGAGTGCATAACAATGGAGGAGTTTAAACCAATGTTTCTTTTCTCAGAATGATTGAACCAAAGCTCCGATAAAATATTTGGCCATTTAATGGTTGTATGTTTTGATGCGTGTTCTTGAGAAACCAAGGAGAAATTTACATCCATAACGGTCTTCTCGAATAATACCCAGTATTTTCAGTGTCAATGATGCCTCACCTTCCTGTGTTTGAAAGGTGTTGGTTACATCACAACCTGTCTCAATAGACACATTGCAGACAAGAGTATGAATGTGAAATGAGGGAGACAGCCAAATCTCACACCAGAACAGAGAGAAACAAAATAATAAATAAGTGAATGCACAAAGCTACCCTCAGGCTTTGTGATATCCTGCTTTTATTCATGAGAAAGCCGAGATGATTATGGCCACCTGCGAAGGTGTCAGGTAGATTGGCGGCTCTTCAGCCTGTCCTTGTCCTTATGGCCGCCTCCCATCTGCCTGGAATCAGAACAACATCACTTCCTTGGCCACAGGTCAGCTACGACCAGTAAACTTACTTCCATTATAACAGTCAAATAATTTAATCATTGCTGCTGATGTCAAGTCTTTATGTTTTCAAACCCGCCTGAATATCTGTCCATCAGTTTGGATTCGGTCACAACCATCGGTCACAACTCTGACAATGTTGCTGCTCTCTCGGACAATGTTTTGGAGTCCTAAATTCCATAAAAAAGGTCAGCATCGTCCATCTGGACAAATCGTGGTCATCTTGATACAGTTCGTATCCTACTCTGCCTTCCAAGCTTACTGCCAATGGCATACGTGGCTGCCTTCAATATTTGGCTTGGTGACTATTCTCAGTTTGAACAGGCGATGCATTGCTCTCTGATGGAACCTCTCCACTCTCTCTATCAGTTGAGACTGAATTGCCTGAAAGCAGTGTTTTGGGGCCCAGTCTTGTTCCTCATAAATATTCGCTTATTCTGATACTCTGGAAAGCCTTGTCTCTTTTTACATTTGACTCTGCATTGCATACATTACATCATTCCAGCTGACATCTCTTTCGTATTGTGTAAAATTAAAGCTCCAACATTATGTGGGCATCTCCCATGATTGAGAACCAAGGCAACAGGGCTGTTGCTCTCGTGCGTTGCCAAACATGTCAGTGACATCTCTGATTTTTTTTTCTTTTCTTTCAGCGTCATCTCTCTTCCATTCCAGTGCCTCGGCTCTCTTGGCCTTCTGACCTTCCTCTGAATGATAATTTTATCTCGACATTACCATATCTAACCCACCCTCTCACTTGTCAGGTTTCCTGTTCTCACCCCTATCTCCCATTCCCTTGCATTAAACATAAAGGAATGCGTTAGACAGACTCGGTTGCATGCTTGGGAAAGATCACCTGCAGGGCAGGTAATCTGCTCGTAATTGTAATTTCGATCCACTCAAAACCCTTACACAGCCAGTTCAATCTTCCAGTGAACTAATTATTATTTATTTGGAAGCAGTCATGTTTTTTGTTCACAGTTGGTTGTGTCACTTTCACTTATTATGTCGTAGCCAATCAATGGCGAAGGTACAGCGGGTCTTCCACAGAAATGAAACTGGAAAATTCATTGAAGTCGCTTTTGTGCAGTTTTCTTGGTGCATTTTTCATGAGGAAGTAAAGTGAAAAAAAAATCAAAAAAATGATCAATATGCAATCTCATTTTAAGAACTGACTCGCTTCACACCTTCATGGTCAGGTTCTTGATATAATCAGGGAGAAACACAACCTTGTAAAGAGCTAGAAATCATCCCATTAAAGGTCATGGAAGTCCCAAGTTTCAAACTCAGTGGCATTGTAGTTAGAGCAACTTGAATCTGGTAGGTTTTGGCCCAAAGTTTGATTCTGACGCATGGGCTGAGTCATCCTCAAGACTTTAAAAATGGTACATGCTACTTTCTCTCTTGAAGACTCACATTACAGGACAGAGCACGTATAAACCCGTGGCTTTTGCGTCTTATGTTGAGGGGGGTGATTTTCTTTATCTTCCCCACTGATTGCGGAGAGAATAGCGAACTGAAGCATGATGGCGTAGCCACCGACAAGTTCTCTGGGAAATTTGTTACTTTGCCCCTGGTGAAAAAGTTATGGCCAAGTGTTGTCTTCTGCTCTGTGTGTGGTGTGTGGCATTGAGCGTCAACTCTTCCATTAACATTAGAACCCTGCAAAAAATACATAATAATAATAATAAACTTTCTTAGACGCTTGAAAGAAAAGAAAGTCATTTCATCTGACTTGTACAGAGAAGGTTTCTGACCGGGTCATTAAAAGCCTAAAAACTCCTGTTTTTGGGAGAGGTTTCTGAGGACTTGAACTTAAAAACTAATTCACAACTAAGTTTATGCTTTAATTCTCAACCCTGTATAATTTACTTGCTATTGTAAATTGTGCACAAAAGTTTGACATAATTCTATGAAAATGTCATGATGGATATTAAGAGAATACAGCAGCGGAAGATGTGTGGTTGCCTTATCTTGGACACAGTTTAATCAGGTTGGCAGGATAGTCCTAGACTCCAGGGTATGCACACTTGCTCTGAGCGTCTTGTCTGGGTTTCTGAATCCTGAACCAGCTATAAAAACTGTCAAATCCCTGGTATCTCACAATAGGGCGAGGCATCATTATATGTGCCCGTACCTTGAATGGACGTTAAGCTTGTGGGTCCTTCTGCTAGCATCTAGCTAGTGCAACGTTAAAGATCCCGTGTGTCTCTTTGTGGAGCGAGTTGGTGAATTATTCACCGATACATTGAACAATTACACAATTCCTGCCATGACAGCTGGGAAGGCCATGGAAAATCATCCCCCAGCAATTGTATTCTCTTAGTGAAGAAACTGCTTCAGCAACATCAACGCTCTTTAAGATATGGTACATATCATCCATCCATTAGACCTATACTCTGTGCAATCAATCGTGCTGCCGAGCAAGTCTCCTGGGCTATTGGGCACAATCCTGGATGGGTCGCCACTCTGACAGCAGTACATATCATCATCATCATAGTATCAATCAGTCCATGAGGAAATGATGTTATACCTCATACAATTGCCAGCCTCTGGTGGGTGGAGCTCTCTTAAGCTGACAAATCTCTTCTTAGAACAAACATGTGTCCACAGAGTCAACATAAACTGAAGCTGGCAAAATAAATAAAAAGCAGACAATTGTGATGTTACAACACTTGTAGAGTATCCATCACAACAACAGGCAGGATAAGACTTGTGTTAACCGGTCTTCCTGGAGACAGAGGGTTGCCTGTGTGGCAAGTTGCATTGGGCAATCAAAGACTGCACCATGATATGCATGCTTCTCTTCTCAGTTTGCTTACAATTGCGTACAATTCTTCGATGAAATAGTATCCAACTGCAAATGCTTTATATACCGCTTGTCAGCATGGTATTCCAGCTAGGAGCGCATTCCTGTTTTCAGGATGACACGTTTATTCCAACCAACAAGTGCTTAAATTTATGGAATCTCCGATTGTAGTAAAAGTTGGTCTTGGTGCCACCTTATCATCACAAATCCTGCTACCTGCTGCTGCAATGCTACTCGACTTTTCGGTCATCGCAGTCTTCTCTACATCAGTAATGGTATTCTCTCATCTGGGGAACGAACTCTTTGTCTATTGTCTCGTCCCTCCTCCAGTCCTTTCTAAGTGCATGCCCCATCATCACTCATGCTTTGTCTCGTTATTAACCACTCTGTCTATTCGTAACTTTGCGACGCTTTCCTTCCCACTCCTCTCCACTCATTTTCGACAGAACGTATCAATGCATGCATCATGGTTACATTTTGTCTTTACGTAGACTTTACACATTGTGGCATTTGTTAGGGGGGGGGGCTCTGGTTATGTTTGTAGAGGGGGAGGTAGATATTTACTTTCAAAGAATATATAAATGTGTAAGTAGGATGGTCTGTGTACGAGTATTATCCATCTCATTGCATTAAGGCAGAGGAACGTAGCTTAAGATCGTCTGAATGTGCACACATGGAGGGTGTGCATTGTAGTAATTAAGGGTTTAGGTAGGAATCATACGTACCAACTCTTTGTATTGATGTCACCGGATGAGACCGCTGAGGTGGGCAAAGGCAAAGAGAGAGGAGGGGCTTTAAAAATAGGCTTGCTGTCCAGTGTAGAGCGAGGGGAGAAAGCTTTTTGTCCACCCCCGAGGTGTGTGATACTTGGAGGGCTCCTGAGGTGCGGAGTTTTGGGACAATTCACAGAGCCAGCAGGAAGATAGGACAGTCCTCTTCGGTAGAGGTCGAGTTAGGCGATAGAGAGAGGGGACAGGGGAGAGATTAACGCCCAAAGCAGAAGAAGAATTCGTTTGCGGAGGAGAAACGGGTTTGCTCTGTCCATGGTTCCTGCCTGTCTGGGCTCTGCTTCTATGTTCCTTGCTTGCCTCGTGCTCCTTTCGTCGGCCCCTGGTGGCGCGTTTCGCTCACACATACGAAACTACACCGTGGACCTGCTCCTCCTCGTCCACCGGCATAGAGCCAGGCCTACCCTGGTTTTCTCGTCCTATCCTTGTCCTGTGCTTGAATCGGCTTTGTGCGTCATAAGTTTCGCAGTCTTGTATATATTATTTATTATCGACTTCTGTGTTCCACTTTTCTTCCCCACCTCACCGTATCAGCACTCGTACATGAGAGTATTTGTTCGGAAACAACCCGTTGGTTTTAGAAAAGTGTTTGAGCCTCATGTGCTTCTTTGCGATTTCTATGCGCCAAGACCCCATTAATTGACGTGTCAAAGAGTAAAAGCTCAGTTTCGGTCTATAATCCAGCGTCGTCTTAATCGAGACGTGACACGACAGTATGTTTTCGACATGCAGAGAGAAGCCGATACCTATGTTACTCTCCTGTTACAACGAACAATGTTATTAAACAGTTCCCACGTAAAACCGTTTTATGTGCGACGTGAACACTTAGACACCATTACAAAGTCAACACTTTTGCCAGGGTGGATTATGTGTACTGGTGGACAAACAATGATCTTGTTACAACATCACGGGCATCATGAGGCAAGCCTTGGATATGCAACCATCAAGGCAAAAACAGTGCAATGTGGCTTTGTATGAGGCATCTCACTTTAATTAGTGGTTGTTCGGTTTTTGGTTTTAAAATGGCTGTCGTGCATCAGAAACTTCAGCGTTTACGGTGAAAGTTCTTGGAACAAAGGAATTAATGACAAGAGCTGCGGAGATGGATAACCTTGAGTGCGCTCTTCCTTGTCTTCCTAGATAAGATTGAGAAGCTAAGAAGCAACTGCAGGATAAACCAAGAACGACAGATGGGTCCAAACCAGGTGGACATGCGGTAGTCTGTGGCACTGAGTGCTTAAGTAGCTAATGCATCTGAAGTCATGGGTTCCTGTGTACTTGTTACCCACGCAGAGTGGAGAGGGAATTGCAGTTGGGTCTGTTTGTCTCTTGTTTTGTTTGTTTTTATGTTTTGTCCACACAGAACGTATGTGCATGATCTTACATTGGATCGCTTAAGAACCCAGACCCAATAAGACACGAATACCAAAGACCCAGGTTACAAAATACCCCTAGTGACATTAGACCCTTTAAGATACCCCAAAGACTATTTAGACCCCGAAGGACCTGTGACATCCCTTTAGAACCTTTAGACATATAAGACCCTTTAAGATCCTCTTAGACCGTTAGAAACTCAAAGACCGTTGAACTCCTTCTACCTATAGATCTTCAACACTTTCAAACCTTTAATACCGTGGACCCTTGACCTTTTGAGACCTTTAACGTCCTTCAGACAATTCCAACCCTTAAAGACCTTAAAATTAACTCTTAGACCCCTTCGACTTTAAGACCCTTAGAACATTTTGTAACCGTTTTGATGGGCATTGAGACCCTTTTAGACCTTTTCAACTTTCAGCGCATTGACCTTTTACACATTTACCCCCCCAGAACAAAATTTAGAACCATCCATTTGAATCAATCGACTTTTCATTCAGTATATTCCCATTATTTGCTACACAAAATACATCACAACGTCCTGGCGAGGGTCTCAATCTCTGATTGCTCTTTTTGTTTGTAATTGAATTTAGGATCGGAACATTGCATACGCAAGCTGTTAGAGTTGGGGCTTAGGGTTAGAGGTTGAGTCCAAGCAGAAATATATATATATTATATATTTTGCATAATTGCCATTGTATTTTCTTGCCTTTTTTTATTAGAGTTCTTTAATTAAATTAATCAGTATTTGAGCGATCCCATGTTTGTCTCTGCAAAAGAGGTTGTCTGTAAGAGAATGTATTGGTATAGTGTGGGATAATTGCTTATATGCCTAAGATTTGATTAATACATAGAATGCATTGTTCATCATATATGCTGTGTGAAGTTTTTTTTTTACTGGTGAGAACACCATTTATTGGCAAGAAGATAATTTGTGTAAAAGGTAACAAGTTAATGATGTTGAAGTTGTGGTACAGTGTTGAGAACACGGCAAATACAAGCGCGGCGACCAAAACTGGGCATTTCTGAATGTCCTTTTAATACCTTTCAGTTGTGGTAGGGATACACACAATATAGGAAATACTTGCTAGATACAGACATACAACCTTGTTTTGTCAATGACCAATCTCAACATTGGGCAGCACCTCTTAAGGCTTCACAAAGTACCCTTTGGTATGGCCAGGAATGAACTTAAACAATAGTCATATTATGTATAACGGAAGTTTTCAGTGTAACTAACTTTTACAGTGCAAAACCACTTTCAATAAAGTAACATTGACAATTCAGGGCAAGGGAAATAACCTCTTATATAATCACTCATGTTACAGTTAGAACTACTACAATCATTCAAACAAGATCGATTTGGAACATTGATGAGCAGTCAATGGACTTTTATAATTTTAATAGGTGAAATTAAGGAACCAATCAATACACATTTATGACTTTCCGCAAATTTTATTTCATTGGCGCGAAACACTTAAAATCCACAGAATGAGAAATTTTTGTTTTGACTGTGATTATATTGATTTTTTACGTAATAAAACAAGAACTGAACATGGTTTTTAATGATTAACTAGATGACCCCGTGGAACACCGTTGGATTCCGTTGTGACGCGGTTGATGGAAAAATCATTTCAATTAAAAAGAAAAAAAAAAGATGCTCCAGTGAACTATACGGCTGAGGTTGTTTGCATTGTCAATTCTCCCGAAGAGACTTGACTGAATCGGGAATCTTGATTTTTTAAATTAATTTTTTTGTTGCCCGTTTGAACGAAAACTTGGATTCTTGTTGCACCCGCGGTGAATGGTGAGTAAGGTGCCATAAAATTTTTGTGCTATGTGTACCGTTTTGGCTGTATTTCGGAACAAATCATACATACAGATGGAGTTTTAAGGTAATATATAGATAGATTTTTTTTTTAGGTGCTAACGTTAAAAAAAGCAACTCGTCGGGTCTAGCCCAAAATTCCAGATCAACTGCCATGATGTCAAGAGAAAGATTGTCAGCAACGTAAATGGATATGACGCACATACTCGCTTCAGTCGACAGAAAGTTGAATTTGACAAAAAATTCTGATCAAGAAACCCAATCACGACGATAGTCATCATTATTTCGAAGGTGCTGTCAGACCGTACTTATGCCGACGTTGAAATTTGTCATAGAGGGGTGGGGCAATCGATCGTTTTGGGCGGGGGCAATCAGCATGAAAGGGCACAATAAATTAAAATCTTTCCTTTAAAGGATATATTATTCAAGAAAAGAACAATATGTTAAGTGTTTCAGTGAGGCATATCTGTTCTTAAACCAAATATAATTTTCTGATTCTGTGGACCTTTAGGTAAATATCTCATTCTTTCCCATCCAACTTGGTAAATGCCAGTTTTCGATACATGAGAGTACGAACATCTGTAACATGGGAAAATAAATTGTACACACTCATAGTTATCAATCAATGGATTTTGTCTGAATCTCAATATTCCTGAATGCTGAGAGCGTGAGCGCAAATTTGATTGGTTGAGATAGCACAATAGTGGAATATTTTGTCGTAATGGAGTATAATATATAAAAAGATCTGATAAACTGGGGTTTTTGAATGCAACAAGGTGATTTGTGTTCTAACAGTGTTTCAAGATATATTTCATTTGAGTAAAAATAAAAAGGTTTTTAAAGTGCTGGAGGAAAAAATAATTTTGTGGAAGTTTACCGACCGTTGATTGCACCGTCTTTTACACCACCTTATTTTACACGTTACTTAGTTGTTCGTGGCTATTGTTTGTGTCTTTTACGCATCTAAAAGAGGGTAAGTTTCTGTTTGGAATTATTTTCAATTTTCTTTGTGTGCAGAGAGGTAACAACTTTTTACCAAATCCCTTTACTCTTCTGTGTGCATGTGTTTGCTCGGGTGACGAGATTTCCGTATACTTTGCCGAATGAAAGGATAAAGTTGCTAACTGCATTTCATGTTCCGAATTTATGTTCCGATTTTTTTTTTTTTGGTTCTCTCATGCATTCAAAATAGTATAATTTATTGCAATGAACGCAGTACCTCAATTCAAAGACGAGGTCTGTTAGACAGAAAGACAGACAGACAAAGGTGAACAATTGCCTTTGCGCATCGGTGTAAGAGCAAAAACTCACGATACAAAAAGATCCACATAGTCCCAAGAACCAGAATAAAGAACAGCCGCTGCACACCTTTTGCAAAATGGCTGAACCGCATGGGTGAGGGCAGACAATGACAAAATGAAGATGAGATTTCATCAATGCAGGATACTAAAACAGTACAATGATGGAAATCATAAGTGAAAATGGATGTGCTTACCAAAAAAAACGGCTCCTCAATTGAATCGCATGGGGCTTTACGCACCGCACGCTACACCAGGTGTACCATGCAGCCCTTACATTAATTAGTCTTTTTAACCTCCATAGAAAGATCACCAGGGTGCGAGAGATTTACGGTTACATACTTCGGTTATAGAATAATCTGACAAGTACGAGTGGCTTGTAGAGTAAGAACTTTCATGATGTTTCTCCAAGGGAGATCTCTGGGTATTAGAAGATTGAGAAAGAGGAATACCTAGTGTTGAGTTTGTCCTTGTGTGCCATGTAGTGTCGGTTGTTGTGGTTTTTACTTTGAATAAACCCCAAGTTTGGAAAACACTGCATCTGGCAGGGCAGATCGATCTTATCGAAGAGCTTTATCGTTTTTGTACTCGGTGCCAGGAAACTGCTGCCTTTGTATGATAGCACAGTTTGGGCTCTGATAAATGCTTGCCCATTATGGGAGAAAACACAAGCAAATTGGGTGATATTTAGCAGCAGCACGGCAGAATTAAATGTGAAAACTCAATCTCCATGATATCAAAGGCTTAGCTAAATTGTATAAAATGTCAGGATCAGCGAAGAATGTGCAAAGTGTTTCAGAATGTGAAATAGAAGTCATACAGAAGGGCAGGAAAATGTAGTTATGACATCATCAATGAATTGTTCGATTCAAATACAAGAAATTGAAGTGATGGAACTTCATCCTGTGAATTTACAGTGTCAGTTTCATACAGGTTGTTGTTTTTTCTTTCCAATATATCGTTTTTTTCCGTATCCAAAATAAATTGCAACAACAAAGTAGAACAACCTCCCACACAATTCACCAGTACAAAAACACTGATACTCAACACCGCACATACTTATACGAAAGTTATAATTACATGTTCTGAACGCTGCTGAGCCAGTGTCTCAGATACATGTAATTGCGGATTCCTTCATCTTCGCGATGGCCGTACGGTCCATCACACACCGAAACAGAAATTCCACAATGTGCTCGTATGAATAGCCATCTATTCACGGAATTGTCCCACACTGACAGAAGTGATTGAAATCTAGTGCAACTTCTGTATGCATAGTGACTTGACACCTCCACCGTCTCTGGGATCTGTTCATTGAATTATGAATATGGCGACCGTTCTGTGGAGTTTCAGTTTTCAATGATTCCAATGTATACTCAGATCGACGGTGTATGTGATGGGATCCCTCTAAGGCCTGTCTTGGCAACATCTTTTGTAGGTTACTATGAACATGCCTTTGTGCAATCCCATCTGAAGTTCAAACGCCCCTTCTACCTGTTACACTGACAACAAAGTTTTGCTACTGGGAAGGAAACATATGTTTCTAGACTCAAATCAAGTATGCTGATTCTGAATCTGAAGTCAGAATTTCTCAGGCACGTCAGGGATTTGAGTTTCATATGGCCCAATTACAGTAGCTTTCCCTGGTGGTGATTTGAGCGATGCTAAAATTATTATTTATTTGATATTTGGTTTCAATTATAGCATACAACTGTGTAGAACATTATTTTCTCATTAAAAAGAGCTTAAGAATGGCACTTTAAATTATTAAAAATGGGTGAAACTGACTAGAGGTCTATATAATTTTTTAAGTAAAAAATTTCACGCAGAAATTTTGCTCTGCTTCCGTGCTGGAGAGGAGTTATAACTTGATACTAAAATGTCTAAAATGCAATGAAATATTTAAAGAATGCATCAAGTTTGGAATTTCATATGCATGCTATATAGTATCTATATAAATTTCAGATATAACTAATATATTTTTCTGTATATTTTCAGGTTAGGCAATATGTTACGTCAGGTATCATGCATAGGCGTAGGCTGTTTGAATCACCCTGACAAACTTTTTGTTATATTCTGTGGGATACACTCAATAGCCAGTGCAAGAACCTTACAAACGGTGAAAGCTGCTTATTTTAGAGGCATGCTGGGTATCATTACATATTATCTATACATATATAGAAAACGCTGATGTGCTGGCTAAATTCTCTACTATTTTGAGAAATCAGCGCGCCTCAATTAGCCAGGAACACCTGCATTTCCCTTACTAAGCAGACAAAAAGCTTTCTTTTGTTGCATTAGTTGTTATGGCACATGGATGATATCTTTGCTGTCGACGAGTCACCTAAGCATGTAAGTCTTGGCACACTGACTGTCTCCATCCATCCCTAGAGTTCATCTTAGAGATGGATGCTCCCACGTACTTCCCTTCTTGGACTTCTCAGTTGTAGAAATTTGGCTGATGCTTATAAAACCACAGTCTAACTACCACAAGTCTATTTGTACCGGCCAGTTTACTAGGACGACTCTTACAGTTCCTCTAGATACAGATTGTAGTGACTGGTATCTTGGTCAATAGGCAGAAGAAATCTGCTTAGAGATTGAACTCCATGCTGAACTTGAGACCATCAGATATTTTCTTGTTATGGGTATCCCAAACAGTCATCAATTACCGTATATATAACAGGGTGCCCACAAAAATATACACTTTTCATCTGCAAAGAGATGGTCATAACTATATTTTTAAAAAAAGATATATGGCTGGATAGAAGCTGATGGTTGAGTTTAATGTGTACCAATGTCAAAATTCGCACCAAAATTTAAATTTTGGTATAGAATCGTCGTTTTCTTTTAGACCACATGTTTCGCGTGAGGCTCACGTTGTCGCCGATCACTGCCTGCTAACCGCATTCTCCTGCAAACGCGTTGTCATGTTCTCCATCACTTTGGGAAAAGTTTCCTGAGGAATGGTCTGGATTTCTCGGTGGAGATGTATTCCTTCAGCTGATCAAGAGTCTGAGGCCTAGGGTTTCCAAGATCTGTCCTTGGATCCCCCCTCAAAAAGAAGTCTGGAGGATAAGGTTCAGGAATACGGTGGCCACTCAACGTCTTCGTAGAGGGAGATAAAGCGCCCTCAAAATGTTGGTTGAGAAAAACGGCCTTGTTTCCCTGGCTGTATGGCGGTGCCGCATCCTCTGGAATCCACTGGGTTTCTCATCTGGATCAGGTTGGTTTCTCCTCCGGGCCTGAGTACGTAGCTCAGGCAGATAGAAATTCCTAAATTTGCATTTACGCGAGTAAGTTCTTCTGGTTTACCGTACAGTGCGTCCCTGGTCATCTTCAAGAAGTATGGACCATTATCCCATACCAACAACGCGCCACCCACTGGTGACTGAGAAAGATCGAGGCACCAGTTCAGTTGATGCATTACAGGATTTTTCAGTTCCAAGTACCGAAAGTTTTTGCTTGTTTACCTCCCCGACAAGTGAGCATGGATTCGCCGTCATTGTGAAGTTTTTTGAGGAAGTCTGCATCTTCCTCCACTTTCCTGAGAACCAATTGCCAAAGTCTAGTCGTTTGCATTCCTGTTGATCAGTAAGCACATTTCAGTTGAATTTTTGTATGGAAAGGCATGAATGTCTTGGGCGAAGGATCCTCTGAACGGTGCTCTATGATGTTTGTCTCGGCAGGAGTCGTCGAATCGCCTTTTTTTGGACTCTGACACGACGCGCCTGTCGTCACATTTCCACAATTTCTTTCACTACGACCTGATCCTCTTCAACCACTGTGACCCTTGTGAGGTCACAGATGTTTCCTCAATTAGTAAACTTGCGATGGTGCATCTTTATTGTCCGAAAGTTTGGTGGGCATGGTGGCAAGTTGGATTACCGAAATGTCCGAGTAAAGACGTTGCCCCTGTATGACACTCTTCGTCTGGTGCCAAGTTCATACAATTTTCGGTCGCGTTGTTGTACGGTCAGTCTTTGGATTTTTCTGGCGCTGGCTTGGGTATCTAAAATAAACTTCAGGGTCTCCTGGCACACAAGATGAAGCATTAGTGACAAAATTACTGCTTTTTAGGATCAACGGAATTTTAAAGTTGAATATTTTTTTGGGACACCCTATATATATATATATGTTATATATACCGAGAATATATTATATACATATATCATCCAACGCTACCGGGCGTAGTGGCGTGCGCCTGAATTCCGGCTACTCGGGAGGCTTGGGTTGGAGGATCTGCTTGAGGATGGGGGCTCTGTGCTGGGCCGCACTATGAGAGGGTGAAGGGCAGCCCGGATCATGGCGAACCGCAATCTTATCCCTGTGTTGTAAGAGGCGACCAGGGTTTGTGTCAGGAAGGGCATCCGGCGTAAACTATGCAAAATCAGTATGCGGATCATAACGGATGATCCGCTGTGGCGACCCTAACGGGCAGCAGTCGAACGAAGAACAACAACATAATATATCCTCCAACCTTGGGTTGGAGGTTGGAGGATATATACATATATATATTTATATATACAAAATTCTAGAACCACCAAAGAATCCTATAATCCGGACCTGGAAATGTCCGTCTACCTATCGTCTACCTTGGAAAGGTCAAAGTGCTCAGCGTTTGAAAACCAGATCAACAGACGGTGTTCGCTTCCTTACTATGCTGTTCACCACGAGTGATTTTCAACCACCTGCCGTTGCTTCCATCAGGCCAAAAGATGGTAATGCCATGCCTCTCATATCAGAAGTATTATTTAAGCAAATTTCAGTGCCAGTGTGGCCTGGTACAATGGCCATACATCTTTGAGATTGAAGGATCGCTTTGAAAACACGTACTTTTGCAGAATATCGTATCGGGCTGGTTTAAAATCCTGAGGTTGAAGATGCAGTTTAGCTCACCTCTTCATGGAATGGAGGCCACATTCGCACGGTCAACCAGCCTATTCTTTACAGGACAAATAACTTTTGTCCAAACTTTGTATCTTTTTGACTATGATGCTTGACTTGTGTGACACCTATACCCAGCAGTCAACGTTGAGTATCTTGAAAAGTTCATCGTTGAGTCATATATAATATTATATTATATATAATATATATATAATATATATATATTTTATATATATACCACTGTACATAATATATTATACTGTACATATATATAATGTACTAATATATCTATACTGTACATAATATATTATACTGTATCATAATTATATGATACTGATACATATGTAATATATACTGTACTTAATATACATACTGTTACATATTACATACTGTACATAATATATTATATACTTGGTACATAATATATATTTTCTGTCATAAGTATATATATACTGTACATATATATATACTGTACATATAATATATACTGTAATTATATTATATATACTGTACATAATATATATATATATATTACGGTTACATAATATATAATATACTGTATAATATTATAGAATATATATATATATATATATTATATATATATATATATATTATGTAATTTCTGATAAAGTTATAAACTTTTTCTGAGTTTATGCACATAAATTATACCAACATATTACTTCCAAACTAAGAGGTGTCTGTATGGCACTCAGCCTTGCAGTTTGATGATTTAAAGCCGATGGTCACGGATAGATGAATGCAATGTCAGCGTTATGTTAAGAGTTAGTGTGCTTTCTTTAGTTGAATTTTAATATTCCCTGGCTTGCAACCTCCTTACTGGTGATCACAGGGAGAGACATGTTCTGGCATGGAAAGGCACATTTGCGATGGAGGCGGTCATTGTAGTATGTGGCTGGTGGTGGACTAGATTTGTGGCTCTGCTTGCTGCCTCGTAAAGTTAGGGGGTTTCGATTCTGTATTTTTACCATATTAACAGGAGAGAACTCGGTTGGTTTCTGTCCTGGTTCATTTCTAATTAGTTCTAATATATAACATATATATTATATATATTATATATATATATATAATATAATATATATATATACAAAGAAAAGACCATATATTATATATATGTATAGTCTAACTTGAGCTGGTTCTTTTGTTCCTCATGTCCTCTAACTGGATGCTGTCCTCATGTTTGGATTTTTCAACATTGATTGCTTTTTGAAGATCAATTTTATTTCACATTTTAAGGATGGGTTTTCACAAACAGGTGGAACATGCCACACAGCGTGTGATACAAACTCTTACAGGGAAAGAATAATTGATTGAACCATATTCGGTTCAACACCTAGACATTTCAGCAGAAGTTAAGACATGGATCTGAACTTGATCTCTTATTTGGGTTCCACTCTACAGATTACGTATGTGGGAAGGGTGGGGGGGAAGAAATAAGAAATGAGAGAACGGCAATGTTGAGGTTTGGGGAGAAAAGGGAAGGGGTTTGGCGTGAAGGGTATGGTATAGAGTGAAGAATGCAGGACAGGATTGAGTGGAACAGCACTGGACCATGCAAGATGAAGTGAGGAGCGATAATAATTGCAGACTTTTTGTGCTAATATTTCGATCACCTCTGAGGCCAAAAGGTCACCGTGCTGACGAGACCAGAAAGGCTTGATTATGCAAAATGGTTTTTTCCTGCACATTCCAACTGTCCAGGAATATATCAATATGACAGTAGTACCATACGATGTACACTCCTGTGCCCCAGATACTTGGTTGAACAAGCAATTAGTAGATCGTATTTTGATCTAACGCCGCTGAATCACTGAAGGTGGTTTCTGGCATGAAGATGATCTGCTGTGATCACAGTGTGCTTGTTTGCAAATCTTCAGCTGGCTGGATGTCAATGGCTTCTGTGCTTGTGTTGTCCATTTTTCATCTGTCTTTGAGAGAGTAAAAGTTTTGTTGAGCAACTGTTTTTGGTTAAAAGTTTTGGTCCAAAAATTATCAAATAAGTTTTTTTTTTTTGTCCAGTTTAGGTCAATGCATTTTATATACAAGAAAGTGGGCTCTGATCTGCATCATTGCTGGGAGTCAGCTGGTACGCTTGTAGTGTCCCTTTGGTTTTCGAGCATGAACTTGGAATTTGTTTCAGGGTGTTCACACCACTCTTTTGTACAGCACACAGGCAGATTCTTATACTATCCACCAACTACCATGCCGGCAGAACGAGTCATCCAGTTTAACGTCATGCGGGACAGCCAACACATCTGTGAATCACCCTGCCTGCCAGATACCAGGATGACAATTTATAGCTGAACGAGATTTGACGCAGGCTGGACAGCTCAAGTCAGATGCTAAGTGATCGGATTTTCTTTGCATGACTGGATAAGATGCTTTGTGTTCCAGGCTCTCAGAAGCCGAAGGCTTTTACGAAGCTGGCGAGCCTCCGATAGAAAATCAGATTAGACCCATTGGTAAAACAGTGCCATTTATATTGATATAATCCAAGAAATTGTATTTAAACCAGAATTTCTATAGCAGGATGCTGAGGTAAAGGTCACACTACAAACGGGGAATGCATTGAAATACTCAGCAGTCTCATTTGTGGAAATTAGAAAATATGATACCGACAATTAATGTCCCAATATGGTTTCCATTCCATCTTGGATAACCTACGCTATCACACAAAACAATCAGTGTTAGTTTTGGAAAGGATCCATATTCAAAGTAAAGTGGCCACAAACTTGTAATCCTGGCCAGTTATGCTCAGCTCTGGTCAGAACGTTTCGACCCAGCAGGTAGTCTTCATTGTGTCCTGGACTTTTGATGGACATTCGTCCCGGATGAGACCACTTTAGTGGGTAAAAACGTTATACATGAGCATTGCCTACTTGCGAGAAGGTGGTGCCTTCATTCATTTATTTTTTTACCTTCTCTTATGTTTGTCACTTTTTTAGACATACAATGACAGTGCTTGCGGCAATGTGAACATTTCATTCTCTTTGCGGGACCTATTGTAAGTGTGGTGTTATTTTTGGTTGGCTGAGGTCGCTATGTTCTTGAAACCATGCATGAGGGGTGTTCTATGGTAGTCTCATTTTGGTGACTCATTATTGATGACACATCACGAGAGAGGAGAGAGGGGGAGGGAGGGAGAGAGAGAAGAGAGCGACAGCAGCAATTCTATTAGGTTCGAGCACGCGCTCTTGCTCGTGTATGCAACAGCAGCTTACCCCAAATGAAGGCAATTTTTAGTGCATTGCTGAAACTAAATGTTTCCAAAGATGTTTAGTTTTGCACTGCAAGACTGGTTCACATTTGTTAAATAGAAATCTCATGTTAACGCATTTTCAATTTCCTGAAATTATAGCAAACGATGAATATTTTATCTTTGTCAGCACTTTAAAGACACAACTTCGAATAAACTACTCTATCTGTCTATCTATATTTTCTAACATCTCTTCTCTCTCATCCATACGTTTTTTTCTCTTCATGCTATATATCTCTATCTTGTCTCTATATTGTCTCCACCAGCGGCCACTCCCACCCTCCCAGCAGGAGTACCCTTTTTCGGCCCACCTTAGGAGAAAATGTTCTGTGACACATTCTAGGAAGCAGCTTTAATAATTTTTTGTCATTTTGAAGATATTTTATTGAATTCACAAAATCATCTCCCTATCATAAATTTTGAGAAGGTTCCATTATTTCATGAGAAGATAAAGGAAATGATTGTAATACCGGCCACGACCAAAGGTGGCAATATTTCTGAAACATGCATATAAGTTTTAAAAAGGTTTTGCAGCAAAATTTTCCATTTGGCTCCACCTTGTAGCATTAGCTTAGCATGATCTTAGCATAATTAGGCATGAGCTTATTAGTCATCCTGTCAACCCTATGAACTTTTTGTCAGAAAAAGAATTTATATAGTTTGTACATATATATATATGCATATCATATTGTTGCGAATATCGCGCCGCCGGCGTGCGAACGGCCATGTGACTCGAATCGCGCCGCTCTCGCACACCGACGACATTCGTCGTGACCTCTCGGACTAACGGCGGAGACAGTCCGGGTGGGGGTTTACCTCACCACACGCAGTCCCGCATTCCACCCGTGCGAGTAGGGTGAATCGCCGAAAGTCGAATTACTAAGTAGCTCGCACGGGTAACCTACCGAGGGGTTGTACCACGCCACAGGTCGACTTTCGGGACACGAACGCGCTTAGCGGCTCGTTCCGTGTACAGGGATAACCGAGCGAGTTATCATCGACCTTTGACGGTCATATTATGGGCGTCTCGCGCCACTCGAACCCTTTACGTGAAGCAATGATGGAGACCGCAACAGAGGGAAAGGACGCAGCGAAACGGGGGATATTCAACAAGCAAGCATTTTATTTGCCACAGACAGGCAAAGTAATATCCCCACAGTCAAGAATGCAGCATATACCACATAAAAGAAAAGCAACGATGACGCAGTCTACAACCGACCACGCGACCTGCGTCAACACTTAACTGTTCCTTTCGGGACACGGCGCCACACACACACGTTCACACAGACCCAAAAGAATGAAGTCGCGACTTCCTGGTGTGTCGAGTCCTTTGGCGACCGTAACTCCGAGCTTCCCGGTGGCCTTCGCCGTTCCTTGCGACCGACGAGCTCCTCTCAGCTCACACGACGCGAGGAAACCAGGGAAACTCCACTTGACCCACAGGGGAAAAAAGACAGCGCGCCTCCTCCTCACTCCGTTGCCTTCGCCGTCGCCTGTTTATCGCGCGGCCCGCCCTCCCTCCGCCCCGTTCGCTCCACCCTCCTTCCAGAACATGTGGAACTTCCAGAAGGGCGTGGTCCTCCGTCCAATCGGTGACGCTTCGCACGCCGTGGGCATTTTTCTTTCTTCCTCGCAGGGTGTAATCACCGCGACGGCTCCATCGTTCAGGGGAGGGGGGGGAACGGGGCGACTGCTTTCCTCGGGCCAGGCCTCTGGCAACCGTGTGCCGAGTCGGACGCGTGGTTGTTGTTAGTGGTTTTTGCGTGGTTGGCCGTTGTTGTAGTGTGGCGTGGTGGCGTTGTTGTAGTGGTCGGTGGTCGGCCGTGTTGTATGGTCTGAGGGTTGGAGCGCGTGGTTTGGTTCGAAAATAGAAAGAACAGAAAAACGACTGACTCAAAGGATCGCAGCCCGAATGAATCAATTAATTCCCTCTAAACACGGGTTTGGGGGCTACTATCATGTATTACTTAAAAGATATCTCACACTACCGGGACTGAGATGGCTGGTGGCGAATTTCAACGCGTAACTACCCCTCCTTTTTTTACAGACTCGTCCCGAGTCTGTCAATTTCTGTGCCATCCCTGTGTAGTTCTCTCCTAATACGTTTTACCTACGGATCCTGAAGTGCGACATTCCAGGTATTCGTGTCCCAAAAATAAATACCTGAGGGCTGAGTAAACTAATAAAAACCCACTTCACACGGACGACTTAAATAAAATTGCGGCGCTAACTACATACATCCGGGGCGCACTCATATTAACAGTACACAACACATCTTAACCTTAATAATTTTACACTACTCTGGCCGCAGGATCAATGGACTCTGCCAAAATAAAGCAGTTAGCAGGGAGCAGGCTGCTCGCTATGCAGTCTCTGGCTCAAGCAATGCAGGTGACAGGGAACGTGGCCGGCTGCTCACGACGCAGTCCTAGGCCTCCCCCTTTGAAATGACCAAAGTGACACAACGGTGCATGGGCTGCACAAACGCAGTCTCCGTGACAGCTGCAAGTTGGCACAGCAACTGAAGCACAACGGATGGATGGATGGATGGATGAATGGACGCAAACACGGTGCACGGGCCGCACTGCAGGACCGCTGTTGTGCTTGCCAACAGGGCAGTTCTCGCAGCTTGCAAACTTTGCCTTGATCCTGGCGCACATGGGCAATGAAAAGGGGGCAAGCAAAATTGGACCGGGGGCAAAATGGACAAGGGGGGTCCCCCCAAAAAGTGGCATGGCATGGACAGGTGAACGGCATACAAAGCCGGCAGAAAGGGTCCGCTGCAGGCGAACACAGCGGCA
>CM068961.1:94504445-94519139 GCA_035128595.1 Eptatretus atami
GAACACAGCCGGCAGACGAAGTGACCGGCACAGGCCTTGCAGTAAAAACGGCCGGCAGACAATCGACCGGTACAGGCCTCGTAGCAAAACAGCCGTCGGACGACCCGAGCGGCACAGGCCTTGCAGCAAACAGCCAGCCGATGAAGTTGGCCGGCCCAGGCCTTGCAGGGGAGGTTGGAGGAGGGAGTGCGGTGGTGCTGGCCACTCGGAAGGCGGGCTCGGACCTACCCTACGGTCTCCTCGCAACATCTCGCATTTGCTGTCACGTCTATATCCCACTCCTTAATTTGTAAAAACCCAATTTAGCCCCAACTATTTTTTTGTTGTTTATTATTATCCCTCTATAACGTCCCTAACCCCTTTACTGTCTGTCGGCTAACCTAGCGTCTCTAGCCTACTCCCAACCCACTTCTTCCGGAGGGAATGAGGAGGGCTAGCGCCTGTGTCGGGCCAAGAAGCCTCAGGATGGCCCAACCTTCAGCGATCTACCCAAAGTGGTCCGCGGCCCAACGAGAGCGAAGGGATGGATGGTGCGAGGGGTACACTTCCTAATCTACATCCATTAACCTTTAAACTACCCTGGGCTTTCACAAGCGCCTTCTCTGCTAATCTATTGGTTCTAAAACCAGATTCCCGTCGCCTGTGTTGGTGTCTCCACAATTTCGGGCCTCGCCTCGAATTTCCCTCGTGCCCTTGCACGTTTTCGTGGCTGGGATCGTGGCTCCCTTTGGCAGGCACTACCTCTGCCAGTCCCTACAATGGCACCCCGGGCACTACACTGCTCCGAGCCTACCAGCTCCCTAAACACGGGGAGTGCCCTCCAAGGCGACTCCTGAAACGCGCAGTGGCAGGCTGGCTTCCCGGCCCCTTTCCGAGGGCACCCGTGCCAGATGACACTGCCACTGCGGCTAATGGCGCCGGGCCCCGCACCAAGCGGGCGCACCCGTGCCACTACACCCCGCGCGCCGCCCCATGGGCTTGGCCTACCAGGCGACTAGCCCGGTGCCGGGTACCCACTCAGCGTACTCCACCTTTCGCAGCCACGCTCCCAGCCCGTCAACAGGGCTCCTGCACCCTCCAAATGGTATCGAGCCTACTTTCCCACCAACAGAAAACGATCCATTTTTCAATTGTCTAACCCAGCTACTCACTCCACACTGACCCGGGGTCCTTGGCGGGAGTCACTCCTCCCACATCACTCATCGCACATGCATTCCACAATCGCTCATACATTCAGACCCGCTGGCCTCACCACTCATCAATCATACATTTTCCATACAATTCACAACTCACGCTGAACTCTGCATCCTGCTCACTACATCCCTAACTAACTCGTGCTCCCACGTCATCCTTAAACTACAGCACGTTCCTTTTAACACTACGTAGCTAAGCTACGTCCCACTACACATTCACTGTCAGTCACTGTCTCAAATCTCTAAAATCATTTCCCAACCTAAAGCTCACTACAATCCTCTACTAATCCATTCACCGGACTCCATGAGGACTTACCCCTGCCCATGAAGTCGTCTAACTAAACTAACCTTCCCCTAGCTAGTTCCATCCTCTGCCCTGGCAGGGGGTCTTCCACCCTTGCCCAGGGAATCCTTCACCCGAAAGCGAGTTTGCTTTTGTTAAATTAATTTTTTTTTTTTTCAAATTACGCGCAGCACAGCGCGGCAACTCACAGCTCGCGACACTTGCACTTGCCGTGACGTAATGCAGCTGCACGTGTACTCGTCCCTCTTGGACGGTACCATCCGGCAGGGATACCCCTCCTGCGGATTCCAACCACGTGCAGCCATGACGTACCCCTGCGCACCCCAAAAGCAAACCTCGCACTCCGAGGGGCTCCCACGAACACATGTGCTCTGCCGTTGGAGCTTAACACACGCTCGCGTGGAGAACCCGTCCGGTCCAAATTCGTCTACCTGCTAGACTTTGTCCGTCCGTGGGATCGGCAAATCCACCGCTGGCGTTTCCGGACCGGGTTTCACTCCCGCAAGCGACACGGTGCGGCCTCGTGCGTTGCACAGCACGGACCTCGCGCTCGCTGCTGGTGAACCCGGCACGGTGCTCAAACAGCTACGGCCGCTACTCTCGGCCTTTGTCCTCTGTCGCAGTCTCGTCGCCATTCAAAGCACGCACACCTGCGTGTTACGACGCACAGACTCACACTCCAACACACTTACCCAGGAGACGCGGGTGCGTGCTCCCGCATGCCGACCGTCATCTCCCTCACATACAGCGACCTTACACACCTGTCTCTCTCACACGGACCTCCACTCACACAAACTTTCACTTGCACAGGGGGTCTCACTCACACCATGCGTGCCGGAAGCACGCATTCCGCACACTCGCAACACACACCCTGCACAACCACACTGGGATTCGTGTCCCCACAAGGGTTCCGGGGCTCTATACCCCAAGCTGCACGTGCACCTATCCACAGCAATCGTCCTTCAACTCGCGAAGCACGACTGGAGCCACCTGGTCGTGACCAGCTTCAAGGGAGCATAGAGTCTCCCTCCGTCCTCGAAGGAGGCCATCCAGCTGCTCGACCGGGTCCCCACACGTTCTGCCAGCTCGCCCCCATTATCCTCCACTACCTCTGTGTGTGTGTGTTCTGTTCCTTTAACCCCGTCTTTATCGTGCAGTCTCTCCTCTTACTTTTTCTGTTTCTTTCTGGCGTTTTTCCATCTCTCTGGACTTCAATTTACTCTCTCCTCAGTTCATTAATTTCAAACTCGTATAGTTTTTGTTTTCTCTCCACTCTTCCTCCTGCTTCTCACTTTCCAATCTATCGTTTCTTTCAATTGGGTCATTTCCTTCTGTGTTTCATTCGCTTTCTCTCATTACTTCCTTGTTCCTCTCCTGTCTTCCTTCCTTCTTCTTCTGTTCTCTGTCTTCTTGTATTTTTTCTTTCTGTTTTCTATTCTTGCTGTTCATGTTCTTCATTTGGTAATCCTTCTTGTGTTTCATTTGCTGCTGTCTATACTTCTTCCTTGTTTCTTCTCCTGCCTTCCTTCTGCAGTTTCATGGTTTTCTTCAGTGGTTAATTTCCCTTTTGCATTTCATTCGCTGTTTTGTCTATCTCTCGCATTCCAGCCTTGCCTTTCTTTCAATTGGTCAACCTCAGCTTCATGTTCTTTTTGTTTTATATCCCATTGTTCTCTCGTTCTTCCTCTCCAATCTCGTTGTGTCCTTCAATCTCTAATTTCTCCTTCCTGCTTCATCGTTCTCTTCAACTTCTCCTCGTATTCCAACCTATTTTTTCCTTTGTCGTTCAGTTCAAATTCATACTCTTCAGTTTTTATTCCATGTCTTCTTGTCCTCATTCTGCAATCTGGCCTTTGCTTCAAACTGTTTGATCTGTACAGTGTGGTTTCTTAACGTTTCATTTCCGTTCTCTTCCTTTCCTCTTTTAACACTCTCAGTTCGTTTGTAGTTCCGTCTCTTGTTTTGGGTGTTCTGTAACTCAGTTTCTTCTCTAATTCTTTTCTCATCTCCGCACCCTCCGACCTTGCTTTGGCTTCTAACTGTCTTCCGGCTTGCCCTTGTGTTGTCTATCCGTCTTCCAGTTCCTCTGTCTCCGTTTTTACCTCCCGTCCCAGCTTATCACTCTCTTCGTCATGTCTTGAAGTATTTTCTCACACTCAAATTTTATTTCCTTCGTGCACGTCTCCGTCACCCAATTAATTTTTCCCTCTCGGTCACCGTCACTTTTTCCGTCACCTCCACGCTTCTCGCCCAACACGTCTCCCGAATATTTTATCCTCACCCGCCTTCACCGCGGCCTGTCAACCGTTGCACCCCCTCCCAGCTCGTTCACTCCCACACGTGGCGTCGCCATTACGCACTTCGCTGTTGTTGCCTTCATGCCCGGCTGCAGGCTTCGGCCCATGTTCTGCGTCTCACCCGCAGTTCTTCATTCTTATTTGTTTGTGTTTGTATCCATTTCGTTTTCATTTCGTTCATGTTGCGTATTTCCATCCATCTTTCCGTTCATCCTTTTATTTCGTTTGTGTTGATCCATCTTTTTCTTCCATTTGTTGGGTATTTCCATCCATTTTGTTGTTTATATTCGCTCCATCTTTTGCCAGCATGGCGAATAGCTGGGCCACGTCGAGTGCACTCGGCTGAGCCGATTCGGCGAGGATCGGGGGGTTTTGGTGGAGAGGGGGAGGGGAGGTGTTATACACCGGCGCCGCCGCACCCATTTCGGCCCTGGGTTCAGTTGGGGGGGAAACTGTTCCTGCACACCAATGTCCTGCTGGGGTCTACATCCTGGGCCATGGATTCTAAAAATTCTACATCCATTTCTATTACCCCCGGCTCCCGCTCGCCTTGAGACGCCATCTTATTTCACGTAACGGGTTAATTTAGCCTGCCCGTAATTTGGAGGGAATCGGGGGTCGCTCCTCTCACCCCTGGGCCGATTCCCTGTAATTTAGCTGGAGCCCGAGAGTTCGTTTTCCCGCTCTCTGACACCAGTGTTGCGAATTCGCGCCGCCGGCGTGCGAACGGCCACGTGACTCGAATCGCGGCCGCCTGCCCACCGGACGGACAATTCAGTCGTGACCCTCTGGACTAACGCCGGAGCCAGTCCACGGGTGGGGTTTAACCTCACCACAACCCAGTCCGCATTCCACCCGTGCGAGGTAGGGTGAATCGCCGAAAGTCGATATACTAAGTCCTCGCATGGTAACCTACGAGGATTTGACCCACGCCACAGGTCGACTTCGGACACGAACCGCTTAAGCGGCTCGTTCGTGCTACAGGGATAACCGAGCAGAGTTATCGTCGACCTTGACGGTTCCAATTATTATCGGGCGTCTCGCGCCCACTCGAACCCTTTACGTGAAGCAAGATGGAGACCAACAGAGGAAAGGACGCAGCGAAACGGGGAAACAATTCAACAAGCAAGCATTTTATTTACACAGACAGGCACAAGTATAGTCACACAGTAAGAATGACATATATCACATAAAAGAAAAGCAAGACGACGCCGCTCTACAACCGACCACCGCGAACACTCGGCAACACTTAACTGTTCTACTTTTCGGGACACGGGCCACACACACACACGTTCACACAGAACCCAAAAGAAATGGAAGTCGCGACTTCCCTGGTGTGTCGAGTCCTTGGCGACCGTAACTCCGAGCTCCGGTGCTTTCGCCGTTCCTTGCGACCGACGAATCCTCTCAGCTCCACACGACGCGAGGAAACCAGGGAACTCCACTTGACCCGCAGGGGAAAAAGACAGCGCGCCTCCTCCTCACTCCGTCGCTCGCCGCCCTTTTTATCGCGCGGCCCGCCCTCCATCCGCCCCGTTTTCGCTCCACCCCTCCTTCCAGAACATGCTGGAACTTCCAGAAGGGCGTGGTCCTCCGTCCAATCGGTGACGCTCGCACCGCCGTGGCTTCTTCCCTCACAGGGTGTAATCCACCGCGACGGCGCCATTCGTTCGGGGGAGGGGGGGGAACGGGGGCCGCTGCTTTCCCTCGAAGGCCAGGCCTCTGGCAACCGTGTGCCGAGTCGGAACGCGGTGGTTGTTGTAGTGTGGCGTGGTTGGCGTTGTTGTAGTGGTGGCGTGGTTGGCGTTGTTGTAGTGGTGGCGTGGTCGGCGTTGTTGTAATGGTCTGAGGGTGGAGCGTGGTTGGTTCGAAAAATAAAGAAAGAACAGAAAAACGTCTGACTCAAAGGATCGCAGCCCGAATGAATACATTAATTCCCTCTAAACAACGGGTTTGGGCTAACTATACATGTACTTAAAAGATATCTTACCTACGGGACTGAATGGTGGTTGCGAATTTCACACCGTAACACTATATATTATATATATGTATATTTATATATATGTGTATATTTATATATATAATAGATATATATGTCCATATATATATATATATATGTCTATATATCTTCTTCTTCTTTCGGCTGCTCCCGTTAGGGGTCGCCACAGCGGATCATCCATTATGATCCGCGTAATGATTTGGCCAGGTTTTACGCCGGATGCCCTTCCTGACGCAACCCTGGTCACCTCTTACGACACAGGGATATGGTACACCTATTCTAACCGGGCATACACCGGGCCCAGTACACTGGTACTCACTTCCCCGACCTCGAAGGAATGAACCCAAGGCTTGTGCAACCGCTCCTTGGTTGAATATTCGTCAATATCGAAGCGGCCAACGGGGCTTGAACTCAGGACCTTTTGGATCCCAAGCCGCTACCCTAACCACTACGCCAATATATATATATATATATATATATATATATATAATATTATATATAATGTATGTTATATATATTATATATTATTGTTGCGAATTCGCGCCCGCCGGCGTGCGATCGGCACGTGACTCGAATCGCGACCGCCTCGCCCACCGGACGGACATTCTGTCGTGACCCTCTCGGCTAACGCCGGGATCCAGTCACGGGTGGGCTTTGGCCTCACCACGATCGTGCCAATCGGCCACCCGCGTGGATAGGGTTGTTCGCCAAACTCGACCTACCTAAGTACCCACGCGGATGGTAAACCGGGCGACCGCACCTCGCCGCAGGTCGACTTCGGATACGGGCGCTTAAGCGATCCGTTCCGTGCTATCGGATAACCGAGCGGTGTTATCGTCGGCCTCGACGGTTCCTGATTAATTATCGGGCGCCCCCGCGCCCACTATGTACCCTTTACGTAAAACAAGATGGAGACCCAACGAAGGAAGACGCAGCGAAACGGGGAAACAATCAACAAGCAAGCATTTATAACACACACGGACACAAAGCACACATATAGCACGTATTTACAGCCAGAATGCACATTATCAAATAGAAAATAAACAACGACGACGCAGAGCTACAACCGACTAACGCGAACACTCGGCAACACTTACACAATTTACTTACTAAGACTCGGCCGCCAACACACACGTTCACACAGAACCCAAAAGAAAATGGAAGTCGCGACTTCCCTCGTTAGAGTCCTTGGCGACTGTCTCCTCTCGGCGTCTGCGAGCTCTCTCTGCTCCACTCGACGCGAGATCCTCCGGCGTGCCTCGTGCCTGCCCGTCTGGCCCTCGACGCCACGGACCGAGCACCGACGAACAGAGAGAGACCAAAGAGAGCGCCGAACCCAGAGAGCACGACAAGAGAGCCAAGCGAACGCCGAACCAAGAGAGCACGAACAAGGAGAACCAAAGAACTCCTGCGCCTCCGGCTCTTATACCCACGGCGCCCCGCCCCGTTCTTGGCTCCACCCTCCTTCGAGGCGCTTCGAGAAGGGGGCGTTCCCTCTCGCTCCCCCCTCCCGCGCCATCCGGGGGGCGAGGAGAATCGTCTGGCGCTCGGCCCAGGAAGAAAACAGGTGGGAAAACCGCGCGCCCTCGCTGTGGGGATTTCTTCCTTCCCTTCTCGCGTTCGACCGCGGAGGATGGCGTTCGTTGGTGTGGGCAGTGGCGAAGATGGTGGTGGTTGTTGTGAGATGGCGGTGCTGGCGTTGTTGGAGTGGTGGCGTGGTTGGCGTTGTTGTAGTGGTGGCGTAGTTGGCGTTGTTGTAGTTGGTTCGAAAATAAAGCAAGAACAGAAAAACGCCTAACTCAAAGTGTCGCAGCCCGAATTAATCACATTAATTCCCTCTAAACAATGGGTTTGGGCTAACTACACATGTACTTAAAAAATATATCTCACCTACGGGACCTGAATGGTGTAATGCGAATTTCCACAGCCGTAACACTATATATATATGTCATTTTTCTTTCTCTGCTTCACCAAATTGTATCCTGGTGTTCAAGCCATTATAAGGCAGTACAGTGCTGTCCACGATTGCTATTGTTGTGAACTTGCGAAAATCCATGTGACCATTGCAAATTTCCGCTGTCTGTGACGTGTTAATTCAAGGATGCTCTTCTGCCAAAGAGCTGAATATGTAATTTAACACAGGTTACTCCTCGGTGAAGAAAACTACAGTACAAAATTCTGAGAGAATGCAAAGCATTTTTGTTTTTTTGATTGAACAGTCTTTATTACACCTGCAAAGTGTCATCTTCATGAGCTGGTGTTCACATATGAATGTATCAAGAAGGGAAAGACTGCTTCCAAATACGATTGTTGGAATTAATAAATGGTGTTAGGGTAAATCTGGAAATGAAATACGAATAATTAGCTCAGAATGAAATGCAATAAATTGGAAAATGAAATTTGAAACACTCTCTCGTAAAGAAACACGATTAACGCAAGAACCGTGCGATAAAAGTGAGATACAACGACTAGAAAACCCACTTGTGAATACAATTAACTGAAGAAATGAAATTCAAACCAGTAACTTGACAAGCACGCAATGGAAATGCAATGCAATGATTCGAGAATGGAACATACTGAACTATTGGTGGTAACACAAAGAATAAATGATGGTCTCAGGGTGCACTTGTCGCTCGAGGGTACCAGGAGATCCAAAATACCCAATCAGTGTTGAAATAATGGAAATACAACTTACAAGAAAGTGCAAGAGTCATTACAGAAAATATAGTTCCAAGTGAAAAATCAACATCTTTCATTTCAACAAACACCATTCCTCACCATTCTTAAATTTAAACTATAAATTCGGTCACGAGTGTTTTATTTCTCTTTGGATCCCATCTTACAATTAGTCATCTTGACTCATCACCACAGGGCAAGAAAGGAGCCACCACCTGCTCTCCAAAAGTTTCATTCTATTGTTTATAATTAATTTGTCGTAATCATAGCATGACTTATAGTGAATATTTCCCTGAACATTTCCACTGCATATGTTTAGATTTATCATTTCTCTGTGAAACAGGTCCGACAGGATGGTGGAGTGGAAGTGTACTTTTCTTTGAGCTGCCTCGTCTGGGTTTGATTCCTGATCCGACTATAAACTGGATGAAATCAAAAGGAGGTTCATTGAGGTATGCTAACCGTCGTGGGAAGAAAGGAGAAGCTAATGTCTCGAGCGTTGAAAGCTCTTCTGCTCAGAGGTGTGTGGCATACCTTAATCAACATCCTGTCGATTACATTAACGTTCTACCTGTCCACTGATGCAGATCGACACGAGCCTTCACTACCAAGACTAGTTCTTCATTCCGACTACAAATTATTGGTTTTGTGCTCTGCAGGCAGGACAGTGCATCACAAAGTGCTCTGTCCCTCAGATGGATGTTAAGCCGGATGTTCCGTCTGCTCACACTTGGTGGTGGACGTTAAATATCCCACCGTGTCCTTCCTGAGGAGTCGTTGAGCTATCGCAAACATTCTGAACAAATTACAAATCCCTGCCAAAATCAGCTCCAGTTGAATGTCAAGCCTGGCCAGCTGGTCTGTGAAGGATTTGGCCCAATCTACCTCCTGCAGCCGATCCCACAAGGTGGGAATAATTTAGGATGTTAAAAGTAGTTGTCTTATACTTGCAAATACCACCCGTCACTTTGGCTGACAGGAATACTAAGGGGGGGGGGGAAGAAAAGAGGTCGAGAGACAGAGGGAGGGGAGTGGGGAGGGGGGGAGGGGAGGGGGTGAGGAGGGGAAAGAGAGAGGAGGGAGGGGAGAGAGAGAGAGAGCGGGGAAGGAGGAGCGAGGAGGGAGGGAGAGCGAGAAGGGGTGGGAGCGAGGAAGGAGGGGGCGAGGAGGGGTGGGGGGGCGAGAAAGGGGTGAGGGAGCAAGGAATGAGGGGGAGCGAGGATGGGTGGAGGAGCAAGGAGGGGTTGGGGAAGGAAGGCAGTGTGAGGGGGAGGGGAAGGGAAGGCAGTGTGAGGGGTTGGGGAAAGGAAGGCAGTGTGAGGGGGAGGGGAAGGGAAGGCAGTGTGAGGGGATGGGAAGGGAAGTCAGCGTGAGGGGAAGGGAAGGAAGCGTATCGGGGCATTACCGGTGTCGAAAGTGCTTCCCACCATTGATTGCGAAAGTGAACTTGTTGCTGTTGCAGACTTTCGTTTCGTTGAATCCACATACTCAGCCGCCTACTAGGTACTCTCTCTGGTGTTTGGTTTTCAAATGTTTTAGCATATTGGACATATTATAGTGATAGGCAATGTCTATTGAACAAAGTGAGCATGCAAAATTCATACAGTCTTCTTAAGGCCTAGTCACATTTGCCACGGCGGCCGTGGGGTCTCCAAAATCTGCGGCCACTAGCAATTATACGGCGGCCGCAGTATTTCCACGGTCACACAATGTAGCAGTCCAATATGTTTTTATTTTTCGGGGAGCTGCACGGCGTATTTATAAATTGTGGAGACCGAAAACGTGGGGGTGCCGTACGGTCTTTGATTTGATGTCGACGGTGACCTTAGGGCGTCGCTGCGGGGCGCCATAAGAATTTTCAAGGCAGACGCAAGGTGCCGCAAGGCGACCGCAGGGGGGCCCTAAGGCGAACGTGCGGCCAGACGGACGGTAACGAGTGGGTATATATATCCAGTTCTTTTTTTTACTGAAATAAAAATATACCAGTATATATAACTGAATATACTATAACTATAATATACCGTGGTGCCCCCAGAATCCGAACGCCCCATTTTTTTGAACAAATTGGAATCCGAACAATTTTTTCGAGAAAATTTGCCCTAAAAACCTAATACATTTAAAAAAACCGAAACAACGTAGCGTTCATGTTTGTTCACGTGTCTCCCCCACCTGTTCGAGCTGCATTTTCGTGCTTTGTTCATTCAGTTCGTCGTGGAAGTCCTCGTGAAAGCATCTCTCGTGTGTCGATCGATACTTTAGGCCTCAGTCACATTTGCTCTACGGCGAGGATACGGCGGCCGTACGCCCTCTGAATTGACAGAAACGTGCGGCGGCGCAGAGAAACTGAGGTGGCCTCAGGGTGGCCCTACGCCATTTGGCTATATTTTACAGGCCGTAAGGTCGCCATGGAATTATAACGCGGAGTTATAACTTTTTTCATTTCTACGTTCGCCGTAGAAATTCGACAAGCCGAAACAAAAGAACTGGTAAAAAAAAAAAATTCACCCATTCGTTACCGTCCGTCTGGCCGCACGTTCGGCTTAGGCCCCCCCTGCGGTCACCTTGCGGCACCTTGCGTCTGCCTTGAAAATTCTATGGCCGCCGCAGGAACGCCTAAGGTCACCGTGCGACATCAAATCAAAGACCGTATGGCACCCCACGTTTTCGGTCTCCACAATTTATAAATACGCCGTGCGGCTACCCGAAAAATAAAAACATATGTGACTGCTACATTGTGTGACCATGGAAATACTGCGGCCGCTTTATAATTGCTAGTGCCCGTACATTTTGTAGACCCTCCGGCCGCCGAGCCAAATGTGACTTAGGCCTTACCTCGTGTTTTCACCTTCATTTTGTGATGTTTGTTTTTTTAATCATCTTGTGTTTTAATTAATAACAAAAAAAAGCAATCCGATCACGTGTGTGGACGGACGTCGGGCAAGGATTGAATTTCACAAGCAAAACCAGTTGGAATTTGGAATATCCATGATTACGTCAGCCCGATGCGTTTGATGAAAGTGATTGTGGTTCTGCGGGCATCATGTTTGATGAGCTGCCCTGGGGGCAGCGCTCTCGCAGAGTGCGCGAGCGATCGGAACCCAGGCGGAGCTCGTGCCTGTGTGGACCTTTGGATGTGGTGATTGTACCAGTTTACATACATACACCGCCACCGAAGGTCATTTACTCATCTTATTTTACTTTAAACATGGGGAATTTCAGTTTAAAGTGTCTTGAAAGTGGGTTTTCTTTGGGTCTACGAACGGATTAATTCACTCCATTATTTCTTATTGGAAAATATTTTTTGAATCCGAAGTTTTTTCAATCCGAACAGCCTCCTGGAACGAATTAAATTCGGATTCTGGGGGCACCACTGTATAGGCAAACACCTATACTCCGATCTCTAGCGGTAGCGCACGGTGGACGCACGGTCGACGTAGACTGCCACGGGCCGTACGTAGGTGCACGGCGGGCGTAGGGGAACCGTGCGTCGATCCTGAGTTGCCCGCAGGTAGTCACAACGACCGCAAGGCCACCGTACGGCGACCGTGGAAATAGTGTGGCCGCCGTATTTTTTTGGGGGTTGGGAAAATTCATTTTTCATTGAGAAGAGCTTACGGCAGCCGCACGAATAACGCAAGCCCACCGTACGCCCTACGTACGGTCGACGTGGAACACATCTACGTCATAGCTTGGCTTGTCGAATTGCTATGGCGAACGTAGAAATGAAAAAAGTTATAACTCCGCGCTATAATTCCACGGCGCCCCTACGGCCTGTAAAAGATAGCCAAACGGCGTAGGGCCTCCCTGAGGCCACTCAGTTTCTCTCGGCCGCCGCACGTTTCTGTCAATTCAGAGGGCATACGGCCGCTATCCTCGCCATAGAGCAAATGTGACCTAGGCCTTAATCTTCCGAAAGAGCTCCAAACTGCACTATTATGGACCTATTTAAACGACATGTTGTCAAAACTTTATCAGTCGATGTATTGCCTACCTGTCCATCAGCAAAGCAATTGGCACGTTTTACTGGCAAACTCTAAATGCCTTGTTATTTATTTAAAAGGAACACACCTTTGGGGCGTGTTTAGTTTGCAAGTGATTTGCTTTTGCTGCTATATTGCAAATGGGACGCCGCAGGGCCATGTTCCTTTTCAATTAATACATTACCAGGCCATGTGTAACTGGAACCTGCCCAACAGGGACGGAAAAATTTTATCCACAAAAAAACGCTTCTTTCTATGAAGTAGGAATTATTCTGAATCGATGTTGATTCTGGTTCACCACTCGATTCCTTTTGACTCCATTGTTGGAATCAAGTACTTTGGCATCAATTCCACCCACTACTATTAAGCACTCAAGCAAGCACTGCAACAAAATGGTTGATAAGGAACGGCTGGCTTGGTCATACTAAACATCATCTGGAGACAACTGGAGATGTTCGCAGTATCAAACAATGTGCGAATTGGACAAATAAACACTTTTTTTTTTCGCAGTTGGACTAAGTTCAATGGAGCAGTTTAAAATTTGAAATTCGGTTCCGTTTCAGAGATTCTATAGCTTATCGCATGTGAGGAAATGAAATAAAGCCATGAACACTAGCATCTCCAGGCGTTTATAAGCATTGTGAGCGATTTGTAGGAATGAAGATGAGGTGTTCACACATTAATGTATCAAAAGGGAATTAATAAATGGTGCAATGGTAAAAAAAAAATCGATGATATGAGTGAGGAAAGTGAAAAAATAATTTTGAGCGCTTTATTGTTAAGAAAGCGTTGCCATCTGTTCCAAGTCAAGGCATTGTTGAGCAGGCCCAAAATGGTGAATTAAGACCTCAGCGAGGGATAGCAGGCTGATAAAGGGGCTGACCAAGTATGATGCCTTGATAAAGGATATAATTAAATAAGGCCGTTAATTATCTTCAAAAGGGGTGTTTTAATTAACCCAAACACCAAATTTTCACTCTTGCACTTCATTGGAGTTCTCTTGGTATGGATGCAAAGTTTCAGGCTGCTAGGTTTCATGGTTTTGGAGTTATGGAGTACACACGCACGCACGCACGCACGCACGCACAACCATTTATTATTATGAATTACCTATGCAGGGTAAATATGGATGTTGGATTTAGAGGGAATTGGGGAAGGGGGTTAATTGAGAAAAATGAAAGATTTTGGAAAATATGGGAAGGTGGGAGAGATGTTCAGTTTCTGGAGGATCTGCAGATGCATGCAATTAGGGAAGAGCAGGAAGGATGGTGTGTTGTAATGTGGGTTGTCCAGTTCTGTAGCTAACCCTAAAACTAACAAGGAGCTGATGCTCTAGGTCCCCCACCTTTTGGGTGTTTTGAGGAATAGATCTGTGTAATATGAAAGCTAAATGTTCAACGGTTTTTGAAATATCACGTACACAAGAGTACATGGACAGATGATCGGTCGGTCGGTCGGTTGGACGGAGCTCATTTTAATGTCCTCTGTTTCAGACCTTATCAGAGGGGCGGGGGACAAAATGAATCAGATGGAATGGTGCCATTTCAGTGTACTCCAGCTGACACTATGGGGGTAGTGCATCGACAAACATGATGTCATGTTGAGAGGATGTAAAGCCATCTGTCCTACCCTCAATTCCATGGTCACCAAAGATCAACTTGAAGCTTTTAAAAGCGATTGTGTTTGCACTCTTAAAAAGTTAATGTTAATGCACCCATCCGTGTTCACACTCGAGCATACACAAAAATAGTGGACAATATGAATGGGACCTGGAAATTAATTCGAAAAAAATATGTTTTTGTTACAAAGCAACACATTTATTGTCCAATTGTCCAACGGTACTCAAAAGAACCAAATAGATGTCAAAAAAAGACTAAAATATACACTTTGATCTTTGATCAAAGGTTAATCTCCTCAAAGATCAAAAGGAGCCACATGCTGTGTGATACAAGGGATAGCCATGTTGATCACTCGCTTTTCATCCCAGTGAGACACAGTTCGTTTAAGTGCAATCTTAGCGGCGTTCTCACCTTCAGGACAGAATGACAAGCTGTGGGGTTGGTCATGCGACTTGGAATCTCCGTTGGAACTTGTGAAGCTAGCAACATATGATGGAAAGGCAAGGCTAGTCTGATATACTATATAATATATATAATATAATATATATATATCCCTCCCCCCCTCCCCTCCCCTCCCTCCCCTCCCGCAAAGACAAGTTCAGTGTTGGCCAAAGGCGCCCCCCCCC
>CM068961.1:94520822-94566456 GCA_035128595.1 Eptatretus atami
TAACACCTTCCAATATGGTGCTAATCGACCTTCCAAGGTGGCATTAATAGACCTTTCAATGTGGCAATAATAGACCTTCCAATGTGTCAATAATAGACCTTCCAATGTGGCACTAATAGACCTTCCAAGTTGGCATTTATAGACCTTCCAATATGGTGCTAATCGACCTTCCAATGTGGCATTAATAGACTTTCCAATGTGGCATTAATAGACCTTCCCAGGTGGCATTAATAGACCTAATGTGGCATTAGTAGACCTTCCAATGTGGCGTTAATAGACCTTCCAATGTGGCGTTAATAGACCTTCCCAGGTGGCATTAATAGACCTTCCAATGTAGCGCTAATCGACCTTCCAATGTCGCGCTAATCGATCTTCCAAGGTGGCATTAATAGACCTTCCAAGGTGGCATTAATAGACCTTCCAATGTGGCATTAATAGACCTTCCCAGGTGGCATTAATAGACCTTCCAATGTAGCGCTAATCGACCTTCCAAGGTGGCATTAATAGACCTTCCAAGGTGGCATTACTAGACCTTCCAATGTTGCGCTAATCGACCTTCCAAGGTGGCATTAGAGTCATTCCACCTCATATCACTGGAGGCCTTCCAGTTGACCCCCTCAGATTCACTTTAAACTTTCATAAAAATAGTTCCCAGGTATCAAAATGAAGCTGCGTAAAATTTTAGGTCCATAGATGCGGTCAACTCCGAGATATTGAGGGTTGAAAATGTGGTTGTGGCCCTATTTTTATGGTCATTGCGAGCATCAACAAATGAACGGCTACTTTTAAACTCCCACAACTTTTTAAATATTAATGCTAGAGCCTTGAAATTTTCAGAGATTATTCTTCTATAACTGCCTGTAAGAAACAAACATAAAACGAAGTATACCTCTATTAATTTTTATGACCTGATCAGTTGAAATCCAGAAAAAAAATGTTGGTTTTGTATGAAGACCCAACTTTGAGACCCCATATATTTTATTGACCCATCCCAGAAGCTTGACATTTTTCGGGTAATAACTGTATGGTAGTAGTATTCAAATACATGTTTACTTTCTTAATCAGTCATATATAATACAGTCATGATCCCTCAAAAATTGAAAATTTTCATGTTTCCCGAAATTCAGGTGAGGATTGCAAATATAGACAAGGTATACCACTCAAATTGTTCACCTTGGAAAGAGCATATTCAAGTTAACTTAAGTCTAACATTTCAATGTGGTATAATTTTTCTATCAATATTTTAAAAATATTTGAATAAATGATGTTCTGCCAGTGCTGTGCCCGTTGTCAGATCAGGTCAGGTATGGGAGCATGTGCCAGAACAGCACGTCGCTGCGTCCACTTTCCGCGTACTCCAGGGCCTCTGTCTGGCCATCCCCAGGCAGATGCCTGGCCCCTCCCCATCTCCTTGAGATGCTGATCAACCTGCTGCAACCACGAGGCACGTGGTCGGCCCATTGGCTCCTCCCACTCATGAGACTCCCTCGCTGAGAGAATCTGGTGAGCATGATCAGCGTCAGGAAAACGAGCCACATGTCCATACAGCCGCAACTGACGCTCACGGACTATGCAGGTAAAATTCTATCCGAGTCTCTCTCAGCAACCGCTCGTTGGACACAAAATCCGACCAGCGATCGCCAAGGATTCTCCGAAGAGACCTGGTACCAAAGGAATTGAGTCTCCATCTCAGATCTGGTCAGAGTCCAAGTCTCGCATCCATAGAGCAAGAATGGAAGCACCAAGGACCTGAAGACTCGGACTTTCGTCCCCCGCACAGGTACGGCAGTGCCACACTCCATGATCCAGTGAATCCATGACTCCCCAGGCCTGACCCAGACGTCTATTGACCTCTGACTCACAGCCAGCAGAGACACGAATATCACTGCCAAGGTAAGGGAATCTCTCCACAACCTCAACATCCTCACCACAAACAGACACAGACAGACAGCAGCATCCAAGATGTCATTGAAAGCTTGGATCTTATTTTGATCTAAGAAACCCGTAATCCCAGTTGCTCTGACTCCTCATTCAGCACCTCGAGGCCCCGAAAAGGATATCTAAAGTCTCCGCAAGGATGACTGCATCATCTGCAAAATTAAGGTCTGAGATCTTGACATTCCCAAACGATGCACCACAGCTTGATCTCTCCGACATCTTCCCCAAAATCCAGTCCATACAAGTGCTGAAAAGTGTGGGGGCCAGTACACACCCCTGACGTACTCCAGTAACAACTGGAAATAAGTCAGAGATGGTACCACCACATTTCACAGCGCTCTCAGTACCAGAGTAGAGTTCAGACATCAGATCGATCAGTTTTGGTGGCACCCACGAAGACCAAGAATCCTCCAGAGGCATCCCGATAGACCTTCCCAGGTGGCATTAATAGACATTCCAATGTAGCGCTAATCGACCTTCCAAGTGGCATTAATAGACATTCCATGTAGCGCTAATCGACCTTCCAAGTGGCATTAATAGACCTTCCCAGGTGGCAATAATATACCTTCCAATGTAGCGCTAATCGACCTTCCAAGGTGGCATTAATTGACCTTCCAGGTGGCATTAATAGACATTCCAATGTAGCGCAATCGACCTTCCAAGGTGGCATTAATAGACCTTCCCTGGTGGCATTAATAGACCTTCCAATGTAGCGCAATCGACCTTCCAAGGTGGCATTAATATACCTTCCAATGTAGCGCTAATCGACCTTCCAAGGTGGCATTAATAGACCTTCCCAGGTGGCATTAATAGACATTCCAATGTAGCGCTAATCGACCTTCCAAGGTGGCATTAATAGACCTTCCCAGTGGCATTAATAGACCTTCCAATGTAGCGCTAATCGACCTTCCAAGGTGGCATTAATAGACCTTCCTGGTGGCATTAATAGACCTTCCAATGTAGCGCTAATTGACCTTCCAAGGTGGCATTAATAGACCTTCCCAGGTGGCTAATAAGACCTTCCAATGTAGTGCTAATCGACTTTCCAAGGTGACATAATAGACCTTCCAAGGTGAAAGAAACGATGCTATGATCCCTTGAAATGACCACTTTTCAAGAGGTGACGCATATCCTGCATGTCTACTTGAATTATCTTCTATCACCACAAAGAAGTACAGTAATCTATTCCCAAATCCAGGTTGAATAATGTAAAATGTGACCAACCTTCATCAGCCTTTCCTCATTCGATTTGATCAGTCATCTTTGAAGGTTTTCAATTCCGATTTCAAACGGAAAATAATCTGTTAAATTTGAGATGAAAAACAAACGAACTTTTTGTTTTTCTCTTGAAAAAAGCAATTTACTTATTACTGAACATACAAATGGACAAGGAGTAAAATATGAAAATTGATTGAGATGAAGAAATGAGAAGAAGAAGAAGGAGCATAATGGACAGAAGGGAAGAGCACTGATGTAGGAGGAAGGGTATAAAAACTGAAAAGAGGTTTAGGGGAGAGAGAAGGGGATATTTATATGGAATATACAAAGGTAGGGGGATGTGAGGAGACAAAATTCTATAATTTTGTGTTTGTAATAAATGGATGTCCCCAAATTATGAGACATAATTCCGAACTCTTGTAAATTTGAGTACACACCATGGTCCCATCACCAACAACGTGTGCACTGGCTCGTCGTGTTGTTGGACTTCATGCACACCAACGCATCCAATTTCCATGGCACACAGGTGTGGGCGTCGTTGGCTGTGAGGGCGGTTTCCCAGATTAGATAGGGGTGGATGGTTCTCTCGTCACAGGAGACTGCATAAGCAAACACCTGTCTCTACAGTATTCACAGCGAGGTTTGATATAATCCTGCATTCTGTTGTGCTGCCGTGCATTCCCTCCACCTTTGAACATGTCCTGCGATCAGATTCATCCTAGTTAGTGTGTTTGAAGGCTGCTGGTGAGTGAAAGCCAGCTTCAGGTAAGGCATATGAATGGCTGTGCGACAGTCCACAGTCAACAATTTATGAATGGTCTTCAAGGTACAGGAAATAAAAGCTTTCTACAGGCTGCAGCAAAACAGGCGATGTTTGATGGTGGGCAGGAAAAATGAATTTGATATCGATTCAAAATTAGAGTCGAATTTCCACCATGGAAAACAAGGCCTTCAAGAACACTGGGATCTCCCACAATGAAACTGAGTCACAATGGGACTATCGCTTCGCCATCGCCGACAGGTGGGCTCTCTGTCTTCCACTGCCTCCTTTTTGGTCTTTCACCCTCTACTCTTTCCATGCTTTGTCCCCTGAGGTTTATGCAGGGCTCACATGGTCCACCATTAACCCCTTCTGCTGAAACTCCCTAAATCCAGAATCGCTGCTCACCTCCACTCATTCGTTCCTCATTTTTCTCGCCTTTGGAATAAACTCCCTCACTCTGTTCAATCCCATTCTTCCCTCCAGGCCTTCAAAACAGCTGTTCACCACCACCTCTTATCGTCCCCCATCCAAATCCTCGATCTTTTCTACCCCCGTTAATCCACCCCAAACCCACCTCCTTCAAATTCCCTGCTTTCCTTCCTGAAAGTCCCTGTAATGTCCATCTTGTATACCCTGTGTACCCCGCCCCATCTCTCCCCCTTCCACAGATCGCCTAATGTCTCTGTTCCCCACTGTTTTGTCCTTCCCACTCCCACCCCTCTTGCCTCATGCCCCCCCATCACTGTGCGTTGTGTGTTAGCTCTCATACGAGCCTCGACAAGGTATACAAAAAATACAAACAAAAAAAGAATGGGAGAAAATCCCCAAATCCAGATGTGCAAAGCTGATACAGACATACCCAGGAAGACTCAAAGCTGTGATCGCTGCCAAAGGCGCTTCTACAAAGTATGGACTCATGGGATGAATACTTATGTAAATTTGATATTTCTGTTTCATTTTCAATCAATTTGCAAAATTTTCTAAAAATATGTTTTCACTTTGTCATTATGGTGTATTTTGTGTAGATCAGTGGCAAAAATGTTTTTAAAAATTTAATTCAGTACATTTTAAATTGAGGCTGTGACACAACAGAATGTGAAAAAAGTCAAGGGGTGTGAATACTTTCTGAAGGCGATGTGTTTATCTCGATCTTACATAAAATATCGACTAGTAATACCTTCTTTACCAGCCACAACAATTCCCAAATTCTTGTGGCGTCAGCCATGGGGGAAGTTTGGTCCATGTTTTTGATGAAGTGCTTGGCCCATCCTGATGTTTGACTGGAATTGATTTTACACTTTGTTCAGGGTGCTGGCGATAGCTCGCCCACTCTTTGTGAAACACATGGTGGGATTTTTAATGTCCACCAACTCATGCTAGCAGACTGGACACCCAGTGTAACGTCCATCCAAGGGAGGCACACACGTTGAGGCAATCGATGCCTTACCTGTGAAATAACAATCGGACAGTTTATCGTCGGGTCAGGAATCAAACACAGACCAGACAGCCCAAAGGTGAATCCGCAACCTGAGCACAATCCTACAAGACATCTTTCATAGTATATGTACCCGCGTCAACACGTGATGTATTTAATTTGCCAACACAGACAGGTCAGGTTAGGTCGGAGATGAGTAAGGAACAGATATATAGATCACAAGAAATGTGTAACCTACTTACTTTATTGTTAACCCACACAAAGTGAAAAGTGGGGTTAAGCAATTGCTTCACTTTGTTGGGTCGCCGAAATAGGTGACCCTTATTGTCAGTAATTCTGTCTGTTTGTTTGGATGTTTGTTCGTTTGTCATCAGCATAATTGGTAGTAAACGTGGGCGGATTTTGACCAAACTCGGGTGGTAGGTACATCTTATGAC
Source organism: Eptatretus atami (assembly GCA_035128595.1). Taxonomy (NCBI): domain Eukaryota; kingdom Metazoa; phylum Chordata; class Myxini; order Myxiniformes; family Myxinidae; genus Eptatretus; species Eptatretus atami. The sequence goes on from CM068961.1 coordinate 94,526,614, forward strand.
CTAGTGCTTTGGAAATTGTGATGGTTGCTAGGGACGCTTTGGTTCCCTAGCAACAACCGAAAAACCTTCAAAATCTGTACCGTTCACGCGAAATCAATTCCGAAAGCCATTATCCCACGTCGGGTTATGAAATTTGGCACGAATGATCTACAGGTGATGCTCTATCAAATATATTCCGGTTTTTGTGATATATGGAATACTTTACCTCCTGCTCGGCGACCCATCGCCGCCTACCGGCTTGTCTGTCTCGCTGTCTGTCTGTCTGTCTGTCTCTACAGACGTCAGTCTATGATTGAGGAACCACTTAATTTCAATTGAATGTTATATTTTGAACACTGTGGAACACTATGGAAATGTCAATCGGAACACGAACCTGCAGTTCAGTGCAGTACTTTGGGGCTTGGAATTTGGCAAATTGTACGGAATGTCATCTCCGATTACACAAGCTCACAGAGGAGTAAGGTAATTATTTTAGTCTGTCTGCCTATCTGGCAGTCAAACAAAATTGAAAATCATTCCAAACAGGAAACTTACTGTTTTTATGGACGTCATAAAGGACACAAACTACAGGAATGAATGGCTAATTCAATGTGTTAAATAAGGTGATATAAAGGTAAACGGCGGTAAACTTCCAAAAAAGTTTTCTTTTTTTCCCACAGCCTTTAAAACCTTTATTTTATTTCAATTGAATTGTATCCTTGAACACTGTAGTACACAAACCACCTTTTTTTGGCACTTCCAATAACTTGGACAAAATATTACGCAATGCTACGCCATCGCGACCAATCAAAATTGCCGCTCAGACTCCCAGCATTGGGGAATATCGAGATTCAGACAAAATCACTGCTCGTAGGAAATGTGCATTGTGCTTGGAAACGCAAAGTAAGAGTTTAGAAGACCCTTCACTTGTCCTTTATATCAAGACTGTGTGGGGTGAGGTGTTCTATGAACTCTCGAGTTGATTTTGTGTTAATGTCAGGGGTTACTATCCAAGTACATCATGGAAATGTAGTATCGTAAAGCAGTTTAAACGTATAGAGGGTCTGTGTTAATGACAAAATTATGCTCTTGAATTTCCAGGTGTCACGCATTTGAAGGAGCCCAAATCTGCAAAGGAAAATGCTGATAAGAAGCCTCACAAAGCAACGTGCAAAAGAGGTGTGAGGTGTCACTCGCCGCAGAACCCCAGGAAGGAAAGGCTGGATGGTGAGAAAAAATGTAATATTAAGCTTTCATCAAAATTATCACCAGAGGTGCCAGAAAGGACTTTGCCTTTCTCCAAACACGATGGAATCAAAGGTTGCTGGTCTGCAGTTGCAAAGCGGTCAGAAATGGCTGCAGAAAAACCGACGAAAGCTGTGAGTCATGCAGCAAAAGAACAGCCTGTGAAAGTGCCACAGGATTTGGCAGAGGAAGAAGGGGATGATGGTATAACCCATTCATTGTCCAATCCTCATGGTGATGGGGAAGAGAAAGATCAGCCACAAACTAAGACAGGTGAAGGAGCTACCATTAGCACCCTGGAGCCAGGTACTCTGGAAACCAGTGCAGAAACCATCCAAGCAGAAGAGCCTACAAAGTCTGGGCTGCAAGCCACCCCCCTGGAGACTTTGTTGAAAGCAATGGAGCATGAGCTGTCATTGGCGAGTACATCGACGAAGGAAGGTACATCTTCTGAGAGCACGGAGGTGGACACACCAGGAAATGGAGGAAAAAGCTTGCAAAAACGTTCCAGTGGTTTTGAGGAAACTGCAGAGACCCAAATACCCCCATCTTCACGTCCATTACCTTCTCTAAGTACTCGCTCTGAGGAGTCTCAGATGTCACTACGAGAAACAATTTCATCTTCCGCGTTGCTTTCAATGCATCATCAGGGTAGAATGCCAACAGTGGGTCAACAAGCTGTCATGTCCGTTGAGGAGAAAGATTCTTCTTCACAAGTTCCTGGGTCATCGCTGCCTCATTCGAGCTCTTCCTCGTCCAAAGGAAGTTGCAAGCAACCACAGGCTGGCCAGGCCACGTCAGAGCCGGCTAGCCTACAAAAGGAGAAAAAACCTAAAAAGCCAGGCCGTTACATTTGCTCTTTTTGTAATCGCGCTTGTGCCAAACCCAGTGTTTTGGAGAAGCATATTCGATCACACACAGGGGAGCGCCCATACCCCTGTGTTACCTGCGGCTTTTCTTTCAAGACAAAGAGCAACTTGTACAAACACATGAAGTCTCACACACATGCCCTGAAGGCTCGCCTCACACCTAGCACAGAGAGTGCGAGTCACGCTACCGAGGTCACGATGAGCCGAGCAGACACAGAGACGTCAATCCAGACCGGCGAGAGCACCGACACAGAAGAAGAGCAAATGTCAACCGTTTCTGGGGGTAGTGAGATTATTGGTCCTCAAGAAACTGGACGAAATGAGCCTGACACAAAGAGGCCAAGCTGCAGTCACTCCCTTGAAGGGCCATTACCAACAGTTGTTATAAATCCAGCAAGGTCACGACAAGTATGCGTTGAAAATTTGGACTTCACAACATCAAGGCAGGAGCCAGGAGGCACTCGAAAAAATGAGACACACCAGCTTGTGAAGATGAAACTTGCCTTGGCTATTCGATCTCCAGAACGTAAGCGCCGGGACTTGGAACAAGTTCTGCAGCAGCAACAAAGCAAGAGTTCTGACCTCCTGAGTCCTCTGAGTAAGGGCAGTACGGACTCGGGATATTTCTCACGGTCAGAAAGTGCTGAATTTTCCTCTCCGAGTCCATATCCACAATCGTATAAAGAAATTGTTTTGGGAAGAAGTGTTTTTACTCGGCCCACACTTACGACTGCAACAGTCCCGAAGGCAACAACTGTGGTGGCACCCACTACCAAAACATCAGTCCCAATAGGCAAAACTTTGCAGGAGCATATCGACAAGCTTATATCCCACAATGAAGCACTAATAGACAACACTGAACTCGACAGTGTTAAACCTCGTAGAACCTCCCTGACTCATAAGGGTAGCATTGACTCTCCAAGGCCATACACTTTTAAGGACTCATTTCAATTTGAGCTCAGACCTTCGAGCTCAGGAGAGCAGTGTACCAGTATGGACATACAACCAGGAACATCTCTTGCAGAGAAATGCAAGTCTACTTTGCAGTTACTCTCTGTTCCTCAAACTTTGAATGCACCAGAAAGTCTTTTGGTCACCCGTAGCAACTCCATGCCAGCAGTACCAGGATATTTATCTGGCACCGGTGTGTCTCTGCCATCATGTGTTACACGGGAATGCCATTCCTTTGATGAGCGTATGTCGACTTCTCAGTATGACGATGTGTTCCTCAGTGATCCGGCCTTCCCTTTGACACAGTCACACCATCACCCTCTAGTGCGGCAAAAGGCTTTCGAATTGTCAAGGACAGTGTCACGGGTCTCTCAGCTGAAAACGCTCTCAGTTGATGAAAGTACCCAGGAAGCTGGACCGAGTGGAAAGGCTCCATCTATTACCAAGAGTCACTCGCTTGAACATGAGTTTGTGCAGGCAAGTGCTACTGGTGAGGCTGGGAAACGGCCACAAAGAGCAACACGTGGCAAAGGACTCATGTATGAATGTGATACTTGCCGCTCACGGTATCGTAAACTTGAGAAATTTGAGGCGCACAAGAAATACTATTGCTCAGAACTGCATGCTCCAAGGCGCAAAGCATCAGGTGTACCGCAACTACGCGACCAGCCTCAGATGATGCACTACAAGGTCTCATATCCAGGAACTGTACTAAAGAAGGCTCACCTTATTCGCAAAAGACGAAAAGAAAAGAGCCTTGGCAGTGAGGAGGATTCCATCACAGCAGAAGAAAGTGCAAAGCCATCGGCAACTACTGTCGTGGTTCAGAAGACTACTGTGCAAATACAAGGTCCTCAGCATTCTAGTTCAATACCCCATGTTCCTGTCCAACAAAGCATACAATATATGGAAGAGGAACCATCCACAAGCCTGGAAACTCAGTCGATTACCGACTTTACTCCTGTGTGTGCATCAACTGAACAAGTTCAAGGCAGCTCCTTAGAGAGGTCTGCAAGTGACAGCACTTCTGAACAAGAGGGTGGTGGAAAGATATCTGTTATTCAGCACACAAAGCTTCTTGGTAGCCCATCCACCCCTGAAGGAGGAGAGCCTTTAGAAAGTGGTAGTAGTGGTGGTGGTGCAGTTACATTATCTCAATATGAGGCAACAAAACTCAACACAGGAAGGCCAATTGCAAGCCCAGCTTCTCCACAACATCAATCGCACAAGCTTGTGAGGCAGCACAACATCCAGGTACCTGAGATTTTAGTTACAGAAGAAAAAGACACTGAAGAAGACATTAGGCTGGAGATTGCGTTAGAGGAGACTTATTGGCCTCAACGCAGCGACACTCTCGCGCAGCTGCCTGCTGAAAAACTTCCACCAAAAAAGAAGCGGCTTCGGCTTACTGCAGTAGCATCACCAGATATATGTATAGAATCTTCTAGCAGTCATGGATATGCTCAAGATAGTTCCTTGTCTTCTCAATCTATGTCTGTTGAACAAGAGGAAGCTGTCGAGATATCACATGTTGGCCAGATGGAGATCCTCAGAACAACTGAGTTCCTCACTGTTCCAACTGTTAGTCACACAATGTTGGCATCGGGCATGGTGCACCGAGAAATGCGACAGGCAACGCCAGAGCAGTTACAGAGTGAACTTGAACTGTCACAGTTTTTCTTGCCAGATGTGCGTAGTAAGTCTTTTGATGTTAGCTCCGTAGCATTGTCACATCATGTGCCGACTATGAGAAGCAGTCATCAAAGTCACTATTCTCATGGTTCTTCAAGAGGAGTGCCACCAGTACGGCTTGTGCAACCGGTGACTGAAAGTCAAATGTGGCTCAGGGCTGATGCAGCGCAGCGACCCCCTGCACCCATGCACACTGTTTTGCATCAAGCGCAAGGTACAGCAGCACCTTTGCGCCAAGATTCACTGGAACAGCAGCAAATGCAGACACAACCTTCGGTGCAAAGGCAAGCTTCTCTAGAGCAGCAGCAATTACCTGCCTACACAGATATTCCTTCCACTGAATCACAGGTACATCAACCAAGAGTAGCTTTTAACAGATGCCAAGTTCAAGCTCCACGGCCAGGCCAAGTTCCACTATCCATAATACCTGGACAAGTATCAAGCCCAGGACTTCCATCACAACTGCAATTTCCAATGCCACAATCGCCATGTGTTTTTCTTCCCAGTCAATGTCTTGTGACAGCACAGCAGCCAGCAGAACCAAGCAATGCAGTTGCCATTCCTGTACTTGCAGCACCGGCTTTGCAGGGTGCTTCTCCACTTGGGTCAATAGTACTACCTCACACACCTGCAATCTTGCAGCCATTGGCCTCACTCTTGGTGCCAGTTAGAATACAAACGGGTGGACCTCAGCTTGGCTATCCAATGTACACTGCCACATTACCACAAATTCTTGTCACCTCCTCATTCACCACGCCACCTGCCATTTTAATTTACAAGCTTGATGAAGCTAGCCTTCAAGGATTGGTTGGTTGTTCAGCCAATTTGCCTGTCACGAGTGCTGGAATAGCCCCAGCTTCAGCAAGTGGATCTACCCCAAATGAAGAATGGTTGAGGCTATTTGGAGGCATTGTAGAGAAGCCACGACAACAGCAAGACCCAAACAGGGCCAAAAGTACACTTGTGCAGCCACTACCTGTCTCCCCTGTTAGGATGCCACAAGCAAGGCCTCCAGAAGCACCTTTCCACCCAATGTATACTATTCCTGTGAAAAAAACTCTTTATGGCTGCCAGTTGTCACAGTCTGTTTCCTCTTTGTCTAAGACTCTCTCATGTTCCTCAGTATCATCTCAGCCCATTAAAAGTGCACACACTCATTGCTGTGCTGAACATGGCCAAACTGCAATCGACTTAGGTGCTGAAAGAACTTCAACATCATCGATTATTCTACCAGGCACCATTGCTGTCGTCTGTCCAAGATCATATAATTTGACAGTGGTTGAAAGCCGGACTGAAAATATACAGAAGTATCGTACAACCCCAGCTGTAGCATTTCAGTCAGTTCTGGCACCAGGTCAGCACCTTAAGCCTGTTCTACCATCTGCTTTCTCATCACAGGCTTCACTCTGGCCATACTTGGATCACAGTGTCTGTCTATCAAGTCCAGTAATGTGCTTAAACCCACAACCAACAACTCCAGTGCAGCAGGATAGTCCAACCTCCATTGGGCCAATTTCAGCTGCTGGGAAACGGCTGTTATCACCGGCAAGTAGTTTAGACATCACAGTAGAAAAGCAGCAACAGAAGCGTGTGCGAGATGAAGACAGTCTGACAGAGAAAATGGCCGCAGGAACCATGTCTACGATGGGCCTTGAAATGGAACTTGCAAAAACCCACAAGCCATTTCTCATTCGTCAGAGTACAGTGGAAAGTTTGGGTTCCTTGTCTGTTGATGAAGACCTCACAGTAACCTCCGAGAGAACTCAAGCACAGATTATTGAGATCCATGGACGGCAGGAATCTGAGGAATCTATTAGTAAGTCAGAAGGGAAGATCAGTGAACCTTCAAGTCCTTCATCAACTGAAGATGATCTTTTGGAAGTGACTGCTTCAACGGAGGAAGATGGAAGTGTGACTATTGTAGCACCATGCTCATCGGATGAGGCGAAGATTTTGAGTGAAGGTCAGAAATCAGGAAGTATTGGTAAGGCAAATTGTAGCCCAAGCTCACGTATGCACACAGACACATCGGTGTCCTGGTGCTATCTAAACAGCACACAGCCATGCTCTCTTCTGCAGGAGGGCACCGGGATGTCATCATACAGCCACTGGGTCATTGTTGGACGTAACCCTAATCCCCTTGGCATTTCTACCTGCACTGCTCTTTCATTGCTGCAGTGCCGACCAAGGCATGACCAGGCTTATACATCAGCGGCAATCTCTCCCTCTGGCCGCTGTCGCCTGGTGCATTCCAGCATCTGGAAACCGCCAACACTCCAGGTACTGTAAAGCTCTGTATGCTTTGCTTCAGCATTTTCTGGTGTTGATGCTTTTTTTCTTATCTAAGTTTATATTGAACCAGTTTGTTTGAATACGTTTGTTTGACAGTACCAGCTTATTCCATTGAAAGAGGTGGCATCACATTGACCAAACTTGGTACAAATACTAAAGAATGGTGCAAATACTGTTCTTCAAACCTGAAAAACAGTCAGTCTTTCCCCATTTTTATCAGTGTAATGGCATTGGTAATTACAGCAGACCCCAAGACTTTTTCCGCCTCCAACTCTGATCTCAAACCATTAGTCTAATTTCTGTCCTGGCCAGTCCACTCAAGACATTTTTCTACTGCTACCTCAGCAATGGGTGGATGCACTGAACCTCAAGCAAGAGGTCAGGGCAACCTCACTGGTCAATTATTGATTTTTCTACACCTTCCGAAACCCAGCTGTTCTTGTTAAGCTGTCACGAATGGCATCATGGTACTTTACTTTTATAAGTGATGGACCTCATCTATGCTAAAAATGTTTTACAGGAACCATGTCTATGATGGGTCTTGAAATGGCACGTGCAAAAACCCACAAGCTATTTCTCATCGGTCAGAGTACAGTGGAAAGTTTGGGTGCCTTGAACGTTGATAGTATTTGTCCGCATGCTGCATTTGATAGTAGTTAGGACGTGGTAGACCAAAGAGGGACTACCGACCTGTCTGCGATGGTGAAGTGATCGGCCCATAAACTCAGCTTCATCGTGGGAGATTCCAATGTTTCTTCAAAGTCGTGTTTTCCATCATGTCAAGCTGGGCAAGATGTGGGGCAGGCCTACACCAGCCCAGAGGGGAGAGTAGTACTCCATCAAGCTGCAGAAGAAGGCCTTGTAGGTGGATAAGAGTTCAGGTGTGCCAAGGAAGGAATTTGTACAATGGAGGATGCCCAGCGGCTGGCTTTGGAGGCCAATTTCGAAATATGGTTTACCCAAGAAAGATCATGGCTGATAGTGCGACCCAAGAGTTTGAGTGACTGCACTTCTTCAAGAGGATTGGTCAGAAAGTAGATGGAAGGATTTTGCAGATGGTCTTTTCGGATAGAGTGAGTGAGAGATTTGTCGAGCTTGAAAGACATATCCCAAGTGTTTCACCAGCTTGTGATTTTATCAAGGACCGAAGAAAGGGGAGAGGCTGCTGTCTGTCTCACTGAAGGATGAGGGATGTCACAGCAGAGGGTGGAGTCATCAGCAAATTGATAAAGAGGATTATCCAGAGATTCAGAGAGATAATTGATAAAGTTTAGGAATAGGATGTGGCCGAGAACACTGTCTTGGGGAACTCCAGCCTTGACAAGGAGAGGAGATGAAAGGGTTCCGTTGAGAGCCACAAGATGGCTACAGGAGTGGAGAGAAGTCAGTAATCCAAGAGTGGAGTTGGCCCTGGATTCCATAGGCAGACAGTTTGTAGAGCAAGGCAAGATGCGAGACTATCAAAAGCTCGAGATATGTCCAGACAGACGGCCCTGATCTCATGTCTGATATTGAGGGCCTCCACCATTGTTGGGAGAGTAGAAGCGGCATGTCCAAAGGAGAGTGACCAGGTCTTAAATCCAAATTGATGATCTGAGATGAGGCTGTGAGGGGAAAGGAATGATTTTATGTCAACTGCGATGATGGATTCCATGACCTTGCTGATGATGTGAAGTACAGTAAGCTAATTGGTCTGTAGTTAAGGGGATCTGTTTTTGCACCTTTTTTCTGCACTGCTGTGATGTTGGCTGATTTACAATTTCCCAGGTGGGTATAGGATACCAGTCCTGAAGTGTATATATATTAATGAATAATTTTTTTAAAACGCGAATATGCGAAGCGTGAATGTCGAACCTGGTCACACCTTATGACCCTTGAACACGCTGGGTCTGCAAATAGTGAATCGGTAAATAGTGGGGTCCGATAGTACTTCCATCCGTTGTTTGTGAAAGTTGAAGCAGCATGTCCAAGGTAGAGTGACCTCTTGTGAATCAAAGTTGATCTGATATGAAGTTATTGGAGAAAAGGAAGGATTTTATGTCAACTGCAATTATTTATTCTATGACTATGCTGAGGATTAGAAGCAAGCCGATAGGTCAGTAGTTAAGGTGCATCAGTTTCTTATTCCACTTTATTTATGTAATGTGGTGATGTGAGCTGACTTCCAGCAGATGGAAGATGACTTTGGGCAAATGATAGGGTGAAAATGGCAGAAAGAGGATTGCAAGAGCAGCAGAGCAGGTTTTTCAGACAGGTGAGCTGATGCTGTCCGGTCCAGTTGCCAATTAGAGTTGATGGTTGCCAGAAACTTCTCCATCATTTCAGGTGCAAAAGATAGAGTAGTTGGGTGTGACTGGGTAGGGTTGGTGCAGGGGGCGAGGGTTGGGATCACAAGATTTGGAAGCAAACACAGAATTGAAGCATTCGGCCTTTTCAAGAGCGAAGTCTGCTGTGGTGCCATTTGAAGTGAGGGAAGGGATGGAGGGGGAGAATACTCCAGCGACAGAATTAACAAGGTGCCACCAGGTTTTAGAGGAAGGGACAAGTTTGAAATTTCAATATTGAGGTTGGACAGATGTTTGTTGGCTGGCTCTCGTGTGTGGACCCACAATTTTTTTGGCCTTGTGGAATAATCTGAGATTGGCTTCAGTTGGGTTTGCCTTCCAGGAAGAGAAGGCAAGTTGCTTCAAAGTTACTGCCTCCACACCGGATTCGGTGTGCCATGGGCGGAAAGAATGGTAGAATAACCGAAGACGAGATTGGATGGATCTGTGCATGAGAGAGAGAGAGAGAGAGAGAGAGAGAGAGAGAGAGAGAGAGAGAGAGAGGAGAGAGAGAGAGAGAGAGAGAGAGAGCAGGTTTCTGTGGAAGAATTCCCAGGCTGAATTGATATCCAGGGCTGTAGATATAGTAGACCAGTCCTGAAGTGAGATGCTGCTTGCAGTCCCTGCCAATCTGTCTGAATAAACTGCCAGACTCACCAGCGCTGAGGCCTAAGTCACATTTGCCACGGCAGCCGTGGGGTCTCCAAATACTACGGCCACTAGCAATTATACGGCGGCCGCAGTATTTCCACGGTCACACAATGTAGCAGTCACATATGTTTTTATTTTTCGGGGAGCCGCACGGCGTATTTATAAATTGTGGAGACCGAAAACGTGGGGGTGCCTACGGTCTTTGATTTGATGTCGCACGGTGACCTTAAGGGGCCCTGCGGCGGCCATAGAATTTTCAAGGCAGACGCAAGGTAGCCTCAAGGTGCCCGCAAGGGACCGCAGGGGGACCGCAGGGGGCCCTAAGGCGAACGGGCGGCCAGATGGACGGTAACGAATGGGTTCATTTTTTTTTATTTTTTTTACCAGTTTTTTTTTTCAGCTTGTCGAATTGCTACGGCGAACGTAGAAATGAAAAAAGTTAAAACTCCGCATTATAATTCCACGGCGACCCCTACGGCCTGTAAAAGATAGCCAAACGGCGTAGGGCCACCCTGAGGCCACCGCAGAAACTCTGCGGCCGCCACACGTTTCTGTCAATTCAGAGGGCGTACGGCCGCCGTATCCTCGCCGTAGAGCAAATGTGACTTAGGCCTGAGGCAGCTCTCTGAGAATAGCCAGTGAGATGTTGACTCTCACAAGCATGTGATCAGATGAAGCCAATTGGAGCAGAGGAAGAGCAGGGGACATTTGCGGGGAAGTTTGTCATCATCAAGTCCGGAAGGGAGTATTTGCCATTGAGAGAAATCTGGGTGCAAAAGTTCACAGATTGAATCAGTCCCATGGAGTCACAGAAGTCCTTTGCTGAAGGGCCATGGCTGGTGAGAGAGGGACCAACACCCATCAGATATACAGTGTCTATAGAAAGTCTACACCTCCTTTCAAAATGTTCACCTTTTGTTGCCTTTTGCCTGGAATTAAATTGCATTAAATCAGTCTTTTCCCACCTTTATTTACACACCATAACCCAAAACTTCCAAGTGAAAAATAAATTCTACAACTTTCAGAAAATTTAAAATACAAAACTGGAATATCTAAGTTGGATAGGTGTCCACCCCCTTTATAATAACAATTACAAACTGGAAGGGCACTCGGTGGAGCACATACCTCTGCCCCGTAATGCCCGATCCATGAGAAGATATCTGGCCCAATACGTTTTTGAAATATCTTGCAATTTATCGTTTGTGAGCCCAATCCCTCAATAGTGAAGAATCCCTTAAAAATTATAGTCGTCGGATCCGGATCCGGATCTTCACCAAAATCTAATCAGTTTGTCCGTGTCACACACCGAACCTGCCCAACAAATTTCATCTGGATCCGTACACAACTTTTTGAGATATCCTGTACACAAACAAACAAAAAAAAGCAAACAGACATAAAAGGGTGAAAACATAACCTCTTTCACCTTTGCTGGCAAAGGCAATTAGCTGAATCAGGTGTAACCAATCACCTTAAAAATCACACAAGTGAATTGGCCTCCACCTGTATTAAATTGTAGTGATTCTGATTATTTCAGAATAAAATCAGCTGTTCCTGTCGGTTTCCTCTACTGGGTGGTGCATTTCACAGCAAAGACTCAACCATGAGCACCAAAGAGCTTTCAAAAGACCTTCAGGATAAAGTTGCGGAAAGGTACAGATCAGGGGATGGGTATAAAAAATATTTCAAAGACCTCGAATATCCCTTGCATCACAGTCAAGGCAATCATTAAGAAATGGATGGCGTGTGGTACCACCAAGACCCTGCCTAAATCAGACTGTTCCTCCAAACTCGATGACCAAGCAAGGAGGAGAATGATCAGAGAGGCCACCAAGAGGCCAATGGTAGCTATGAAAGAGCTACAGGCCATTATGGCAAAGAATGGTCACTGTGTGCATGTGACAACAATATCCCAATCACTCCACAAGTCTGGCCTGTATGGTTGGGTGGCAAGAAGGAAGTCTTTACTCAAAAAGGCCCACCTTGAGTCCCTTTGAGGTTTGCAAAAAAACACTCTGGAGATTCAAAAGACCTTCGAGAGATTCTGAAACCATGTGGCAAAAAGTTTTGCAGTCTGACAAAACCAAGATGGAACTTTTTGGCCTAAATGCAAAACATTACGTTTCACGCAAACCCAACACAGCACGTCATCCAAAGAGCACCATCCCTACTCTGAAGTATGGTGGTTGTAGCATCATGTTATGGGGATGTTTCTCATCAGCAGTGACTGGGGCACTTTCCAGGATAGAAGGAAAAATGGATGGAGCAAAATACAGAGAAATCTTAGAGGAAAACCTGATGCCCTCTGCAAGAAAGCTGAAATTGGGACGGAAGTTCACCTTTAGTATGACAACGACGTGAAGCACACAGCTAAAGCTACACTGGAGTGGGTATGGACCAAAAAGATAAATGTCCTCGAGTGGCCCAATCAGAGCCCCGACCTAAATCCAATCCAAAATCTGCGGCATGACTTGAAGATTGCCGTCCATCAACGCTTCCCATGCAACTTGACTGAGCTTGAACAGTAGAATGAGCAAATATTGCCCAATCAAGTTGTTCGAGGTTGGTAGAGACCTGTCTCTCTTATGGACACTTATCCAACCAAGATCTTCTCGTTTTGTAATTTTAATTAATTTTCTGAAATTTGTAGAATTTTTTTTTCACTTGGAAGTTTTCGGTTACAATGTGTAAATAAAGGTGGAGTATCATCGGGTTGAGGCTAAGGGGATAATATTGGGAGAAAAGAAGCAGGACGATGAACTTGGCGTCAAAACAGAAACCGCACTTGCATGCCGGTTATCCAAAGAGTTGGCCTTGAGCAACATGAAAACGAATTCAACAATGCAGCATGACAAGTTATGATTTAACACAGAAAATTGGACAAAAATATAACGGAAAGACACGACGGATCCGGTCCGGGAAACTTAGCCTTGATGAGGTTGATGGAGCAATTGTCGATTGAAGCAACATGGGCAGCAGACCCCGAACCCCTGAACCTGAACAGATCGAATCAACATAGTTATAACATTTCTTTCTTGTAAACCAACGATGAATGTAAACCAAACCAATGATGTGAGCCAGAATAACTTGTTAGCCAAATCTGTGTTAATTGCAACTTACTTTAAAAAAAAAAAAAATTGCTGTTGAATGAAAGTTTCATTCTATTAGATTATTTTGACGTCTTTACTCTTTGCTTTGAGTCGCACATTTTAAAACATCACTTCGTTTGTCATTTACAATACTTTGCTGAAATTGCGATCTTTTGCGAATTGAAATTGCAACGAGCATTATTGGGTGTGAAGCTTCATTACAAACTGTCCTTGTTTTTCATAAAAGTACAAAATTAAGGCTCATGGAAGAGCGTTTGATGGGAATTTCAAGTTCTGACTTTGAGAGATTGCTTGAGATGGAAAAAAAATAAACAAGTTCATTATTTGTTGTGAGACGACGCAATTGGTTAGTGTTGATATAATGCTATCAGGATTCCTGTCCTCTTAAAGTCCACGTTGAGGGTTATTCTCTTGCACTTACAAGCAGTTGTCTTGTTGTCCTTCATGACATTTTCTTCAGTCTCAGCCAAGACTCATGGAAGAACTATTCGACAAGGTTTGGAAGCTTATCTCCTGACACACCTGTCATACATATTTGCAATTCATTATCATAGGATCTGCAAAGATGTGACGAGAACCTCATCAAATGTCACGACAAATGCAAAGGACATTTTTGTAAGCGATGTGGAGTGTGGAACGGGTAGACATGAAAAAGGCTGATTCACGGTGTTATCGACAGCAGAAAACATTGTGGAGAGCTAAGTGGGAGACCTGAGATAGTGGAGGCTGCCATCATGAGTATCTGGAAGAGTGGGACAGGATGCCATCTTGAGTGACTGGAAGGAAGAATGGGAGAGGTTGCCATCTTGAGTGGCTGGAAGGTAAAGTGGGACAGGATGCCATCTTGAGTGGCTGGAAGGTAAAGTGGGACAGGTTGCCATCTTGAGTGGCTGGAAGGAAGAATGGGAGAGGTTGCCATCTTGAGTGGCTGGAAGGTAAAGTGGGACAGGATGCAGGCAGGAACGTAATCCTTAAATAATAGAATACGAACAGTTGCACTGATGTAAAATGCCTTGAATGAACTGATGCTGGATTTTTTTTTTTCTTAATCCTAAATATAGTACCATGTTTACCAGCAGCTACCGGCAGCAGCGTTGTCCATCTGTAATCGCAATGTGAGACTATTGCACCGTCACAGGCTTGCTAAAATAATTATTATCAGAATAATCCATGGAAGTACCCAGAGAGCATACTGTAGTGTTTTCACTTTTCGTTAAATGCGTACGTGGGTAATTTAATCTGGAGTGGTGTCGAGGCTTTAATTGGGGGCATTCCTGATCGTGCTGATCTTGTGCATAACTTTTGAGATTCACTCGGCTGAGCAGAACAATTATAGGCCTGCGGTGAACCAGGCAGCCTGCCGAGGCAGGAAGTGTGTGGGAGGTGTGCCCGGGCTCCACTTTTTTCTCAGCTTTATCGGCCAACCGGTTGTCGGTATTCCTGTCCAACGCATGGCTATTTCAGGAAGATTTATGGAAGAATGTGCTGCAATTGTCCAATATCTTGCTATTGGCCTTGTACAAGAGTTTTAAGGACGTTTTGTTGATTGGTAGAGATGACGATTAATATCACTGATATATAATTGGCCAATGAACGCGTGATGGCTATGTGTGGTTAGTAGTGAACTGAAAACCTATTACTATACCCTCACATATTCAACGTCGGGAATCGAATTACCTGGCACCGCTTGAGGGAGACGAGAAAGTTGGCTCGGTGTGTCTTTCGAAGGACCACAACCTCGTTCATGCAAGCACCTTGCCACTTTGCCTGATGAAGACAAATTGCATTTGCATTAACTTCACTCCCTTAAATGATGACACATCATTTTAGAATGACTTTCCTCAATCGGACCAACTCCAGAAGAAGCTGCATTTCAGGGAGCCAAGATTGATTGATGGCACATCAAACTATCATGGTGCGCCTCGCAGGAACGCACCAGAAATTATTATAAAGAATAAAAAGGATGAAAATGGCAGTCGAGATTGTGTACATTTGTGGCCCAGCGGTGAGGACGCTGAACTGGCATTGGATCATTGAAACGGTGATTGAAACCATAAACGGTCACGACAGACCTGCTGTAAACCGTGGGAGATCATGTTTATTCGACCTGGAAAATAGGAAACGAGAATCAATTCTTCCTTGTTACATACCCAACCCGTCCACCAAGTTTCGTACGAATCCGTCCACAGCTTTTTGAGATATCATGCTATATGTCGTTTTCAGCCCGATCTGTCAATGGTGAAAAATCACTTACAATTTGAAAAAATAATTCTCGTATCCTGATCCGGATTCGGATTTTCACCAAAATCGAATCATTTTTTCCTTGTCACACACCCAACCTGTACACCAGGTTTCATCCGAATCTGTCCGTAACTTTGTTTTTGAGATATTTTGTTCCCAAACAGACAAACATACAGACAGGGGTGAAAACCAAACCTCTATCCACCCTCAGTGGCAGAGGTAACAAAAATGCATTTGGTACACCGCCATCTTGCCAGTCTTGTCCTTCTATCAAAGGTATGGTATGAAATGTATATCTTGACCATCGTCATAACTTCAACTAAAAGGGCACTTGGTAGAGCGCATACCTCCACCACACAATGCCTGATCCATGAGAACATATCAAGCCAGATAAATTTTTGAAATATCATGCTGTACAGCACTATATAGTTTTTGGCCTTATCTCTCAATGGTCAGTCAGGTCAGGCCAGATTAGATCTTGTGAGCTTTGGCTACAGTATTCATATAAACCTGTACTAACCTGTTCATGGTCGGGTTGTCGGGACTAAACCGTCTCCCCCACCAGGTTTTTGGTGAGGAGGTGTTTTGATATGGACACCCAGCAGGATTAAAAACAAAACCTGTCAAAGGGTGGAGGAGCTCCTTGTGAGCCAAGGGCCATCCATATCTAGTGCCCAACTGTGTCTGCGGACGTCCTCCTGCAGTTGGGTTACTCTTATTAGGGGTTGGTGCAGGATTTGCACTCCGGCCACGTAAAACCCTTCATTCCGCAAAAACAAAAAACGCAAAAAAATCTGAAAAACCCACTCCGTGGGAGTACCTGTGCAGCTTCCCTTCGCAGAGCAGCTACCGGATGAATGGATTGGGCAAAGCCTTCGGGACCCCAATCTTTGATGATAGGAGGGAAACCACGGAGTAACATTCCCAGGTCAGATTGTGGGAGAGTGTGTCGGAGCGGTGCTGAGGTGTCGTCCACCAGACGGCGGTCTCCTTGGGTTAACCTGAGGCGGTCCCTTCGGGTGGGTGCCTGGAATGTCCTACTTATAAGAGGATGATCACCTGTCTCTGTTATCATCTGAGCACAAGCGTTTGGACATCGGTATTGCAGCACTCTCTGAGGTTCGGAGACCGGATTGCGGCGAGATAATGGTGGGTGGTACCTACGATGGTCTGGTCGCTCTGATGGTTACCATTCCAAGGACTTGCTGTAGCTGTGTCCAATAAGCTGACCCAATGATAATTGAGGTAACACCGGTCAACGAGCGTATTATTCGACGAAGGATTCGTCACTCCTTAGGTGTCATTTCCCTGGTCTCTGTTTATGCTCCGACTGAGGCGAGTGACTCACCATGAAGGACACATTCTACGCCATGCCGAGCTGTGGTTGATCAGTGTCCCAGACGAGATACACTTCTCGTCTTAGGGGATTTCAATGCATCGACTGAAACTGAAAGGATGGTTATGAGACAGTGTTGGTCCCCATGGGTCTGGTACTGTGAACCAGAATAGCACTAAGTTCCTTGCTTTGCAAGAAGTCATGGACTTGGGGTGGCCGGTTCATGGTTACCGCCCACAAGCTCATCGCTGGACTTGGTATTCCAACGCTGGTGGTGTGGCAAAGGAGATTGACTATGTCCTCGTTGATGGTCGCTGGAGGTGATCAAGAACTGCAGGTCTACCGGAGTGCTCAGTTCCTCAATACTGACCACGCTTGTTGTAGCAACTCTGAAGTTGCACCTTAAATCCAGGAGAATGGTCCATCCCAGCCTAGGTTGGATGTTGACAAGCTCAAGGATGAGAGGGTAGCTGAGGAGTTTGCGAACAAGCTGAGTGGAGATTTTGGTCTGGGTGCTTTGGGGGTCCTGAAGAGTTGTGGAGTCCTTCAAGCCACCTTCTTGATGTTCGGTGGATGTCTTGGAACTCACCGAGGGCAAAGAAAATTTTCTCTCAAGGGACATGGATACCATTGACAGAGTCGCATGGCCAGGCTGAATGGCAGAGCTGAGCTGTTCAGGGAGCTGAGCGTAAACTGTAGTGCCTAGGGTGGACAAGGAGGCCTATGTGCGAGAATCTGTGAGGGGGTAGAGCATCACCTGTGGTAGGTGATTCTCTCCCGCTTACAGGGAATTCGCGCATTGCGTTCATCCAAGCCCATCCCTGGTTACTGCCGAAGAGCAGAGGTGGTGGCTCTTGACAGAGGAGTCTGAATTGAAGGCCCGCTGGGCCGGTTACTTTGAGCGGTTGTACCAGGCTGATCCCCAGCTGTGAGTTGGATGTCAGGGGTGTTACATACCTGTTGCTGACCCTCCAATCAACTGTGGTCCACCTTCGTTGTGGAAACACAGGCTGCGGTGAACCGGTTGAAATGGGGTAAAGCTCCAGGGATCTGTGGCATCCAGGCTGAACTTTCAAGGTTGGTGGAAATGCTGCACTCAGTCTGTTGCATGCAGTTCTGTGCTTGCTTTGGAACACAGGCATCATCCAAACTGACTGGAAGAGGGGCCTTGTTGTCCCTCTCTGGAAAGGGAAGGGTGATCGCAAGACTGCAACATTGACCGAGGGTGACGCTGCTCTCAATCGGGCAAGGTCTTTGCTCGGATAATTATTGATGGGGTTCGCCACCATCTGCTTGAGCACCAGCGTCCAGAGCAGTCAGGCTTTACACCAAAGGTCAACGATTGACCGTATCCTTGCTCTTCAGGTCCTACCGAACGCAGACGAGAGTTCGGCAGGGGCTGCTTGCAGCCATGTAGATCTCTGTAAAGCGTTCGATTCAGTGAATCGGGATGTCTCTGGAGGATTTGGTCTTTGTGGGGTGCAACAAACTGATAGATCTGATGTCTGAACTCTACTCTGGTATGAGAGTGCTGTGAGATGTGGTGGTACCATCTCTGACTTATTTCCAGTTGTTACTGGAGTTCGTCAGGGTGTGTTATGGCCTCCACCTTTTAGCACTTGTAGGACTGGATTCTAGGGAGGATGTCGGAGAGATCAAGCTGCGGTGCATCGTTTGGGAATGTCAAGATCTCGACTTTGATTTCGCAGATGATGCAGTCATCTTTGTGGAGACTAGAAATCCTTTTGGGGCCTCGAGGTGCTGAATGAGGAGTCAGCCGCTGGCATTGCGGGTTTCTGTGTAAAACTAAGATCCAGGCTTTAAATGACATCTTGGATGCTGCTCTACTGTCTGTGCCTGTTGTGTGTGAGGATGTGAGGTCGTGGAGAGATTCACTTACCTTGGCAGTGATATTCATGTCTCTGTTGGCTGTGAGTCAGAGGTCAATAGATGTCTGGGTCGGGCCTGGGGAGTCGGATTCACTGGATAATGGGGTGTGGCTGCCGGTACCTGTGGGGAGGACGAAAGTCCGAGTCTTCAGGTCCTTGGTGCTTCCAGTCCTGCTCTATGATGCGAGACTTGGACTCTGACCAAGGATCTGAGACGGAGATAATTCCTTTGTACAGGTCTCTTCGGAGAATCTTGGCTATCGCTGGTCAGACTTTGTGTCCAAGAGCGGTTGCTGAGAGAATCAAATGAGATTTGTTACCTGCATAGTCCGTGAGCTCAGCTGCGGCTGTATGGACATGTGGCTCGTTTTCCTGACGCTGATCCTGCTCACCAGATTCTCTCAGCGAGGGATCCTCATGAGTGAGGAGGCCAATGGCCGACCACGTGCCTCGTGGTTGCAGCAGGTTGATCGGCATCTCAAGGAGATGGGGATGGGCCAGGCATCTGCCTGGGGATGCCAGACGGAGGCCCTGGAGTACGGGCGGAAGTGGACGCAGTGACGCGCTGCTCTGGCGCATGCTCCCTTACCTGACCTCAATGGTGAAGAGTCACTTCAAAAAATAAATAATTCTCGTATCCAGATCCGTATTCGGATCTTCACTCAAGATATTGAGTCAATTCTTCCTTGTCACAAACCCAACATGTTCACCAAGTTTCGTCCGAATCTGCCCACAACTTTTTGAGATATCGTGCTATATATAATTTTTGGCTCTATCTCTCAATGGTGAAGAATCACTGAAAAAATTCTAGTTGTCGGATCCGGCTCCGGATCTTCACCAAAATCTAATCATTTCTTCCTTGTCACCCACTCAACCTGCCCACCATATTTCATCCGAATCCGTCCACAATTTTGTAAGATAATCTGCACACAAACAAACAAGAAGAAGACCATGCACAGCACGATATTTGCAAAATCCACAAAACAAATTTGACCTAAAAAATAATTGGTGGTTGAATTCAGTGACCAATTAACTTCTCTTCAAATTTCAAGTGGAATCAGATGAAAATTGCCAATTTATCACTTGGACTATGTTGACCTTTTGTCCATGTTGATCTCAAAAATAATTGGTGTTGAATTCAGTGACCAATTAACTTCTCTTCAAATTTCAAGTGAATCGGATGAAAATTGCCAATTTTATCACTTGGACTATGTTGACCTTTTGGTCCATGTTGATCTCAAAAATAATTGGGATTGAATTCAGTGACCTGAAATATATATATCCTCTTCAATTTCAAGTGAATCGGATGAAAATTGAGGATTTTAGAAATACCACCTTAGTTGTTGACACTTGGGATTATGTTGACGCTTTTGGTCTATGTTGACCACAAAAATAATTGGCTGGTTAAATGCAGTGACCAAATATGCAAGTCCTCTTCAAATTTCAAGCCAATCGGATGAAATTTGACAATTTTAGAAAGTCGGCCTATGTTGTACTTTTGGCCTATGTTGACCTCAAAAAATAATTGGTGGTTGAATTCAGTGACCTGAAATGCAAATCCTCTTCAAATTTCAAGTCATTGAGATGAAAATTGAGGATTTTAGAAATACCTCCTTAGTTGTTGACCTTGCAACGAGGTTGACCGTTTGGTCTATGTTGTCCTCAAAAATAATTGGCTCGTCGAATACAGTGACCTGAAAAAAATCCTCTTCAAATTTTAAGTCAATCGGATGAAAATTGACAATTTTAGAAATTCGGCCTATGTTGACCTTTTTGGTCGATTTTGACCTCAAAAATAATCGGTAGTTGAATTCAGTGACCTGAAATGCAAATCCTCTTCAAATTTCAAGTCAATCGGTTGAAAATTGAGGATTTTAGAAATACCACCTTAGTTGTTGACCTTGGGCCTATGCTGACCTTTTTGTCCATGTTGACCTCAAAAATAATTGGCTACTTGTATTCAGTGACCTGAAATATAAATCCTCTTAAAATTTCAAGTGAATCTGATGAAAATTGAGGATTTTATAAATACCACCTTAGTTGTTGACCTTTGGCCTATGTTGACCTTTTGGCCGATGTTGACCTCAAAAGTAATTGGTGGTTGATATATGCAAATATGCAAATGGGATATGCAAATCCTCTTCAAATTCCAAGTCAATGGGATGAAAATTGGACAGACAGACAAACGGAATAACAAAATCGACGAACCAATATACTTGAAAAATCTTCGATTTTGCAAGTAACAAACAAACATACAGACAGGGGTGAAAACATAACCACCTTCACCTTTCAGTGGTGGAGGTAATAGACCATAATCACACAAATTGGTCATTCATATTCATGGTACAACGTCCACAATGCGAAACAGCGTTGATGTACAATGTCAATACAGTAGTTTGTGTGTAAAGTTGTCACTTTTCTATTCATGAAACAGCCTTCTTTGGCAGGATGCTGAAACACTCATCTCTCAGTTCTGCAAACCAAAGAAGTTCAACAGACTCTATATAACTACATGGTGCATTTTCTTCCAAAACTACACAAACATATCACCCAAAAATAACATTGTTTGCCTCTCTACATGAAGAGTTATCGCAATATCAAAATGTCACAATTTCAACATTTATCCGAACTCATGTGCATTCCGACACATGACGTTGGTCGTCGTCACGTGTCATTGGTCATCACATGACACGAACATTGATTATTTCTAAATATCTTACAAATTTAATTTCGCTCCATGAAACATCCTCTCCCCAACCCCCCACCCCCCATGAGGGTATCCACCTCATCCATTTAGCTAGTCCTCCTCCATAACCTTTTGCTGGATATATAACGCCAATCTTTGTGATTGGTCACCAGTACTCATTTGACATCATCCTTACTTTGACATTCCTGATTTTTTCCCATCGGTACCAGGACACACCTGAACAACTTTGTCAATGTACTTTCCTTTGACAGCATTTGTGTTAGAAACCAGGACCACATCGTCTACTCGAACATTGCGTCTCTCCGCACGCATTCCACTTTTTTTATTCGTGACACCAACAATGGGAACACAACTCTGGGCTCGCATCTCCAAAACGAGTTGACTACCTTTTGCACAAAGTCGACTCGATACTTCAGATTCTGTGCCTCTCTACAGGTCCTTGAGCTACTTCACTTGATGCTCGTCCAAGCAGCATATCGTTCGGGCACAGATACGCACTGTCATCGGGTTCATTGGGAACACAGGCAATGGGATATTAGTTGACCAAGTTGACTCCATCCAGCAGGCTTGTGTTCATCTTAAAAGGGGTTAAAACCAGATCCCCGATGGCCTTTTTCAGTATCAACTTACAGATTTTCACTTGGGACTCTGCGCAGCCATTCTGATGTGGTGCTGTTTTGAGTTGACGTCGTGGATACTTTGAGACCTGGTTCGTCTCCTTTCTACCTCCTGAAACCCACCCACGTGTAGGAGCTAACAACAGAACTTGCACGCACACATGGAGGTCGATATTTCGATACTTTGACACCTGTGGGGGCTCTGTTCCACCTTCTGAAACCCGCAGATGGAGATGAAAACCAACCGCACGCACGCACGCACGCAGCACACACACACACACACACACACACACACAGCACACACACACACACACACACACAGTCATGCTCTCAGATATTGAAGAACACCACATTACACCAGGCTGTAGCTCTTTAGAAAGGCTTGTTGGTTTTACAGTACTGTGGGATCCCACTATTCGCGGATTCGCTAATCGCAGACCCCGCATATTTGAGGGTCATGAAGTGTGACCTGCTTTGACATTCGCACTTCGCGGATTTGTGTTTTTTATTTTTTTAAATCATTATTATTGTTATTATTGTTATAATGTTAACGCTTCAGGACTGTTCTCCTATACCCACCTGGGAAATTGGAAATCGGTCAACATCGCAGCATTGCATAAAAAGGTGCAAAAACGGATCCCATAAACTCCAGCCCAGTTAGCTGACTGTACTTCCAATGTTCAACAAGGTCATGGAATCCATCATCGCAAGTTGACATAAAATCATTCCTTTTCTCCAACAGCCTCATCTCAGATCATCAATTTGGATTCAGTCCTGGTCACTCTACCTTGGACATGCTGCTTCTACTCTCCCAACAGTGGTGGAGGCCCTCAATATCAGACATGAGATCAGGGCCCCCTCTGGATATATGTCGAGCTTTTCATAGTCTCGCATTTTGCCTTTCTCTCCAAACTCTCTGCCTGTGGAATCCAAGGCCAACTTCACTCTTGGATCACTGACTTCCTCCACTCCTGTAGCCATCTTGTGGCTCTCAGCAGAACCCTTTCATCTTCTCTCCTTGTCAAGGCTGGAGTACCCCAAGGTAATGTTCTCGGCCCCATATTATTCATAATCTTCATCAGTGATCTCTCTAACTCTCTGGAAATTCCTCTTTATCTCTTTGTTGATGACTCCACTTTCCACCATGACATCTCTCATACTTCTGGCAGACAGGCAGCAGCCTTTTCCCTCTCATCAGACCTCGACCAAAAAAATAATCGCAAACTGGTCAAACACAATATTGCTTATGTATCCATAATTT
This sequence comes from Eptatretus atami, assembly GCA_035128595.1. Lineage (NCBI taxonomy): Eukaryota > Metazoa > Chordata > Myxini > Myxiniformes > Myxinidae > Eptatretus > Eptatretus atami. The sequence goes on from CM068961.1 coordinate 94,549,775, forward strand.
TCACCCTGCGTTCTCCCTTACCCCTCATTGTTACCTGCATTCCTTGTTTGTCCGTCTCCATCTACTTTTTTCCCTCCGCCCTGCTGTTGGTGTTTCCCATTTTTACTGCTGTTCCCTTTGTTATGTTGTGTCCTGATTTGTTCTGTGCAATCGCTCTTTCACGAGCCAAGACCATGTGAAAAAAAAACAAAACAATCCTCCGACATTCACGACATTATTCATCCCTCGCGAATAGCAGGATCTGACAGTATTTTAATAATCTGGTAATTGCTCAATTAGTTCAATAAAACAATTTTAATTGAATATTCACTCGCCAGTCAGCACTTGTGCCCATCAACCAAGCTGGAGGTATTACTGTACATTTGGAATGTAACAACAAATATGATGTGAAGTATTCCTTCATTACACTCTCATCAATCTCCACCTTTCCCTCATCCACATACAGGCTTTTCCTCCTCCTTCCAAGAAAGAAGAGCAACATCGAGTTGAAACACCAGCTGCGGCAACTCCCAGGGTACTGCAGAAAGTTTCTTGCTCACCAGCACCTGGGACTGGTCGAGGAAGACCTTTTGAGGGAGGGTGAGTAATAATAAAGTCCTCTAGTCTGTCCACACTTTGCTTTTGAAATGCAATGGTGTCATTGGGGTATAATGTCAGAGATGTAGCCAAAGAGCAAGACCTATCTCGTCGTCATCATCATCATCATCATCATCATTTTCGAAATGTACCTTTATTGGTCTAAAACGATCCATGTCAGTACTGTACATGCAACATCTGTGCTGTGGGGGAAGGTGTCGAGGTATTTACCTGCCAAGATAGATTAGGGCAGTTGAGTCCTCAACTGATAGTCCTCTATGACGTGGGTCATCACAACATCGATGTCTCTGGGTGTGACCCCTCCCCCACCCCAACCCTCTCCCTATGTGCTATGCTGGATGTTTAGCATCAATTAATGTGCACCTCTCAGGTCAGAGTCCAGGGGAGCAACTGCGTGGGAGACTGGACGTGGATGGGGACGAGTGCTTTTTCCAGTCTGTGGAACAACATGCCAGGCAGGAGGGGTTGTTAGACCATGCAGTTGCACTGCCCCTCCACCCTTCTTCTCCAGCATGCAAAGAGGTTGGTTTGTTGAATGTATAACTGATGCAAGACCATTTCAATTTACCTGCACCAATTTGGTGATCACTTTCAATGCTTCATGGGTCATTTTACTTCGAATGATTGTGCGGCCTCTTTTTAATAATGACCGTTCGAAATGATGAAATTTTTTGATGAAATTTTTTCACCTAATGTGGCACTTCATCTTCGGGCCTGGGCAATTTCAGTTTTTAGAGCGTGGATCAATACCGAGTAGACTGATATGCCATTTTATACAAGAGGTCGAGGTTCATGGAAAAGCCTTGCGACAGAGTGGAAGACAAAGGGAAACTTCCTGAGCAGTTTGTAGCAGAGATAGGATTTGGACTGCACTACTGACTATTCGCTCTTGGTTTTGTCAGTGGTGGCTTTAACAGTTCAAAAAGTAAACACATGAACATGTGATCACTAAACCACCATGAGCCTAATTCTAAAGTAAACACTAAACCACCACGAGCCTAATTCTAGCACTGTGCTTTAAATCAACCGGCCGACCGGTTTCTCCTTTGTCATGGCAGCATCAGAACCTGTACTGACGTTACACCCGTGCAAGTCCAAAGGCCGACAATGATGTCAAACAAATGTGGTCAATACCCTAGTCAAAAAAAACATGGGGAAAAATATGAGAAAAAATAGGAAAAAATATAGATACAAAAATAAATTTTTCCCTATTTTTTTCTATATCAAAAAATAATTTTAAATAGTGAGTTTTGGAACCAAAAACAAAGGAAGACATAGGAGAAAAAATATAAATAAAAACTGAGTTTTGGAAAAAAAAAAAAGGAAAAAAAAGTTCATTAAAAAAAAAATAGCCAATTTTGGAAAAAAAACAATCGAAGAAAATAGGTGAAAAATGGATTTCAAAAAGCCAGTTTCGAACAAAAAAGGTCAGGTCAGGTATGGGAGCATGCACCAGAGCAGCGCGTCGCTGGGTCCACTTTCCACCGGTACTCCGGATGCCTCCATCTGGCCATCCTCCAGGCAAATGCATGGCCCATTCCCATCTCCTCGAGACGCCGATCAACCTGCTACAAACACGAGGCACGTGGTCGGCCCGTTTTGCCTCCTCCACTCACGAGGCTCCCTCGCCGAGAGAATCTGGTAAGCAGGATCAGCGTCAGGAAAACGAGCCACACGTCCATACCCTGAGTTTATAATCAGGGTCACACCTGACCTCCATTTTGAATCATGCAAGTCATAATAGCCGCGTGTAGGTTTAACTGTTATTTTGAAATTTCTCTTAATGTTATCGAAACAACATGAGATCATGGTTAACAAGTGATGGAAGTTTTGAATAATCTCCAAAGCCTCATCATAAACTTTCTTGAAAAGGTACATGCTGAATAAATAAAACCATTATATAACTTTAGAGCAACTATTTGTTATAAATCAAGGTTGAGTTAATAAAAAATTTCCAAAACACAACAAAAATGGCAGTTGGAAACTGAAGAGTTGCACTGAAAATCGATGTTGATACAGTAATTGGATATGGCTGACTTTAAACCCGGCCTGTGTGTCTCTTGCTTGGAATGGAAACCAGTGCCCCAGTTTCTCGTGGCTTTATTTATAGGGTTTTATGGCAACAGTAATTGAGCCGGAGTTAGCATTGGTAGAAGAATTATGGTTCCTTCCCAGAGATTAGGTGGGAATTTATTGATGGCCGCATTAGTTTCGAAGAATTCAATTTCAACAGGCCAATCGTGCAATTGACAATGGTGTTCTGACACGATAAGCATGCAGCCTCAGCACCGTATCTTGCTCACTCAGACGTACAAAATAATCGGTTTGTTTTGAACCAAAGAATGTAATCTGCATCTCCATAGCTCGATTGATACCCTTCAATGTGACTTCGGATCCTAAATATGTACAAATTTAAGCCAATGTATTACTGACACCCTCTGACCTTGACCTCACTCGAACGTTAGTTTTGAAAATCACACAGTTGTTCCTTCCTGTGACGTGGTTGTTTCAGCTTGAGGACACAACGAGCTCTATAATAACTTTCCAACATTCAAAACTATTCATCCATAATATTCACTTCAATAACAATCAAAGTTCACCTTCTTGTTGCGGTAACAGATTGGCTGGGTTTCTGCAATTGGTACCAATAGGTAGAAGGAATATCATGGGAGAAGAGTAAATAAGCAGCTATATGGATGAAATTTACAACACGTTCATTTAGGTAGGCTGACCGTCATGGGAAGCAAGGAGAAGCGGATGTTTTGGGTTTTAACCCTTCGTCGGAGCAAAAACATCGTCTATTTCATCCATTGTTCTAATTGTCCACCGATGCAATTTGATACTGGCCTTCACGAGCAAGACTAATTCTTCATTCTGAATAGGCAGGTAGATTGTTAATGTTGATTTGTCATCATATTCTTATCCAATCTGCATCCTGAGGTCTTCTATGAACTGCCATCTTTACCATCATCTCTAATCACACCGACAACGCCGGTTTTCATGGATCCTTCCTCTCATCAACCTCATGGTGGTCTTCCAAGTTCCTCAGTTCGCTTCTGCACCCACCTTCCTAAAACTCCTCATGTTTGTCTTTTTTTAACAGTCCGAGTAGCCTGTTAAACGTCTCGGTTTTTGGTGCTGCCTTTTCACTTGTCCTTCAGTTTTAAACTCTCTGGGGGCATGCACGACATTATGTGGGATGAAGGTACATCAGTGGTGGCTGTCCACCTGTGAATGTGTAGCAGTTCCATCTTGTTCGCACTTACTGCATTGCCAGATAATGCTTGATGTGGAGGCAAAAAGAAGACATCGGCTCAGCTTAGTGAATGAGAAAAACATGTTTAAAGCAAAGTATTGTCTTTGATTACGGCTTTTTTGAGTTTGCCAGGATTGTATATGCTCACTCTGGGTATGCAATGGCAAACCGCCCATTATAACCCTTGTCAAGAAATTGCTTTGCCAGCACCGGCGCCCTGTAACAGAATATGGTACATCAGAATCAGAATACGCTGATAGGTCAGTGTCATTGATGGGGTGGCGATTCATGCACGCGAATCGACCCTGGCCTTGCTTCACTGAAGAACAAGTGCCGGTTGAATTCGGACCAATTGAGGGGCACTTTTCTGGTTTCAAAGGCTTCACCTCTTTGCCCTAATGTCAGCCAAACGAGAAGAGGACATGATAATGTTACTTAAAGAAGGAAAGCCATTACTCCTGGCAATAACTGTGTTATATTACTTTGCAATGCAAACTAGCTATCTTGTAAGGTCGGTGGTAAAACACTAAGGTTCTGCTCTGCATGTGGACATTTTTTTTAAAGCCATCCACTCTGATTATATACAATGGAAGTATGCGGGAACGAGGGTATGGGTTAAAAGAGGCGATTTTCTCTTCATCCTGATTTATTTTTACAGTACTTCCTTGTGGAGAGCTTCACATCATACATGGAGTGTGTTTCAAGTTGTGTGTGCTTTCTCAGATTTCCCCCCTGGAAGCAGTGGGAGTCTTTGCATTGAGGAGCAAGAGCATCAGTTCTCTGATGCTGAAGAAGAGAAAAGCTGTGAAGTGGAAGGAAATATCAGCGCAGCAAAGTACAGGACATCTGCTACAGGTCCATTGAGAGATCCAAAGGTCCTCAGCAGAAGCCAAGAAAAAGAAGTATCCTCCAGCGTTTGGTGCGGTGATAGTCCCGTGCCGATTGGCCCATCAAAGGTTAAATACCATTCAACATGTTCGCAGCCTTCGTCAGGATGTGCCATCAGCCCCAAGGCTAAAGACGAACCTCATCCTGGTTTTATATCGCCAGCCTGCTGCCCTCTTAAACTGGAGCCACCCCCTGTATGCCGGTCAAGTTCGACGCTCTCATCAATGTCTACCAGCTCACAATCCTGGCCTTCTTTAGGACGCTCAGCAGCAAGTCTTCCTTTCCATCTCACGACACCAGGCTTCCTTGTTTGTGCAGAGGGGATGCAACATTTTCAACAAGTATCAAAAGGGCCTGTCACCGAAAAACACGCCACCATAATGCAAACTGTCGTTACGTCTGGGGTGTCTGATCCCACGGCCTACTCTGAAACATTAGTCTCCTCAGCCTTTTCTGCCGAACCTTGTACAACACAAGACACCAGTGTGGTTGAACTGCCATCGTTACCATCATCTCCAATGACACCTACAACACCGGTTCTGGAGGATCCCAAGGTGGATCCTTCATCCGACCAACCTCACTCACTTTCTCCGGATGCTTCAGCTTCCCATGTTACGGATGATTGTTCTTCAGGAACAGACCCTCACTCATCCGTTTGCCAGTCAGCGATTTCGTCATCGACACAAGAGCTGACTGGTGGAAGGGTCACCTGGAGGAATGAACCAGACGGCACGTTATCCACACCTTGTACTTCTTTAAGCCACTGCCGAGAAAAAGGGGTAGGTAAACGATTTCTTATAAACTTTATGCATAAATTAAAGTAGTTTATTAACTGTAACAACAACCTGATTGTAATTACAAAATTGTAAGCGTTCATTTGTTCATTAATTTCCCATTTGAAACTTCCCCTTGGAATGGTCTTCATGTCGGGAAGGGTACGAATGGAGCACAAAGATGAAACCTCAAAACAAGAAAATGTGGAATTTAATCAAGGTGGCATATCACATGGCTTGATCCTCGAGAAGACACGACGACATGTAATCCATGGTCCCAAGTGAATGCAGACAGGCAAATCAGATTAACATAAAAAAATATATTTGTGAACTTAAATCTGGTTTCATGGGACCTCAAGCCGGGAAAGCGACATAAATGCACAAGATATTGAATAAGTTTAATATAATTATCAGGGTGTCTGTTTCATTATTTTTTACTCCTCCTGTACCTTGTGATGAAACCTAGATGACAATGTCGCTCTCATTATGTTCACCTTGATTATTTGAGAAGCTGTCAGACGCATTCAGCTTTACGAACTGATGGACTGGCGAATGACCAACATATGTGAACCAGTTACCTGTGCTGTCATGGCCTTTGTCAGGAAACCCTCATGAAAAAGAATGAAGGCTGAAACGCTCCGTTCATGCAAAGTCAGAAACATGCCAATTACTTTTCAACTTCTCTTTCTTTCCCAGCTCTAAATCTTGTGATTGGTCATATCAATGCAACAGCCAGTCGACAGCTTGTAGATTACCTGGACTTTCTTTCTGTTATTCCTTTGCATTCTCTTATTTTTCTTGTCGAAAAAAACAAAAACGAAAAGCCTTCCCCCCCTTACTAAGCCTCCCCCTGTAGAATAGAGGATGGCTTATTGGTGTTGTAGGGTTTGTTTCTACAATTAGTGCCCCCAATGTCTTGTTACTGTATCGACAGAGTTTCTTAGACCCCCAAGGAGGACGAAACCACCATTTAGGTGTTTCGTCCTTTTTTTTTCTGCCAATGTCCGAGCTGTATCTCAGAGCTGGCTGGGACTTTCGGAATGAAATGTTGCATCAATAATGTGAATACAAAGTGTGCGGGGTTGACGTAATCTTTTTGACTTTGCCCAAATTTTTAAGGTCATTACCTATAATTACAGACATTTTAACATTTTTCACCATAACTTGACTACGGTTTGTCTGATCGGAACCAAATTGCCTTCGATAGATAGCCTCGAGTAATGTGCGTTTACAAATTATTCACATCATACCCCTTTGACTTAAACTTCAAATGAATAGAAATGTGTTTTTGTCATCGCTCAATTTTGCGCAAGGGAATCTCAAAGACCGCTTGGCCTTCCAAGATGTTCTTACATCATAATAGCGTGCCTGCATAGATGTTGTGCACCTGATCTTTGATTAGTGTCCTTGACCTACTTTTTTCGGATTGTAACCTAATTTACAAAAAAAAAACACCTTTTTGATCATAACTTGAATATCTTTCCTCCGATTTTCATGAAGTTGAATTTTATGGATAGAAAGTATATGGGGACACATTTTCTTAATTTACACTCCATCCCTAAATGTTGAAGGTCAAGGTCATATGGTGGTCCGAAAAGGATTTGGCCATCATTGGATTGTGGGTGACGTGGAAAGCTTACCCTTGGCGATCGCTTTGTGATCACAGATATTTAGTTGTTATTTGATTGCTTATCGTAGAGTTCCGCAATTGTGTCGTGCTTGCCATTTTTCAGGTCATTGTGCAATAAGCGAGGATGTACTCTTCTTCTTTTTATCGTATTATTTTGATTCTTATTCTTTCATATGCAGCACATGGCGACAGGTAGCATCATTTGCTGGAGTGCAGCTGTGCTCTTGATACAGTTCCCCCTGGAAGTTAGAACAGGAATTAGAAATTTGTTCAGGGTACTGGTGATAGCTCGCCTACTCTTCGCGAAGGATGCCATGGAATCTTTAGCATCCACCAACTCATGCTGACAGACAGGACGCCAAGTTTAGCGTCCATGCGAGGGACGGCACACACATTCATGTGTCACCATGACTTTGCACAATATTAACTGAAAAAAATATTTCCATATTAAAGTTACAATAGTACTACAAGTATTTTTTTGCTGAAGGATTATTAATATACTACAAATTACAAAATATCACAAATGTTTGCCAAAGGATTATGAACCATGTGCAGTTTGTAGATCCTTGTCCTCGTGTTTACAGTAATAGATTTGTTTAAAGAAGCAAAACAAATACGTAATAAAGTGTGCAATTAAATAAAACAAACAGATACAGCCCATCAACCTGAACGGCACTCTGATGAGAGCATACCTCCACCAGGCTGAACTGTTTGTTTTGTATCTCACTGATAGGCCGGATCTGGATCCGGGCCTGAACAAAATCGAATTGGCTTGTTCTTGTCACCGACCAAACTCCTCCACCTTGTTTCGTCTGAATCCGTCCACAAGTTTTTGAAATATGCTCTCCTATATAGCTTTTGGCTCCATCCCTCAATGGTGAACAATCACTTTTGAAATTAAAAAAAAAATTCTCATCATCGGATCCAGATATTCACCAATATCGAATCAATTCTTCCTCGTCACACACCCCACCTGTCCACCAAGTTTTTTTTCCGAATCTATCAACAACTTTTTGAGAGACAGTGCTATATATCGTTTTTGGCCTGATCTCTCGATGGTGAAGAGTCACTTAAACAATTATGGGATCCGGATCTTCACCAAAATGTTATCATTTTGTCCCTGTCACACATCCAACATGTCCACCAAATTCCATCTGAATCCATGCACAACTTTTTGAGATATCATGTTAACAGACAGACAAATAGACAAACAAGCCGGTAGGCGGCGATGGGTCGCCGAGCATGGAAACTATAAGATATGAGCAAAATGGATGTCATATAGCGGATAGGGAATCACCTTAAGATTATGAATATCAAATCTCATCCAGTTCCATCTACTGATAACTACTCGGTATCCATTTGAATGAAAAGTACCGAAAATGCGGTTTGAAATCGGAAATCCCCAAAGTTCGAGGGGTGCTGTGGTAAACAAAGATCTAAATCGAAAATCCGGCTTGATCGTTTGTGCACAATGTATTCCAGACGATTAGTGTGATTTTCATGACCATCCGACCATAACCCTAGGAGTAGTAGCATTGGCGCAAGGCACCTCCAGCTCTCGCATATTATCGATTTTTGCACTAATTGACCTTTGACCCCTGACCTAAGCGAAATCGGTCAATATGTCCTGAGGCAAAGTTGTAGTACTCATTGAGTACCATGAAACTGCAAAGTTTCATTCGTATCGATGCACTCAACTGGTCGCTAGGGGCCTTCAATTTTAGCCAATTTTCGCGCATACCCTAATTGTAGGGGCGCTGCGGGTAAAGTTTTCCATATATCACAAAAACCGGAATATATTTGATATGAGCATCACCTGTAGATCATTCATGCCAAATTCATAACCCTACGTGGATAATGGCTTTCGGAATTGATTTCGCATGAACGGTACTGATTTTGAATTTTTCGGTTGTTGCTAGGGAACCAAGCGTCCCTAGCAACCATCACAATTTCCAAAGCACTAGGTCATAAGATGTACCTACCACTCGAGTTTGGTCAAAATCGACCCACGTTTACTACCAATTATACTGATGACAAATGAACAAACATCCAAACAAACATCCAAACAAACAGACATAATTACTGACAATAAGGGTCACCTATTTCGGCGACCCAACTATTTCGGCGACCCAACAGACCTGGATGAAAACATAACCTCCGCCTAATCTTTGGTGGTGGAGATAATAAAAACTTTATAGTATCTAGGACCGGATCTTCACCAAAATCAAATCAATTTGTCTTCATCACACACCCAACCTGTCCACCAAGTTTTGTCCGAATCTGTCCATCACGTTTTGAGATATTGTGCTCACAGACAGACAAACAGAGGTGAAAACATAACCTCCGTCCACTTTCAGTGGTGGAGGTAACAACACAGCCGTCGCAGGTGTTAAACTGCCATTTGTGTGTGGAAGTGGTTATGATCACGTAACGTTTCGATTTTGTCACTTATTTGTAAAACCCAGCTCCAATAATTCAGAGTAATTACCAATTGCAGCAGCTGTGATTGTTTTTTTAAAAAAATCAAGGACCTTTCAAAAATGGCAACAAATTGGCTTGCTGCGATCTCAAAAATGCACTGGTCCACAAAACTGATGCAAAATCCCCTGTGGGCATTGGGTGACCTACATCATGTACCATAAGATTTCCTTCTGCGGTGCATGGAATCACTTCGGGCATTGCTGAAAGATGTAAACCTTGTCTCCTGCAGAAGGCACGTCTGAAACTGGCCCTGCACAATGACAAGACTAGATATTTTGGGGACTTATATTGTCCAAAATAAAAGTGACCATGTGGTTGAAACATCAGACTCATTACATTACACTATATATTACATCAAAACTTCCTTCTTATTTTTTGTGCTTTTGCTTGTGAAGCTTTTGCTCCTGTCAGGTGTCCTTTTGTGTATAAGGTGGGATGTTGTTGCTGTCATCATTGATGTCACTGTTCATAATCTTATTTCCTGCATTTTGCTTAGGTGAACACAGTATCAAAGAGATCTTCAGACATGAGTGCCACTGCTGAGAAATCAGATGACAAGATCATTGAAAGTGACACCATGAGGTCACCTCAGATAAAAAGCAACCAGCTGTATAGCCACCTACCGCTTCACTCACAAGACCCAAGTCGGAAAGTGTCGCCCCTGGTGTCCTTAGGAGGTCTTCAGCTTATCTCCTCCTTTTTTCTTCCCACAGCACAAATGGCTCCGTTTCCTGACTCTGAAAATGGCAGCAGTCAGGAATCCAGAGCACTGACGAGAGCAAAAGAACCAGCTCTGCCGATGCAGTCTCGTGAAACAACTGAAGACAATGTGCCCTTGTTGAGTCATTCACAGAACCAAGAAGCAGAGGGGTCGCCGATGTCCACCAGGGCACCATCCCTCAGTGATAGGCAGGAGAGTGGTGAAAGATCTCCGACGGGCAGAGACTCACAACAACTTAGCCTGGATTACCATTCAGAGGAAGAGTTCCCTTCAGTTTGGGAAGTGCCCTATAACTGGGCCGCTCAGTCAACAGCAATGCTTCAAGAAGCTGGCACTTCAACCACTTCTGAAGCACAATCCGGATACTCTAGTCTTGGTTTAACTTGGAGTACAACTTCAGCTGGTCAAGAAGGACCAACATCAGCTTTTGCAAGCTTACCATGTAGAGTGTCCCATGAACTTTACCAGACCACTTTGGATGTAAAAGCATCATCTTCAACTTCAATGCGAAGTGTTGGTGAAAGTCAGTTCACCTTCCAGATTGTGCAGCCTCATGGCTGCGCAGGAACGGGCCCAGTATCTGCCTTCGATTTCCAAATGGGCTCACCTACACAGAGTCAGCCTCCAGGCGCAGGTTTATTGTACTACGTGCCACAAACAACACCTTCACTATTCCCAGCTTGTGGTGTTGGTGGTGCAGCTTACCATGTGCCATTAGAGCCGCCATCAATCAATCGTGGACCTGCTCCAGGATCTGCGTTCACTTTTAGGTCATCAGCAACGTGTGTGGTGCCAGGCCGACCACCACCCCTCGGTGTGCTGTATCAGCCCAGCCAACCTTATGGGATGGGAACGAGTACAACCTTTATACCAACACAAAGTAGTAACACAAGCTGTACCCACCCACCAACTGCGGCATTCCAGGCCCAGCATGCCTCTTCAGAAATGCTGATCCCTACCCTACTTGGGACAGCACAGAGTGTTTTGGGTATTCCTGTGGTACAGCTAATCATTCCAGCATCACCCGCCGTTACTTTAATCCCTGTGCAAGGCATTGTACAGCCGATATCAGGATCAGTGGCACAAGAACAATCGTCTCTTCCCAGCCATGCCACGACTTTATCTAGTGGCTCATTCTTCGGGAGTCCTGTGACGTGCCCACGCTGCCAACGTGTATTTTCAAGCCCGGAGCTACTGTGGCATCACCTGAGTTCACAGCACTCCGAATGGCGCGATCAACCAGTGCCCCAGGACCCGGTGGTCAGGACAGAGAGCGAAAGAGGTGACAAACCACACCCGGGCACGCCTTTGTCACCCCAAGAACCCAGTGCCACCCCCACCTCATGTTTCTCGTTTGCACCACCTTCCTGTTCCTGATTCACATCAACAGTGAGGCCAACGGGCAGGTGCAGTTGCCCGCGGAACATTTTACTCTGCATCACCTTGCGTGTTACATCACATGGATTCTGTATTCCCGTCGCCGTCGTATTAAGACCCCCAACGGATGTAACCACACTCATCGTCTATCGCCCGCCATCATTATCTTTGTGGGCCCCACATCTCGAGAGACCAAATGTCCTCTTCCTGAGATGTTGAGTGTTTTGCGATTTTGTACATATTGTAAACAAACTAACAAAAAAAATCAAACAACAAAAGGTTTTAACGCCTCTGGCTGGGCCCAAGGCGGTGTGTTCAGGTTCCCAAGAGTTGTGAATATTTTTAAAAGTGTTTTGTGACCATTTATAATCAACGTGATGTTTCTAAGTTTACACTTTTGCTCTTCTGAATGTGAAAAACGATGTGCCGAGGATCAAAGCATTGCACTGGCTCATATTTTTATATAGAGTACGAAACGTTTCGATGTTCGTTTCTCCTCCATGTTGTTGACAATTATCGTAATTGACATTTTGCACTTTTTGCTGTGTAGCCAATGAAAGCTGCATGTTGTTTACAAATCGTCCCAAGTTTTACACTTCGGGCCCGAGTCCACGCCACCTAAAAACATCAATTGATTTGTTTTCTCTGCGCGAGATGAAACTTTCATTTTGCACTTTTTCTCGTGTCACTGTCTACAAATTGCAAAGGAAAAAGAGATGGTTCTCTGGATTCAATCCTCCTTATTTTCATTTCGGACCCATAATAATTTGTTCCTTTCAAACTTCTAGTCTTCAGATGTTCTCCAAAATGAAGACCATGAGGTTAAACGTACGACTCTCTGTGTCGTTGTGTGTGACTCCAGCGACGGGTTCAATATCCTTGCACAATCTTTTTTTGTTTCTGACATGTCTAATAATATTGCTTTATCCACCCCTTACATTTCGGCTGTACGATACGACGTATTGTTGGAAGGTTAACGTTTAATCTACACACTTACAGACCGTCTTGTCATAGGGTTCAGGCTGTGCCTGATGATCTACGCTTTTACAAGTGCTGTCTGCGCGTGTCAAAGATGGTGTCGCACCCGTTTTGAGGTGTCCATTTGCAATAGCTTTTGTACAATCATCACCTTGCAAGGACACACTGGCACCTTTACCCCCGAAGCATCGATCTGCTTAGTATTTTATAGCCTGTTAATCGCAAGCTATTGCTATTTCGAGTGGAAGTGGACCTACATAGTAAAATCAAGTCATTCACAATGTGGCCATTTGTTCATGCCTGGGATTACAAATAAGGTGTGCGTGTGGTTTTTTTTTGAACAAACAGCTACGTACAGGTATTGTATCCGATCATTGTTGTGGTCCGAATGTGGGTAAAAAGTTCCAAGGCTGTTTCCTGCTCTTTTATGTGCACCTTATGTTTTATTTCATATACGTTGCCCATCGGGCGATGCGTTTGAAATTTATTCCAGATTCTTGGAGAGCGAAGCTGCTCGATCAAACATGTTTTTCCTTCAATCGCACATATTGAATCGCTCACTAAACAGGCTCACCTCTCCAAGTTGTTGATAATTTGAATGAAGTTTGAACCAGCAGATTGTGATATTGAAGTTGCGGGCGGTCTATTGGCTCCAAAGTGAGAAAAGCAAGTCTCCAGGTGAGAAATGACATTAATACAAGTGGAAATGGAGCAAGAGTGTAGACAGGACATTAAAGGATGGTGGTTGAGTCCCTCCTCTGTTGAGCTTAACATGTTAAAGATATTATAGTTAATAGAGTTAGAGTTTGAGTAAAATGGTAGCAAGCATACGTCGAATACTCCAAATGGGAGGTGATCTTCAAGGGACTCAAGAAAAAGGTTACAATTCCATTACAGGGTAGCAATCTATCCATCCTTTAAATACCCACAAAGGTTTTGAATGAACACTTCATCTTTTCATGAAAAATTCACCATGAAAGTCGGGTGAGGGATGTACTGCCTCTCGCTTTGTGTAGCTGTGATGTACCTTCACCAGGAGCACGGTGTTTGGCTGCACGATTGGTCGGGGAGAAGGAAAATACTTCTTTCACGTAACAATGGCGACGGATCAATTAAACTTTCAATTAGTTGCACCTCTAAATGAAACTTCTCAGAATTCCATGTCGGATGCATACTTATATTCCAATGCACACTGATTGTATTCCGGTTCAAATTAATATGGTCGCATTCCATCGGAAAGGATTATGGACGCTTATATTGATAGTGGGTAGTAGGGCAACAATGGGTACAACCAGCAAGGGAATAAATGAACAGGAAAAGAAGAGAGGAGGAAACACTGAAACCAGCAAGTAAGAGGGTTGGGTTCGGAAGGGTTAATTTGAGGGTGGGGGGGGGGGGGGGGGGGGGGGGGTAATAAAGATCATGGATACGGGACGTCACAAGGTGGTGATGCACTGCCTGCGTGAAGTCTTGGAGGGAACAATGGGAAAGAATGTCTTCTGGAACCTGGTTCCATAGATGGGAGAAGTGAGGGACAAGGGAGTTGAGGTGCACAGTCATCCTAGATTTTGGAAGTTTAACCAGCAGGGGGTTATTGGAAGAACGTGTGGATCGGAGGACTGAGAGAGCAGAGGGAGTAATATCGGAGAATAGATGGTAGGAAACAGAGACCACCGACCTGCGTGCTATGTGAGAGCGACAGACCTTGTACTTTGACCTCGTCACAAGAGATTCTCATAATTTTGAGAGCTTTACACCTCAAATTATTTAACAACGAGCAAGTTGCCTGTGCCTGCACTGGATTCTAAACGGGGTAGGTCGGGATGGAGATGGCAAAAATGTAAATGGCGTCTTCTGTCATCGAGCCGGCAAGCTGGGAGCAACAATTCACATTTATTGCCACGTCTGATGCAATTTAATTGCTCTAATAGCGGTGAGGTGCTCCATTTGAAACTGTTTGTTCGATACACGTAGCATTTTGATGCTTAGAGTCCGTAATAAAAATTTGTATCGGTGTCAAAGTCAGTGACCAATTGCAAATTAATAGTAGCATCAGGATTTTATGAAACAGTTGGGGATTTGAAAAACCACCAAATCTTTTGTTCTCCACTTTTACTCCCTTATCTTGATGCGAGGAGTGAGCGGCTGCTGGCAAGCTACCGAGCACCTTCCATAATCATACTAAAATACGCAATCGGGTGTCTGTCTGTCTGTCTGTCCGCACGTCTGTGGCTGATGCATTCCATCGTTACTTATTCAATCTCAAACCATTCAATAGGCTCGGATGATAGGGTAAGGGTTAAAAGAGTGCTATATGGCATTAACTCCAAAATGGCCGATGTGTCCCTTACATCACTCCTCCTCGTGGCTCCTCAAATGCTCTCCGTTCCGTCGTTTTTAGTTTTATTCGATCCTCTTGCGACAACTCCCCCCCCAAACGAAGTTATTGTGTTAGCAGTGGCTACGGAGTACGAGGAAGAGAGAAAGAAAGATAAAAACAAATGGGAAGTTAGAAGGAGGAGCACCCCATGCCAAGCTTATCGACTCGAACACTGTGCATTTCGGGCGGTGGGGAGATTTTCATGTTTGTAGAGCTTGAAGAATTAGGATGAAAAGTAGAAGTAGCAAGTAAAGTATGGAATGCATGTTTACAATGTTTCGTATGCGACCTATAGCTAGCTGTTGGTTGCATCATTTCTGTAAGAGTGGCTGTGCCATTGAAGCAGTTACTAGTAAGTTCGGACTCATTTTGCTGACCTCGGATGGATGACAGGCAGAGGTTTTCATTCAACGAAACGACAGGCGGAGAGAGGTTCGAACTCACGAACTCAAGACTCTAAGATGTTGAGCCAGCGCATGAACCGTTAAGCCAACACCAAACTTCATGTTTCACACCGTACTCTTTACATAACAGGGGATGTGTCTCTGAACATTTACTTGGGTTGTCGTATCGCATAAGGAAGCACTTCTTAATCGCTTGCCAAGAAGCTTGCAGAGCGGTTGATACTGAACGGCTGGCTTAGTCCCATAAAATCCTGATGCTACTATTAAGGGGTAGCAAGCTGCTTGCTCACAGAACTCACCCTTGGTGTTCCGGATGTCAATAGAAATCGTCAACCGGAAGTTCCGGATAGCGCAATGAACGCACTCAGGGATTTCAGAAATCAGAACGTCAGTTATGTTTTTTTTGTTTCGGTTTTTTTTTTATTCCCAAACATTTATCAACAATTATGGTGAATATTTTGATGGGGTAAATATGTCAAAAAGATAAAATACGATGGTAGGGGGTTAGTGCGTTTAGTTTCCCTTTGTAGGTCTCGATTTCTCACCTTCATGTGGGGTCGTGCCCCCTTAAAGATGGTCGGGATGAACTTCATGGGACTTTTTCAATGGACCTTTCGGAAGCAGGGAAGACTAGATATTCGTGCATTCTTGGACCAAAGGAAACGCAACATCCAGTAAATGGCTCAACCACCACCGGTTAAAGTTAAAATATCTCGAGCACTTACCGAAGATTTATAAGCAGATTGTTGTTAAGAGAGAATGCTTATTTGCACTGTAAGTGTGCATGTGTGTATGTGTGTATGTGTGTGTGTGTGTGTGTGTGTGTGTGTGTGTGTGTCACCATTTTTCTCAGAGATGGCTGAACGCATCTCGTCAAACCTTATATTTAGGCAAAAAAAAAAAATCTTAAAAAAGTTCTATTTTGTGTTTTTTCATCAATCTAGAGTGCAGAAGCCTTTTTGATTCATGACAGTTATATTTAGGTACACGTGTACGTATAAATAAATACAAAACAGGTAGAGGTACATTCAAAGTACAAAGAGAGTGGTGAACAATAACACTGGGCTGCATTTGAAATATTTTTTTCAGAGGTCTAGGTTTTCTCAACGGTTGCTGTATGTTTTTTGCATGCTGAATTCAGAAATGTATCTAATTTCGCTCTATCAGGTCAAGTTTTTATGCTATCTCAATTTTAAG
>CM068961.1:94570455-94608702 GCA_035128595.1 Eptatretus atami
CTCTCTCTCTCTCTCTCTCTCTCTCTCTCTCGCCCCTCCCACTTTCAACACACACCTGCGTAATGTAATATGTCAATGGACCTCTTCGATTTTGGCACAAAAAAGGCATCACTCGAACATTATCACTGTAAAACAAACTGGGATTTTGTCAATTAGTCCTGGTTTTATGTGGCATGCTTAAACATGTAGCCCATCTCTCATCATTCAATCGTGCCATGCAATAACATCATTCACAAGGTCCCAGTGCTTGATGTTCACCAACAGAGGGCAGAATAACACTATCTTTTCCTTTTCTTTGTAGGGTTTGATGATGTGATGTCAGCTCACCTGCTGCCCTTTCCTTAAAGTCGCCTGATCTGGAACCCTGCTATGAAAAAATAACCTCAGACAAGGGATGAAGCCATCTTGGCCATTATGACCTTGTTGTACCCACCTTCTGATCTTATCTCAAAATAGTGTCTCCATTTGGTAACATCCCTGATGCATTATTTATTTTACGCACAGTACTGTATAACTTATTGGCAGAGTCTATGTGACCCGAATGTGTAATTTTGCGAAGCACACCGTGTATGTGAGGATGGATGTCAATAATGTGGGGGTGGTTGGAGGGTGGAGAAAGTTGGCTGGCGACAGAGAAAGTGGATGAATATCATGGTCAAGGCAGGGCAGAAGATTGGTACCATTATGAAGGGAGGAGAATAAGATGGTGTATCATAAAATATTTTGGCACACCTTAATTGCAGATGGGACAGCAGTATTAATGCTCCATCTGAATGAAAGCATGCTGCCATCTGATACCACACCAGCACTGCAGTTTAAAGCTAATTACAACCAGCTTGGGATCAAACCAACAACCAGGTGCACATTACCTGATACAGCCTAGAAGGTACCCCACCATCACCTGACCTCACCTTGATGTGAACCATCTGAATCCACTAATGGAGACAGATTATCGGATACTGTGGGTTCAGATTCAGCTGAAGGTAGCCGTGATAAAGATTTTGATTCTAAGCTTTTTTGCTCTTTCACGAGCCTCGACCATATAATTAATAAAGTTTCTGGAAAGTTTCAGGGAGATGACCATGTCAGCACTGGATTGTCAGTAAAAAATGAGAATACTCATTGACGACATTCAGGATGAGGGTCACCACCCTGACCAACCAGGTGTGGTCTACACGGTGGTGCATTATCGGTGCCCTGGCAACTTTTCCACCTCTCCAACAAAATATTGCTTTTAATAAAGACCCGAGTAAATTTGTGTCCTGTCTTGCAATTTCATTGAATATGCAAATGTCCCATGAAATAACAAATCTGTCGGAAAGGCGACCCGTCCAGGATTGTGCCCAGTAGCCAAGGGGACTGCTTCGGCAGCACCAACTCTCTATACAGAGGATGGTCCCAATGGTTGGATGAAACAACAAATGCCGATTTATTTTTTCTTTCAAAATAGACCCTTATCTGGTTCACGATTGGTGGTATGATGTTTCCATGTCCTCAGTACCTTTGATGGTTTCCACTCATTTGGGTTTGATGAGGATTGCTCAGTATATTATGGAAACACAGACCTAAGGTCTGGTACCTTGTCAAAACTACTGTATCTCCAAAACCATGTTGTGCAGTGCCTTCAGAAAGTATTCACATGTTTCGACTTTTGTCACATTTTGTAGTGTTACAGCCTCAATTTAAAATGGATTAAATTTAAATTTCCTGTCTCTAATCTCCACAAAACACTCCACAATCCATCCACTGGGATCATACTCTGTACAGAGCATCAGTGCTGCCAAAACGGTCTCCTGGGCTATTGGGCACAATCCTGGACGGGTCGCCGCTCCAACACAGGACACTCAAATGGCTCAATCATCCCAACAAGCTGGTACTCATTTGGCCAACCTCAGAAAGATGACAGGCTGAGTTAACCCACCTGGTATTAATTCAACAGCCAAGCAGGATTTGAACGCGGGACCCTAGGATCCCAAGCCCATCACCCTAACCATGAGGCCAATACCAGACATATCCCACAAACCAGTTTTTAGAAATTTTTATAAATTAAGGAAAAGCTGAAATGTCTTGCGTCAATAGGTATTCAACACCCTGAGTCAATACTTTGTAAAAGCACCTTTGGCAACGATCACAGCTTTGAGTCTTCCTGGGTATGTCGGTATCAGCTTTGCGCATCTGGATTTGGGGATTTTCTCCCATTATTCCTTGCAGATTTGCTCAAGCTCTGTCAAGTGGATGAGGAGCATCAGTGAACAGCAATCTTCAAGTCTTTCCACGGATTCTCAATGGGATTCAAGTCTGGGCTTTGGCTGGGCACTCAAGGGCTTTCACGTTCTTGTTATAAAGCGTTTCAGTGTTGCTTTGGCTGTATGCTTGGGGTTATTGTCCTGTTAGAACATAAATCTTCACCGCAGTCTAAGGTCTTTTGCACTCTGAAGCAGGTTCTCCTCAAGGATTTGCCGATATTTGGCTCCATTAATTGTTCCCTCTGTCCTTTCAAGTCTCCCAGTCCATGCCACTATAAAGCATCCCCATAGCATGATGGTGCCACCACAATGCTTCACAGTAGGGATGGTGTGAGAAGGCTGATGACCTGTGCTCAGTTTTCACCAGATGTAGTGCTTTGCATTCAGGCCAAACAGTTCAAGTTTCATCTCATCAGACCACAGAATCTTTTGCCTCATGATCTCAGATCTTTCACACGACTTTTTGCAAACTCCACGCGTGCTGTCACGGGCCTTTTTCTCAGAAGTGGATTCTGCCTGGCCACTCTGCGATTAAAACCTAGATTTGTAAAGTGCTGCAGAGACTGTTCTCCCACCTCAGCCCAGGAAATCTGTAGTTCTGTCAGAGTAGTCATTGGGTTCTTGGTCACGTCCCTGACCAAGGTTCTTCTTGCCAAGTTTCTCGGTTTGGTCAGACGGCCAGCTCGAGGAAGAGTCTGGGTAGTTCCATATTCTTTCCATTTCCTTATGATGAAACTCACCGGGCTCTTGGGAACTTTCAACACTCTTGAAATTGTTTTATCCCCTTCCCCAGATCTATGCATCCTCACAATTCTATCTCAGATTCTACGGACAGGTCCTTGGACTTCATGTTCGAGTTTCTGGTCTGACATGCACTGTCAACTGTGGGACCTTATATAGAAAGGTGTGTTTCTTTCTAAATCATGTGTCCAATCAATTGAATTGGCCACAGGTGGTCTCCAATCAAGTTGGCGAGACATACCATCATAATCATCATCACCATCATCGTTGTTTTACGGCCGTTTCCATGCTTGCATGTGTCAGCCGTGGTTCACTGAATGTCTGCTTTCCAGGCTGCATGATCCCTTGCTAGCCCTTTTGCTTGGCCTTTATTGGATTCGCTAGATATCCCTTATTGTCGCGGTTTCCGTCTGGTGTGTGTGTGTGTGTGTGTGTGTTGTGTGTGTGTGGTGTGTGTGTGTGTGTGTGTGTTGTTGTGGTGTGTGTGTTGTGAGTGTGAGTGTATGTGTGCTTGCAACGCGAGGCTCCACAGCACAAACCAGCAAACGATTTCGATGAAACTTGGCGACCAGGTGTCATATGGGTTGGGAATGTGCGCGTTTGAGTTTCGTTGCTAAGCAACCACCCGTTGCTATGCAGCGGCCGAAAACACGTTCACTATTTTCAATACTTGTCCTACAGTTTTGAATGTGGAGAAACGAGATTCGGAATAAACACTTCGAGATGTTTTGAAAATTTACTCGAGCCGATTTTTGATTGAGGTTTTATTTTCAAATGGTAGTCCTTTAAAAATAGGGTGTCTATTTACCGTCATTAAGGTGTGTATACAGAGTTTGTAAGGAACTACACCGTCGTTCCACTTCGATCTCTCCTCGATCCAAACGTTATTGACCAAAGTGAGAAGGATCCAAAATAAATGGAATCACCGGCATTT
Organism: Eptatretus atami; assembly: GCA_035128595.1. Taxonomy (NCBI): domain Eukaryota; kingdom Metazoa; phylum Chordata; class Myxini; order Myxiniformes; family Myxinidae; genus Eptatretus; species Eptatretus atami. Next base: position 94,574,377 of record CM068961.1, read on the forward strand.
GTGTCTTTGTGGATTTCTAATAATATGGTATAAATCAAGTTATGTGGAATTTGAAAAACATCTTTAAAAATTTTTTTCTACACCCCCGTTATGTTATCGTCCGCTACACCACCAGGTTCATCAAAAACAACCGACCAGGAGTCTTCTCGCGCTACCCACGTCTGGTTCGTATTCCCTGAACATCTGTTGTTCTGGTTATGGTTATTGGATTCGCTATATATGCTAGATATCCCTTATTGTCGGGTTTCCGTCTGTCTGTCTGTGGATTCGCTATATATGCTAGATATCCCTTATTGTCGGGTTTTCCGTGTGTGTGTGTGTGTGTGTGTGTGTGTGTGTGTGTGTTGTGTGTGTGTGGTGTGTGTGTGTGTGTGTGTGTGTGTGTCTGCAACGCGAGGCTCCACAGCACGAACCAGCGAACCGATTTCGATGAAACTTTGCAACAGGTGGAATACTGGGAATGTGCGCGTTTGAATTTCGTTGCCTACAACCACCCGTTGCTGTGCAGCGGCCGAAAAACGCGTACAGTATTTTCAATACTTGTCCTTCAGTTTTGAATGTAGAGAAACGAGACTTCGGAATTAAACACTTCGAGATATTTAGAAAATTTTACTCGAGCCGATTTTTGATTGAGGTTTTATTTTTTCAAATGGTAGTCCTTCAAAAATCGGGTGTCTATTTACCGTCATTTAAGGTGTGTATACAGTGTTGTGTAGGAACTACACCGTCGTTCCACCTTCGATCTCCTCGATCCAAACGTTATTGACCAAAGTGAAAAGGATCCAAAATAATGGAATCACCGGCATTTCTGTTCTTGTGGATTATAATAATATGTTTATTTATTACCGAAAACGATTCCGACCCACACACCACCTTCATATTTATTTATTTACGAAAACGATTCCACGACCACACACCACCTTCAATTATTTATTTATTTACCGAAAACGATTCCACGACCCACACACCACTTCAATTATTTATTTATTTACCGAAAACGATTCCACGACCCACACACCACCTCCAATTATTTATTTATTTACCGAAAACGTTTCCACACCTACACACCACCTACAATTATTTATTTATTTACCGAAACGATTCACGACCCACACACCACCTTCAATTATTTATTTATTTACCGAAAACGGTTCCACGACCTACCACACCACCTACAATTATTTATTTATTTACCGAAAACGATTCCACGACCCACACACCACCTACAATTATTTATTTATTTACCGAAAAACGATTCCACGACCCACACACACTTCAATTATTTATTTATTTACCGAAAACGTTTCACGACCTACACACCACACCAATTATTTATTATTTACTGAAAACGATTCCCCACCCACACACCACTCCAATTATTTATTTATTTACTGAAAACGATTCCACGACCTACACACCACTACAATTATTTTTTTATTTACTGAAACTATTCCCACCCACACACCACCTCCAATTATTTATTTATTTACCGAAAACGATTCCACGACCTACACACCACTACAATTATTATTTATTTTACCGAAAACGATTCCACGACCCACACACCACCTCCAATTATTTATTTATTTACCGAAACGATTCCCCACCCACACACCACTCCAATTATTTATTTATTTACCGAAAACGATTCCCCACCCACACACCACCTCCAATTATTTATTTATTTACTGAAACGATTCCACGACCCACACACCACTACAATTATTTATTTATTTACCGAAAACGATTCCCCACCCACAACCACCTCCAATTATTTATTTATTATTTACCGAAAACGATTCCACGACCCACACTCTGCCTCCAATTATTTATTTATTTACCGATAACGATTCCCCACCCACACTCCGCCTCCAATTATTATTTTATTTACCGAAACATTCCCACCCACACACCACCTCCAATTATTTATTTATTTACCAAAAACGATTCCACGACCTACACACCACCTACAATTATTTATTTATTTACTGAAAACGATTCCCCACCCACACCACCTCCAATTATTATTTATTTACCGGAAAACGATCCCCACCCACACACCACCTCCAATTATTTATTTATTTACCGAAAACGATTCCCACCCACACACCACCTCCAATTATTTATTTATTTACCGAAAACGATTCCACGACCTACACACCACCTACAATTATTTATTTATTTACTGAAAACGATTCCACGACCCACACACCACCTACACATTATTTATTTATTACCGAAAACGATCCCCACCCACACACCACCTCCAATTATTTATTTATTTACCGAAAACGATTCCACGACCTACACACCACCTACAATTATTTATTTATTTACTGAAAACGATTCCCACCCACACCCACCTCCAATTATTTATTTATTTACCGAAAACGATTCCCCACCCACACACCACTCCAATTATTTATTTATTTACCGAAAACGATTCCCCATCCACACACCACCTCCAATTATTTATTTACTGAAAACGATTCCACGACCCACACACCACCTACAATTATTTATTTATTTACCGAAAACGATTCCCACCCACACACACCTCCAATTATTATTTATTTATTTACCGAAAACGATTCCACGACCACACTCTGCCTCCAATTATTTATTTATTTACCGAAAACGATTCCCCACCCACACTCCGCCTCCAATTATTTATTTATTTACCGAAAACGATTTTCCCACCCACACACCACCTCCAATTATTTATTTATTTACCAAAAAACGATTCCACGACCTACACACCACCTACAATTATTTATTTATTTACTGAAAACGATTCCCCACCCACACACCACCTCCAATTATTTATTTATTTACCGAAAACGATTCCCACCCACACACCACCTCCAATTATTTATTTATTTACCGAAAACGATTCCCCACCCACACACCACCTCCAATTATTTATTTATTTACTGAAAACGATTCCCCACACACCACCTCCAATTATTTATTTATTTACTGAAAACGATTCCACGACCCACACACCACCTACAATTATTTATTTATTTACGGAAACGATTCCCTACCCACACACCACCTCCAATTATTTATTTATTTACGAAAACGATTCACGACCCACACTCTGCCTCCAATTATTTATTTATTTACCGAAAACGATTCCCCACCCACACTCCGCCTCCAATTATTTATTTATTACCGAAAACGATTCCCCACCCACACACCACCTCCAATTATTTATTTATTTACGAAAACCGATCCACGACCCACACTCCGCTCCCAATATTATTTATTTCCGTAAACGATTCCACGACCCACACTCCGCCTCCAATTATTTATTTATTTCCGTAAAGATTCCACGATCCACACACCACCTTCAATTATTTATTTATTTACCGAAAACGATTCCATGACCACACACCACCTCCAATTATTTATTTATTTACCGAAAACGATCCACGCCACACACCACCTCAATTATTTATTTTATTACCGAAAACGATTCCCACCACACACCACCTCCAATTATTATTATTTAAAGTGGGAGTGGCGTAGGAAAGTGGGCGTGGCTTATGAAAAAATATTGTGTGGCTCAGGAGGTGTGGTCAAACAAGAGCATTGAGAGAAGTTTATCGGGTTTCCATCTGTCTGTGTGTGTGTGTGTGTGTGCGTGTGTGTGCGTGTGTTGTGTGTGTGTGTGTGGTGGTGTGTGTGTGTGTGTCTGTGTGTGTGTCTGCAATGCGAGGCTCCACAGCACAAACCAGCAAACCGATTATTTTTCAAAATGTAGTCCTTCAAAAATAGGTGTCTATTTACCGTCATTTTTTATGAGGAGTGCCAGTTGGCAAAATACGCAATAGGAAAAATCTTGCCAGGCAGAGGAACAATTGTATGTGAAACAATACGTCTTGGCAATGAACTTCGTCGGTGGATCGGTCAGAATGAAAAGCATCGTATCCAGCGCTTTGATCCTAGCGAATCCCTCGTCGCCTACCGGCTTGTGTGTATGTGTGTCTGCAACGCGAGGCTCCACAGCACGAACCAGCGAACCGATTTCGATGAAACTTTGCCAACAGGTGCCATATGGTCTGGGAATGTGCGCGTTTGAATTTCGTTGCCTAGCAACCACGTTGCTGTGCAGCGGCCGAAAAACCGCATACAGTATTTTCAATACTTGTCCTTCAGTTTTGAATGTAGAGAATCGAGACTTCGGAATTAAACACTTCGAGATATTTAGAAAATTTACTCAAGCGATTTTTGATTGAGGTTTTATTTTTCAAATGGTAGTCCTTCAAAAATCGGGTGTCTATTTACCATCATTTTTTTATGAGGGGCTTAGGAAAGTGGGCGGAGCTAGGAATGGACGTGGTTGATGAAAAGTGGAGTGGTGTTGGAAAGTGGGATGTGCTTATGAAAATATTGTGTGCCTCAGGAGGTGTGGTCAAACAAGAGCATTGAAGGAACTTTATCGGGTTTTCCGTGTGTGTGTGTGTGTGTGTGTGTGTGGTGTGTGTGTCTGCAACGCGAGGCTCCACAGCACAAACCAGCAAACCGATTATTTTTCAAATGGTAGTCCTTCAAAAATAGGGTGTCTATTTACCGTCATTTATTATGAGGAGTGCCAGTTGGCAAATACGCAATACGAAAAATCTTGCCAGACAGAGGAACAATTGTATGTGAACCAATAGGTCTTGGCAATGAATCTTCGTCGGTGGATCGGTCAGAATGAAAAGCATCGTATCCAGCGCTTTTATCCTAGCGAATCCCTATACTGGTAATAGTGCACTACATCAGTAGCACAGCTGCATCCTAAAGGCCAGTCACACTTGACGATTTAGCCAGCGTATGCCGATTTATGAAAAATTTGTCTAAAACGCTGGCACACGTCGAATACGTTATGGGTACGTTTTGTGTACGTTAGGTGCACGCTGAAAAACACTACCATAGGTCGTATTACGCTGGTTTAAAACGTTGTACTTTTGGTTGTCCAAAAAATTTTGCATGCTTGAAATTTTACGACGTACTCCGCGTTTGGCTCACACGTTCCGCTACGCTGGCCATAAGTTGTAGGCACGTTATGCGATCGTTGACACACGTTAATTGTATGTTACTCATAAGTCGAAACACGTAGAGGTAACATTCGCGTACCCGAAACTTATTTCTAACCTATGAGTAACGTTTTGTAAGCACACTACACGAACGTTGTTCACACTTTGCAACACGCTACTTGAAAGTTCCTCATACGTCGAAACACATCAAAGTAATGTTTAGGGTACCCGTGCTTATTTATAACCTATGAATAACGTGCTTGGGAATTATTACGCTATGCATACGCTAGACTATCGTTGGGCATAGGTTGTGGACGCCTAAAACACGATAAACAATCGTTGGTATAAACTTATGTATAAGTTATCGAAGCGTTCTGTGTTCATTACTAGTACATTATGCATTTGTCAAAGTCGTTTTTAATACTTTAAAAAGTAAAACAAAGAAATATTTCATCGTGGGAATGAGGAAAAAAAATTAGCCGAAAAGAACATCGAACAATGGTGCAAAGTAGTCTCCTATTCGTGGACGATAAGAGGATCCATCATCACCCACACCCTCCCCATCACGCTCACCTACTACTACTGACATGGACCTACTACTACTACCAATACTACTACTACAACTACTACTACTACTGACATAGACTACTACTACTACTACTACTGACATAACATACTACTACTACTACTACTACTGACATAGACATATACTACTACTACTACTGACATAGACATACTACTACTACTACCAATGCGACTACTACAACTACTACTACTATTACTACTGTCACGCACACCAACTACTGCTAATAGTATCACTACTACTGATACTACTGGCATTGACATCTACTCAACATGGAGTCTGGAACAATGATGGGTTCCTTTTGAAGCCCATTTGTATATACCAATTCCCCTTAACGCTGCCAATACGCCATTACACGGTAGATGTAAGTTAGAAACACGTTCAGTAAGTGCTGTGGTCGTCCGGAAGCCGTCAATCTAATTCGTCTACATATGACAATGTGCGTTTGAGATACGTTACACATAGGTTCATAGCATGTTACTCAAAGGTTAGAAGCACGTTATACTTAGGTTCAAAGCATGCTACACATAGGTTAAACGCACGTTACTCATAGGTTCATAGCACGCTAGTCATTGGTTCAAGGCAAGTTACAAATAGGTTCAATGCACGTTACTCATAGGTTTCAAGCACGTTAAACATAGGTTCAGAGCACGCTACTCATAGGTTAAAAGGACGTTACCCATTGGTTGAAAATTAGGTTGCGGGTATGTAAATATTACCTTGACGTGTTTCGACTTATGAGTAACCTACAAGTAACGTGTGTCCGTCGTGTGTAAACAATCGCGGAGCGTGCCAGGAACATATGACAACGCATGCGGAACGTGTTAGCCATACGCCGAGTACGTCGTAAAATTTTCAGCATGCTTGAAATTTCACGACGTATTACACGTACCACGTAATATGACAGCGTACTTCATTGTTTTCCAGCCTACTCTTAACGTATACACAACTTACCTATACCGTATTTGACGTGCGCCTAGCGTTTTAGACACATTTTTCATAGGCCGGCATACGCTGGCAAAATCGTCAAGGTGTGACTGCGATGTTGACACTTCAAATTCTCAGGCGGTTATGATTTAAATCGGCGTGCGGCAGGTTCTTAACAGGCTACGCCACGAGTTCGCCGGCGATACGTTAGCGCGCTATGCGTAAGTTAAACTATCGTTGGGCATAGGTTGTGAACGCCGACAACAGGCTAAGCATTCGTTAGTAAAAGTATCAATAACACAACGAAACGTTCTGTGCCCGTTACTAATATGTTATGCATACGACCAACACGTTATGAATACGCCCAAAACTTTAAAAAAAAACATCAAAATTTCAGCGTACGCCAACGTTTTACATACATTTTTATACGTTGCCATTGCTGGTTAAAACGTCAAGGTGTGACAGGGCCCTAAGATTGTCTCTCAGCAACACATCCCATGTTTTCCTTGGACAGCCACGAGCTCTCCTTTCCTTCACATTTATACACCTCTTTACACAGCTGCCCACTCCCATCCTTTCCACATGTCTGAACCGTCTCAACCTTCCCCTACCATAACCTCACAACTACTTTCTACACCTAACCTAACCCTAACCATCTCGAGGATGATCAAAGGAAATTGGATGCACCTGAGCTCAATTTGGAGTGTCATAATAGCAAAGGGGTTGAAAACTTATTGACACAAGACATTTTAGCTTTTCATTTTTGGCTCACCTGTACTTTAGTCAGGTGAGCTTATGCGATTGAGCAGTGTCCCTAGGTGAGTGAATCAGCGAATGAGTGAGTCAGTCAGTCCATAAACACTTCCATCATTATCAGTTGAACCAAATACATGATTTTGATGAAAGCAGACAAACAAACAAACAAACAAACAAAAACTTCAAATTATATCTAACTCGCTGAATGCACCCGGCATTGCCCAGGTTTTTTTTTGAATGAATTTAATCTTCGTGCATAGTCTGATGCGAGCCCAGTATCAATTCCCCATTGGGCCACAGCAGTCATAACCAAAGGGGGCTGGTGAGGGGGAAACAAAAAAACACCTCTGCATATCTAATATATAATTTGAAGTTTTTGTTTGTTTGTTTGTCTGCATGCGCTAATCTCCTGAACGGTGAAAGACAGGAGGAACCTCTGAAACAAAAAATGTCGGGACGGGCCCGGGAAGGTCCCTTGGATGGACGTTAAACTGCATGACCTCTTCCGGCATTATTTGCTGGATGATAAGAATCCCACAGTGTCCTCCATGAAGTAGGTGAGTTATCATCAGTACTTTCAAAAAAAAAAGAAAAAAGAAGCAAATTCTTGCCTGAACTTTGGGTCGCAAGTCGTGTGGTCTTCTTCGAGATTCCATGACACCCTCTTGGAGATTCCTTGACACCAGATGACATTGCTTTCTATCTTAGAATGTGTTGTTGTTTTTTTTGTGGGCAGCAGCTTCTGCACTTGTATCAACTTACTGACCTGGTAGTTTGCATGGTTCATGTGAATGTCCTTTGGATATGAAAGGCAACCAACACGCGCTTGTCCCATTAGTTAGGGTCAGCAGTTCAGCCTCATAGAGAGAGTGAGTTTGGCAACTTTATGCAAACTGGTTGGCTAGGCCTGGCCTTTGATTAAAAACTCCACTTTGAGAAGCTATGGGAATCAAACACACAACAGTGAGGTGCAGAACAAGGCTTTTCCTACTCCATCACTATGAGCTGCATCGTGTCTGACACCATATTTTTGGTTAATACAGCATAATTGAGCATTTTATTGAATATACAGGTATCAAGGCTCATGGAAAAGTAGAACAGGGAGAGAAGGGTAAACTGAAAAAGTGGGGCAAAAGTGAAGCAACTAGACAAGAACATACGCATGCATCACAGCACGAGGTGAGGAGTTGCCAGTGAAGGGGGGGAACATGGTCTCAGTGGGTGTTGTAAAGCTCAGAAGAAGAGATTGGAGAGAGCATGAAGTGAAGGATTGCAGCCAATTTGAAAGCCTAGAGGGAAGAGCTTGATTACAACAAAGACTAGCATAACCCGCGCTCTGCGCGACATGTTGGGGTGGGTGTGTTTGAGAAAGGAACTGATGCAGAGTATCAGTAGTAATTTTACTTTAATGCAGTAAGTGGAATACGATTTCACTGTTTCAGAACCATTTTATTTACTTTTTTTTGTACCATGCACCTCATATGGTCTTTGAGATAATGTAAGCCGAATATCACGTTACTCGAGCGCAGAACAAAGTCGAAGATAGCGCGACACGAAACCACAAACTCGGAAATAATATATAAGATGAGAAAACATAAGTTATGTTATTTTTCATTAATAAAATTTTCACAAAATGTATGACATTGAGACGTTATCCAAAGTTCTTATTTTGTCTGCAGCACATGGCTGCGAGTAGCATAATTGTTATGAAGCCATCCATGGCTATGCCACTGAGGCAATGTCCTTTGTGGGTTAGGGCAAGAATTTGGAATTTAGCTAAGGTGCCAGCAATAGCTCACCTACTATGGACACTAACTCATGCTGTCAGAGGGGATGCCAGTTTAACGTCCATCCGAGGGACGGCACACACATTGATGAGTAGGAGATTGGGACCATACCCTGTGCAGAGCGTCGGTGCTGCTTAAGCAGTCTCCTTGGCTACTGGATACAATCCTGGACGGGTCGCCACTCCGACACAGTATACCAGCATGCTGGCACTCATTTTGCCGACCTCGGAAGGATGACAGGCCGAGTTAACCCCACCTGGTATTAATTCAACAGCTGAGCGGGATTTGAACTCAGGACCCTCAGATCCAAAGCCTACCACCCTAACCATTAAGCCAACACCAGCATACACATTGATGAATCGCCCTGTTTGTGAAACACCAGGATGACAGTTTATAGCTGGTTATAGGAATTCAAACCCAGGCTAGTCAGCTCAGAGGTGAGTGTGCATACCTCTTGGCCAGCCCTGTTGGCCAAAGTATTGTTGGGTTAAGGCAACGACGATGTGAATTGTGTTCTTACCACCGAGGGGCTGCTTGAGCAACAGGAAGTCACTGTCTGTGAAACACTCTGTTGTCACAGGTAATGATATTAAGCAGGTGCACTTGAAAGGACATTTGCATACTTGAACTGAGAATGACTTTATTTGACATTACATCAATCACTGAGAAGCAAATTTACACTTTTGCTTATTATTCCTTGTATAAAAGAGTTACATGCGTTGAGATGAATGGAATGAGGAAAACAATGAACGTTGGTGTAAGTAATCATGATAACTTCCAGTATGCTTATGAAACTAAACGATGTCCGCATACTCAAAACCGCCAATTCAAGACGAGATGTGGCGTAAGAAAAGTGTCGACCTTGCATTGAAAATGAAAATGGTTGCCATCGATAAGTAAAGCAACACAATCAGTTATTTACTCGAGCTGAGCTAATGACACTCACAGGTCGAAGTATTAAGTTTAGAGATGAGCCAAACATAGCATCATCGAATCTCAACTTCTAGGCAGCAGGTTTCGGTGGAAGACCTGCATGTGACAGCTAAGACTTTGTGTCCACCAACAAGTCAAGACGATCTGCTGCTGGTGGTGACATGCTATGCTGAAAGATTCATTCCGAAGTAGACGCCGTATTTTACTCGAGCAACAAACGTTACTATGATGATGGCATTCATCTTAAAACACGATGAGTCATTATTTTTCTCAAGACAACTCACGATGGAACCCCTAGGGGCTTGCAAAGGGCCACGGATTCACTGTTTGGATAATGGCTCACGGCACCACTCGTGAGAGGAAACGTGAACCCACACCCATGAGCTCTTTGGGAGGTCTCAGTGGATCTGCAGAATAAATTGAGGGTGAAATTTCAGAGAGCACTTATGGACATAAACTACCCTAAACCAACAAGGTCCTGTGCTGTTTTAATCACCCACCCCTCGTTTGTTTGATGTTTTGTAGAAAGAGTAAAGTGTTTAGAAATGGAGTATATTTGACAGGAAGCGATTAAATATGGTGGCCCATGAAATGATGGTTTTCTTTAGGTTGATATCACTGAATTTTTGTGCCACCTTAGTCATGTCTGGTTTTTGTTTTGTTTTTTTTCATGAAAGATAATTGTAAATGTATCATCGTTTCATAGGACACCTTGTATATTACTACAAGCAGGGAAGGAGTGTAGTTTGTTTGGGTGTCAATCTTGAGTGTTACTGTCATTATAGTTAGTAAATGAGAAGGGAAATGTGTAAATATTCTCGATAGTCGTTTGTTTTGTGATTGACTGGGTTTTCCTGCTAATGTTCCAGTGGGTTCAGGAGGGATGTTGCAGGCAGCTCATCAGCTAGCCCTTGCCAAGGGGCACAGGGGTCACTGCACTTTGGTTGTGGAAATCCAAGGTCATATCCCTCAGGAAGTAGACCCAAAGCAGATCTCCTGGCCACATATATATTAAAAAAAAATCCCTCAGCGTTTATCTTTGGGGGGTTTCACACTATTTCATGGTGGTTCCAGGGACTCCTGGGTCAAACCATTTAGATTAATAGGACGTCGCCAGACAGCTCATCGAGTCCAGGGCACGTTTCAATTATGAATTGATGACCACAAGGCATCTACTTGTAAGTTATCTGGTTTTCCCCTGATTGTGCCTGTTTGCCTCAAAGAGCAATACGTGTGGCTGTCATGGCATTAGAGCTGTGAGCTTACTTTGTATTGAAAGGCCGAAACTGTGGATTCTGTATTCAAGTACCCAATTCCCCCTTTTCCTTTTTCTTAAAAGCAAATTTTCCTGTGTATGATGTCTTTTTAAGAGAATTTCGAAAACCATTGAATAATTGGAAAACAAATGAAAAATAAAAATACATCATTCCAATTTTACCTCTCCGATAACAAGCCCTTACAAAATGGAACCATCTGGTGGCTTTAGGCCAAGAACTACCGGAAATATGAGAAGGGTAAAAATAGTGCTCCTGCCTTCATGGTTCAATTGCTATATTGACATTCATGGTTCCATGAGGCAGAGATCCTGATTATGAATCAAAGGGTAAGTGAATGATCGATTAAATATGGCCAGCAAGAGTTTCCGAAGGGTGGCAGCCCTGCTCACACTTACCTATGGGAGGTGTAACCTGTCCTAACTGGTTGACTCAACACTATCAGTCGTGTTAACTTCTAGCTGAGCTGATATGAATAACACCAACTGTTTCTCAATTGTCCAAAGATGCCCTTGTGATTCATGTAAAGATAAAAGCTCAATGACAATGGTCTTTGAGTAAATAAGAGGGGAGTTAAGACTATTAAGGCAGGGGACCTTCCACTCAGACACGAGTTATTGAATGGAATGGTCTCCCTGAAATGGTAGCAAAAATAGTAGACAGGTTTAAACTGGAATTATTTAGGTACGATGAAGCGTTGGGGATGGATGGGTTCATGGATATTGGCAGGACGGGTAGGTAGCTTAGGTATGGATGCATGATTGTGATGTCTAGCTGTGAGAGGGTCTTGTCAAAAGGTGAAAGTGCTGTCGGTGTTGATTCATTCCTCATCCTACAATTGTCTTCACCCCCTCCCCCCCACCATCCCCAGCCAAAAATGTAACAAAATTAAAATAATTTGTATATACGAGAGTACGTCGGTATTGAAAGTGATTTTTACTGTCACGAATGGTACGTGTGTGTAAACAATTGCATTACGTGCTCTATGGCACGGGCAAGTACGAGTCATTTGTTGACCACTTAGTATCAGACTTCCCCAAGTATGGCGTCAGTAATCGTGCTGTAAAGATAGCTGCCATCCCCTCTCCTCGACAAGAGTGCACCATTATGAAGCAGCGAGAAGTTATCAATGTTTTACTTGACGAAGGTGTCAAACCGTATGGGATTGTTATTTTTTGTGTTAATACATGCTCTAGGCTCATGGAAGAGCTATGACACAGAACAAAATCAGAATGCAACACAACAAAGGGAACAGCAGGAAAAAAGGGGAAACACAAACAGCAGGGTGGAGGGACAAAGTAGATGGAGATGGACAAACAAGGAATGCAGGTAACAACGTGCGGTAAGGGAGAATGCAAAAGGTGGACAATATGGATACATACTGAGAGCAAAATTTTCAGAGGGGTGTGGGTGGTTTAACGGGTGTAGAAAAGATCATGATTTTGGATGGGGGATGACTTGAGATGATGGCGAGCAGGTGTCTTGAAGACCTGGAGGGAACAATGAGATTGAAGAGAGTATGGAAGGTGGTTCCACGGCTGTGAAAAAAAGAGGAATAAGTGAGTGGAGGTGATCAGTGATTCTGCATTTAAGCAGTTTTACCAGATTTTGCTGGTAGACCACGGGCATCCTGCAGATACTTGGGGGGGGGGGGGCAAAGCACGGAGATGGCTGAGGGTACAAGTCCAGAAATGAGGTGGAAGAAGACAGAGATACCACCCACCTGTCGGCAATGGCTAAGTGATAGGCCTAGAGACTCAGCTTCATCGTGAGAGATTCCATTGATATTGAAGGCCTTTTTTCCCGCAGCATCAAGCCGAGCAAGATGTGAGGTTGGGGAGCCAGCCCGGAGGGGAGAGCAGTACTCCATCGAGTTGCGGACGGAAGTCTTGTCGGTGAATAGGAGCTCAGGTGTGTCAAGGAAGGACTTTTTTTTTTTAAAGAATGAGTGTACAATATGGTACCAACTGAATGTTATGATAAAATGTGTATGGATTGTGTGAAATGTGGTTTTGAAAAGGATGGATGAGATAGATGAGTGTTCTACAACACTGTGAACAGGCCATTTTTACTGCTGTGAACAGGCCATTTTTAATCGTACACATTTTATCATGACACACAGTTCGTACGTTACTAGTGTTTGCATTGTTGACCGAGGTAGCCGGTTTTACAACATGTCGTTAATTCTGTGTACTTTCACGTCCATGTTAAAATTACCTGCAATTGTCAGGTATGAATTTCCTTGACTGGCAATCGTAACCATAATGCCAATAGTCTGTAAATTCAAACAGAATTGATGTTTTATTGATCTGAGATCTCACAACTAGTAATAGGCGTCTCCAACCATCCTTGATCATGTTGTGGAACGTCATCCGAGGTCCTCACTTTTTTTCTTCTGCCCTCACTTTTCCCACTTTGATTCACTTTTTACTTCGTTTTATTTCTGCAATCGTTTGAGCAATTGATACAAAATTTTCAATATAGGAGTGCCTACCATGGAGAATTTATTTTACAAAGTTACATGATGATTGGATGGAAAACGTGGCCAATGTTCCAAAAAATTAGTTTTCTACAGGCATGGGTTACAGGGTGTTTCACGTATCAGGAATAAACGTCCTCGACCTTGCTTCGCTCGACCTCGGGTGAGTAACTCTTCTTTTTTTTGTTCTACACAGATATTGAGGCTCATGGAAGAGCAGAACAACATTAAGGGGTGAGGCAATGGATCAACAGACAAAAAGGACAATCGACAGATCCATCATAGCACAAGAAGAAGATTTGCAAGAAAGGTGTAAACAGTGTATCGGAAGATGTAGTTAAAGCCTGAGAGACCATAAAGTGGGGGTGAGCAGCAGGGGTGAAATCCTAGTGGAAAGAGCTCACAAAAACTGACTCAGAAAGCCAGTAACAAAAAAAAAAAACACAACAAAAAAAACTGAAATGCCACCAACTTGCCTATGTACGGTAAACAAAAGTAGACTCTGACACTGAGCCACTTGATGTAAAGTTCAAATGCTATTAAGGACTTAAATTCTAGGACCTCAATGGGAGCACGACAGGAAGCAGTAACACCACAGACCACAGTAGGGGAGCAATATTCCATGACACTTTAGAGTCTAGATGAACACTTTGTACACAGTGATAGGCTGAGGTTGTCAGAGGAAGGACTTGGTCTTTTTGAGAATTATGAGGTAAGGGCCAGGCTTGGAGGCCAACCTGTAGAAGTGATCTGTTCAAGACAGGCAAAGTTTATATAAAGGCCCAAGAGTTCCAGACACTCTACCTCGACCAAATGATGACTATATAAATACATTGGGGAATTTGTCTGCCAGTCCTTATGGAGGGATAAAGTGAGTATATGGATATTTCTTGCACTAAAAGACATGTTCCAGGCATATAACCAGTTGCTCATTGTCTTCATATGAGCAGAGAGGGATGCTGCTTTAGCCTGCTGAGCAGAAGGTTGCAAAACTATCCTGCACAAAGTGGATTCGTCTGCAAAGTGTTACAATGGATTTTCCAGTGACAAGGATTCATGACATTGATGGATTATATCAAAAGTAGGATTGGTTCCAGGATACCAACAACACTAACTTGAGGGACACCAACCTCTCGAGGTACGTCGATAGATAGTATTTCGTCCAAGACAACCCGCTGCTTGTGAGCACATAGGAAATATGAATCCCAGTATCAGAGAGCATCATTATCTGACAGCTTGGAATTCAGGGAAGAGTGCTAGACAGAATCAAATGCATAGGAGAGGTCCAGTGAGATAGTCCTGACCTCTTGCTTGAGATTAGGGCATCCATCCATTGCTGGCATAGAAGATGCAGCATGCCCACAGTGGAATAACCTGGGCAGAAGCCAAACTAATGGTCGGACAATGGGGAGCGAGTGTAAAGACGTGTCTTCTCATTTACTTTGCTTATGATGGGAAGAAAGGTGGCCGGTCCATAGTTACGAGAATCATTATTGGTGGCATTGCTATGAATTGGGGAAACTTTTGGTGGTTTTTATTTTTCTTAATGCAGGCAGGTGATCCTCAGAAAATGACCTGAAAAAGTGCAGAGGAAGTAGACGAAGGAGGTGGACAGTTTTTATACATTAGGGCACCAATACCTTCAGGATCGGTAGCAGTGCAGAAGTCAAGAGGCTAGGAATTCCTTGACCTTGTCAGGAGACATGTTCATTCACATGCTGTTGGGTGTTTTCAGTGATGGTCTGTAGGATGAGTACATTATGAGAGGGATGAGGGATCTCGGCATTTTCTGTAAACAGCTGAGGAAGTAAATCTTCGCATGAGCTCTATATAATGTGACTCCATCCTTCAACAGCAAAAGGATCAGAGGAGGAGCATGCTCAGATTTGGACAACTGCAACCAATTTTTTGGGGGGATGATAGACCTGTGAGAGTGGACATCAAGTGGGACTGATGCTGAATTCTGGCACATCTGAGGGTGGAAACACAATGATTAAGATCTTTTCAGAGAGACTATAGGTTCCTATCAGTGGGATTTGCTTCACAGGAGGAAAAGGCAGGTTGCTTTTATTTATTTATATAAATCAATTTTCTTCCATTCTAGCTTTTACTGCTCTCTCAGCCCTCTGACTCTCATCAGCTCCTCCAGGATGCACACGTCCTTCCAGTCTTTTGTTATTGTGTGGTGTGTGTGTGTGTGTGTGTGTGTGTGTGTGTGTATGTGAGACAATGTACTCCTCCAGTGATATCTATGCGGATGGGAATGGGGGATAGGGCTTAGATGGGAAAGGGAGCGTCTCATGTGGACTGCCACCAGCAATGCATCTGTCAAAATGGTCACAAAATAGCCAGAGAGGGAGACGAGCAATCGGAACTTCCTCTTAAAAAAAACAACAAAATGTTCTGTGAGACGGATAACATTTGGATACGATACAGCAACCTGTTGCGAGAGATCAATGAGACATGAATGTTCTCCACTGGCATTAATTGAAGCAATTTGACGATTTCCGGAAATCGAGTTTTTCTCGGGACTGGAATCCATTTATACAACTTTTTTTTTCTTTTTTCTGCATACTGTGCAGTGCTTTGGTGTGGCTCACAGAAGAGCTAACACACAGAAGAGCTTTTTTGTAAAGAGCTAACACACAGAACAAATAACAAAGGGAGCAGGAGACAAGAAGGGATGGGAGAGGGAAGCGCAACAATGGTAGGGAATAGGGACATCAGTATATCTGTGGAAGGGAAAGGGATGGGGCAGGGTACACTGGGTAAACAAGATGGACACCACAGGGACTTTCAGGAAGGAAAATAGGGAATTTGAAGGAGGTGGGTTTGGGGAGGATTAACGGGGGTAGAAAAGATCAAGTTACAAAGCGATGCCAAAGAATACTGTGGGTAGTCTGCATTCCAGCCAAAAATCAATGTGTAAATCAGTTTTAATATCACATTAAGTGCAGTACATTTACTTATTGGTCACAAGGACCAGTTTGAGCTACTGTATATAGAAACGTCTAAATCAATTTGGATATTTCGTTAAGTGCTTAAGTTTACTTGTCGGTCATCAGGAACAGTATTCTTGTGACCAGCACATCTCAGTGCACATAAACTCGAGGAAAGCAAAAGTACCAAGAAAGTTTTTAGGTGGAAATGAACTTGAAAGAGACACCAGCGCTGTGCAAATATGCAAGACGTGTTTCTACCGTCAGGCTAATTATACATCTAATGCCTTTAGGTGACGTTACATTATTCTTTCGTTCTGTTAATGCAGTATACTATGAGGAATCGGAGTTAATGTCTATTATACCAGCATTTCCGAAGCTCAGCCTGTATCATGCAAACTCGAATTCCATTCTGTCCAACATGGCCTAAGTTAGATATATCAATTCCAGCTGAAATATACATTGTGCTGAGTCGAGCTTGTTCTGGTTATCAACGAACAAACAATGCGTGAAATGATGTGTGCGTTATGCTCGAGTTATGCAAAGAAGCAACCGAGGCAACTGCATCTGCTGTTTTTGATACATGTCACAACGTTAAGGCAAACATGTTATTGAATGGAACTCCGAAGGTTCTCAAATCGAAAGCAGGTGCTTGCTTCGGCCTTCATGTTAATGTCCCGTGGAGGTAAAGACTGTTGGATTGTTGTTTGTTGAGGTTTTTTGCACCTTTGAATTTGATCCTCGGTTTAATCCACTCACTGTGCTCATCCACTCACTTTGCTTTTACTGCTCTTGTCAGGAAGGTCAGGGGTTGTAAAACACCTTTATGCTTTTTGCTTTTACTGCTCTTGTCAATCTCTTCCTCAATCTTCACCTGTTTTCAAAATTATAGTTCTGATCTTATTTCGACCTTTGATACGAAGGGGATTTTTGCATTCTCAGCACGCTTTCATTGCATTCAGGGTCTCCTCTGGCTTTAAGTCAAGGAGCTAATTTTAACGTCTCAGAACATTAACCCATGTCGTCCTCCACTGATAACCCAATTAAGGCAAATGAGCGCTTTCTATGATGGGTATGAACTTTGCAGAATCGGTGATCATTGCACAGCTCCTCTTTTCACCAGAGATCCATGGCAATGCCCCTTGGATAGAAGAATGGCTTTTGTTCTCAGCAGTACTGCATCATCTTTGAGTTTCGGCTATGAACTAAGTTTCTACAATATGAAAAGCTATTAGATTGCAACTTGGAAAACTTCTTAACAGATCCTATGTAATTGCTCAGTTTCTCATCATCACGAGATTATATTCGATCCTATCTTTTTGCACTCGGAAACAATTGATACCATGTGCAAGAGGGATTTCAATAAGGGAAGGTGGAAGCATCATTTGGGATAAACTGTTCATCTTCAGATTGAAAACATTCAGCTAATAGGTGTAAAGGTATTAAATGGACGGCATGTGTGGAAGGGAATCTGAAAATCACTCGAAGGAATTCATCCCACGTGTGGCTCATCCTGTTTCGGCCTCTGTGAAGTCACACAACGTGAAGATCAAATGGGATTTTTTTTAATTTTTTTGGAAATTTTGCCCTGAGTCCTTTGCAACGTGAAGCATGAACCTTTGCCACCACCCCATTCCCACCGACCACGTCGTTCAGCCAATGAGGTTCGACTGTCCTGCCCATCGATTGGTGTTCTGAGCTCTTTCTACTCATGGTGATGACATTTTGTTTTCTGTGCAGACAAATCCTGAAGATGACTATCTTCCTTTCTTCCTATTATAATCAAATTGCAAATCTTCCAGCTCTTCTTTTTCTGATTCGATCCATAGGCTTCGTCCGCAGGTTATTGTTATTTCTGTTGAAAAAACAAAAACAGCAAAAGTTAAAAATGAGCAAAACTGCACTTCAGCTCCTTTTAAACAGGAAATTTTTCTGAGAGAGGGTTTCCGCACTTCAGGGCAGGAGGGAGACTGCAAAAGTGTTTGCAATCCTTGTCACTGCGATGGTCGCACGCACACCGAAGGGACTCTCTGGGCCACGTTTCTAGGGTGCGCCTTGTTCTGTGCACGCTCCCCACCCCAGGCGGTACCATGCTCCTAGCAGATGCAACACACCATGGGGGAAAAATGGCCTCTATCATGCTTGAACCTGGTGGAATGGTAGGCTCTTAGGTGGAGGGTCTATGCTTCCAAATTAAATGAACATCAGACATGAAAATTAAAACCTCAAATTGTATCAGACTTTTAGAGGCTGCTGTTATAAATGTGCAGTGTGTGGTGGGACACTTATCGTGTCAATTTCACTTCTGTTCCACATTTAATCACATGTTAACTCATTACCTGTCCAGACTGATCACTTGTTGCTGTGTTCTCCCATGTCTGGATCTTGTGTCCTGACTCTCTCCGTTTTCATAACTTTGCTGGCCTTGAATACCGTAACGAACCCAGTGTCGTTATAAAACCACATTTACCTGTAGTTATGCCTTTTTAAATGAACTGTGATCATAAAATATATATTTTTAGATGAACAGATGGTGTCCGTTGGTGCCATGGCCATGTTCCAAAAATGGATTGAGTGTGGGGGTCATGACTTTGCTTTCTTACTCTACTTCACAGTAAACCATTGACCTTCTAGGCATATGGCATTCCAGTGGCGTCAACAGGAAATGAACGAATGAATCATTTCATCCCTTTTCATGTCATGGCTAGTGGAGCATAGAGGTGTCTAGAATTCATTCTTTCAGGCTGAAAATTAAAGAAATGTATGATCAATCAATCAATCAATCAATCAATTCGGTTTCATTCAAATGAGCCGAAGACATGATAAAGGTCCGAAGACTTAAAAGTCAAGTTTACAATGTAAAAAGAAGAAGAAAAAATACAAAGATATGCTATTAATATAAAATACACTTGACAAGTTATTTAAAAAAATTTTTTTTAAAAACTTGATCGAGATTGTTACGTCTAAGTTAATACGATTCAAAGAAGTAATTTCGTATAATTGTTAACACAGAAGCATAAATTGGATAACAACAAAAACAAAACAGACCAATGTCAGAACAAAAATTTCCCCAAAGCAAGGCTTCTGAACAGGCAAGGAGTCCGACAACAATTTAGAAATCTCAGACAGGGAGGTATTGAGTGAGCACAATAACAACAAACAATGAGAGCATAGCGAAGATATAATTTGCTATTGATTTAACAGTTGTGCAAGATATGGGACAGTTGATCGTTTATATATTTTGGTTTGGGATTTTGGAAAACGTAGATGATGTGAGTTTCTCAGATCAAGACCGGTGATATGTTGGCGATTGGATGGGATTATGTTTCAATGATGACCAGACACAATAAGGGACTTGCCAAAGTGAGTTAGAATTGTGATTCTTCTTTCCGCTAGCGAGGGGAGGTTATAGGCTTAGAGGAGATCGGCATCATGGGATGTCTCAGGTGATGTGATAAAACAGAGGGCTCTTCGCTGTACCTGCTCAATGCTTTGTGACTGCTTCGCGGTCAGGCTAGAGCTCCATACAGGAGCAGCGAACTCCAACAGAGGACAAATGTACATGGTGTATATCAGAATGAAGTCTGCGATGGGGACACCATTTCTCGTCAGTGAGCACAGGATGTAGAGACGATGCGAAAAACGCGATATCATTCGTTGAACTTGCGAGTCCCATTTTAGGTCCGATTGAAGAGTAATGTGTAATGTCTTCAAAATGGCAGAACTTGTGACATCCTCTTCTCCCATCCCCACCACATCATCACTCACCCACCTTCCACCACCAAAAATCCTTTATTTTATTTCAAACACAAGATAAAATTATTTATTAGGAGGATTGCTCGTTTTCCTGGTGTCGATAAGAATGTGTTTAACTGCAGCCAACCATATGGTGTCAAATCTCACGTTTTGTTTCTTTCTATCCAGGATATCGTACCATTGTTTCACAGAGACCAATTCACTCAAGGAATCCTGGAGTGAATTGGTCACATAAACTAACTCAGAGGTGTACATGGGACTTCTTGTATTGATTAAATGGTAACGGATACACATAGGATAGCTCAGAGGTTAGTGCACTTGCCTTTGTGTTGCCTCATCTGGGTTCGGTCCTCGACCCAAAATAAATATTAACAATGGTGCTTCACTAACATAGCATTCAAAAGGACATTCACCCTGTCACATATGTATGTATTGTATGTGTATGTATATATATTTTAGATATGCACATATATATATATCAATCATAATACCAGTTATATAAATATATATAATATATATATATATATATAAAATCTCTTCTATATATACTTATATCATAATACCAGTGTGTGTGTGTATATTATATATCAATCATAATACCAGTTTATATAAATATATATAATCTCTTTCTATATATACTTATATCATAATACCAGGTGTGTGTGTATATATATATTTGTTGCGAATTCGCGCCCGGCGCGTGCGATCGGCACGTGACTCGAATCGCGACCGCCTCGCCCACCGGACGGACAATTCAGTCGTGACCCTCCGGCTAACGCCGGATCCAGTCACGGGTGGACCTTTCGGCCTCACCACAACCCAGTCCGCATTCTACCCGCGCGGAATAGGGTGAATCGCCGAAAGTCAATATACCTAAATACCCGCACGGTAACTACCGAGGGGTTGTACCTCGCCACAGGCCGACTTTGGACACGGGCCGCTTAAGCGACCCTTCCATGCTAACGGGATACCGAGCGGTGTTATCGGTCGGCCTTGACGGTTCAGATAATTATCGGGCGGATTAGCCCACGACGAACCTTTACATGAAACAAGATGGAGACCAACGAAAGGAAGGACGCAGCGAAACGGGGAAATTCAACAAACAAGCACGTTTAATTCACAGACGACACATAGAGCACACATATAGCAAAAGAATCACAGCAACAATTATAATAAAGAAATGCACATATAAAAGAAAGAGTTGAAACCGACTACACGACACACGGACCATCTATAACATTCTACTTGACGGATTGGCGCCGACACACACACGTTCACACAAACCCCAAAAGAAAATGAAGTCGTGATTCCCTGAGTTGCTGTCCTGGCGCCCGTCCCCGCGGTCGTGACTCCCCTCGAGCGCGGCCGGCAAGGCCCTCCGGCGCGCCTCGCGCCCCGACCGTACTGCCTTCCGACGCCACGGACCCAGCACCGACCCGCGGCAGCAGGACCAGCGTGCAGGGCAGAGTAGCAGCCAGCGGGGGGGGGCGAAGCTGATGTCGGCCAGCTCCCTTTTCCCAGGTCGAGTAGAAGCAACTCCACCTCCCGCAGCCAAAGCGACAACCGACCACGACGATGCAACTGCGACTTCGACGACCAACCGACACAACTCCACTCAACTCGACCGCCACCACTCAACTCCACCCGAACACCTCCCGCTGCTTCGCCGCGCATATTCGTCCCCGCGCCCCGCCCTGTCTCTCCGCCCCCTTTTGGCTCCGCCCCTTCGAGGTGCGCCTCGAAGGCACTCGAAGCGGGCGTGTCCTCTCGTTCCTCCCTCCTCCATCTTTCGGGGGGAACGAGGAATCCTCCCTTGCTTCGTTCCAATTAAAAATGAAAATGGATTTGAACGACGGTAGCTTCCAACGGCGCGGGCGGAGAGATGCGGGGAGGGGAGGCCTCTGGCAGGCGGAGACGTGCAGGTGCAGCTCAAAATAACAAAAGGTAAAAGAAAAACGCTATTCTGAAGAGGTCACAGCCCGAATGGTCACATAAATTCCCTCTATACAACGGGTTTGGAGATAACTACACATGTACTTCAGAAATACCTCACCTATGGGACCTGGATGGTGTTTGCGAATTTCCACAGCCGTAACACTACCCCTCCCCTTTTTACAGACTCGCCCGAGTCGTCAAATTATCGTGTGCCATCATGTGTAGTTCTCCCCTAGTACGTTTTACCTTCGGATCCCTGAGTGCGACATTCATGGTATTCGTGTCCCCAAAATAAATAACCTGAGGGCTGAGTAACTAACTAAACAAACTCACTCATTCAGACGACTTAAATAAAATTGCCGGCGCTATGACAGACATGCCGGGCACACTCATATTTACATTACACAATACACAACTTAGCCTTAACCTTATAAATTTTACACTAAACCATGGCCCAGGATCAATGGACTCTGCAGGAAAAAGGTAAGAGTCAAAGAAAAACCGGTGCACGGCCGCCCACTGCAGGCCGTGTTGCAGCTGCCAACAGGACAGTTCCTGCAGCTTGCAAACTGTTGTGACGATCCTGGCGCGCATGGAAATGAACAGGGGGCAAAGCAAACTGAACGGGGGCAAAATGACGATGTGGGCAGTGGGCATGGGCAAAAGCAAAGGTGAGCAGGCGAACACAGCCTGCAGAACCAGGCCGCTGCAGGCAAACACAGCCGGCAGATGAAGTTGCCGGCACAGGCTTGCAGAAAAACACAGCAGACGATCCGGCCGGTACAGGCCTCGCAGCAAAACGCAGCCATCGGACGATCCGACCGGCACAGGCTTGTAGCAAAACAACAGCTGCCGATGAAGTGGGCCGGCCTCTTGCCGTGCAGTGGCAGTTGGTGGAGGGAGTACGGTGGTGCTGCCACTCGCAGAAGGCGGGCTCGGACCTACCCTACGGTCTCCTCCCACCTATCGCCTTTGCATGTCACTGTCCATACCCACTCCCTTAATTTGTCAAAAACCATTTAGCCCCAATAATTTTTGTTTGTTTTTATTTTCATCCCTTCCCCACTATAAATCGTCCCCTAACCCCTTTATCGTCCTTGTTCGGCTAACCTATTCTGTCACCTAGCCTACTCCAACCCCTACGTTCCCTTCCCGAGGGGAATAAGGGAGAGCTAGCGTCCTGTGCTGAGGCCCAATGAAGCCTCAGGATGGCCTCCCAGATCTCAGCGATCTCTAACCCAAAGTGGGTCCAGCGGCCCACAACGAGAGCGAAGGGATGGATGGTGCGGAGGGGTACACTTCCTAATCTACCTATCCATTTAACTGTTTAACTACCCCGGGGCGTTTCAAAAAGTGCCTCTCGCTTATCTATGGTTCTAAAAACCCAGATTCCGTCGCCTGTGTTGGTGTCCACTCAATTTAGGGCCTCGCCTCTTAATTTTCTCTCCGTGCCCTCACACGGTCTCATGCTGGGACGCGTGGCTCCCTTGGCAGGCACGACCCTCTGCCGATTCTCCAACAATGGCACCCCGGCACTACACTGCCTCCGAGCCTACAGCTCCCTAAACACCGGGAGTGCCCCCCATGGCAACTCCCCTGAAACGCACACGTGCAGGCTGGCGCCCCGGGCCCCTTTCCGAGGGTCACCCGTGCCCACAAACTGCCCACGCGGCTAACGGCGCTCCGGGCCCCCGCACCAAGCGGGCGCACCCGTGCCCACTACGCTAACCGGCCCCCCATGGCCCTTGGCCTACCACGGCCGACTAGCCCGGTGCCGGGGTACCCACTCAGCGATACTCACCGTTCGCAGCCACGCTCCCAGCCCGTCAACAGGGCTCCTGCACCCCCCAAATGGTATCGAGCCTACACTTCCCACCAACAACAAAACGACCTCCATTTTTTCAATTTAACTAACCAGCTAACTCACTCTACACTGACCCCGGGGTCCCTTGGGCGGAGTCGCTCCTCCCCCAATCACTCATCGCACTGCATTCCCCATTCGCTCCACTCACACAGACCCGCTGGCCTCACTCACTCACCATGTACTCACCTCACAGCTTTTCAACACACACATCCTGAATCCTGCCATCCTTCTAACTGCATCCCTATCTAACTCGTGCTCCCACGTCGTCCCTTAAACTAATAGCACGTTCCTTTTAAACACTACGTAGCTAAGCTACGTCCCCTCTACACATCCACAGTCTGTCTCTGTCTCCAAATATTCCAAACTCTAAAATCATTTCCCATCTAAATTCATTCTAAATCCCTCTACCTAATCCATTCCCGGACTCCAGAGGACTTACCCCTGCCCCATGAAGTCGGTCTAACTAAGCTAACCCTTCCCCTAACTAGTTTGTATCCTGTGCCCAGGTAAGGGGTCTTTCACCCCTTACCCGGGAATCCTGTCCACCGAAAGCGAGGCTTGCTTTCGTTAATTTTGTATTGCCAATACGCGCAGCACCAGACGCGCAACTCACAGCTCGCGCACTTTGCACCTTGCCCGTGACGTCATGCAGCTGCACGCGTACTCGTCCTCTTGGACGGTACCATCGCAGGGATTCACCCTCCTGCCGATTCCAACCCTACGTGCAGCCATGACGTCACCTAGCGCACACCCCAAAAACAACCCTCGCACTCCGAGGGGCTCCCACGCGAACACATGTGCTCTGCCCGTTGGAGCTTCACACAAGCTCGCGTGGAGAACCCATCCGGTCCAAATCCGTAAACAGCCCTACACTTTGTCCGTCCGCGGGATCGGCAACATCCACGCGTGCGTTTCCGGACCGGGCTTCACTCCCGCAAGCGAGCACGTGGGGGTCTCGTGCGTTGCACAGCACGGACGCGCGCTCGCTGCTGGGTGAACCGGCACGGTCCCCAAAACAGCTACAGCCGCTACCCGGCTTTTGTCCCTCTGTCGCCGTCTCCGTCGCCATTCGACCCTCCACGCACACCTGCGTGTTACGACGCTCAGACTCCACTCCAAACACTCACATTCACACCGGGAGACGTCGGCTGCATGCTCACGCATGCCGACCGACATCTCCCTTACACACCGCGACCTAACACACACTGTCTCCCTCACATACCGCATTCTCACACACGTGCTTCGCACACGCGTGCCGTTTCGGCGCACACGCCGCTCCACCACCCGTGGTCTTCACCCGCACCCGTGGCTCCCTCCACACACGGTGCCTCATCCACCTGCGGTGCCCCTTTCACACACGGCACGCTGGGAAGCACGCACTCCGGCACACATGCCACCACACCACTCACACACAGGGGTCGCACTCACACCTGGGGTCCATCCACACACGGCGTGCTGGGAGGCACGCACTCCGGCACACTTGCCACCCCACCACTCACACACGGGTCGCACTCACACCTGGGGGCGCACTCACACTTGCACCACACACACGGGACACCACACTGGGATTCGTGTCCCCACAAGGGTTCCGGGCCTCTATACCCCCAAGCTGCACGTGCACCTCCACAGCACACGTCCCTTCAACTCCGCGAAGCACGACCGGACCAGCTGGTCGTGACCGCTTCAAGGGGCATACTCCTCCCTCGTTCCTGGAGGCGGCATCCAGCTGCTCGCACCGGGTCTCTACCAGTCCGCGAGCTCACCCCCATTATCCTCCACTACCTCTGTGTGTGTGTTCTGTTCCTTTTACCCCGTCATTATTGCAGTCTCTCCTCTATTTTTTCTGTCTCCCGCGTCTCTATACATTTTTAGTTTCTGTTTCTTTCGGAGTTCCTCCATCTCTCTGGACTTCAATTTTACACTCTCCTTCAGTTCATTAATTTCAAAACTCGTATAGTTCTTGTTTTCTACCCCACCAGTTTTCCGCTCTTCATTTTCCAATCTCATCGTTTCTCGCAATTGGCCCATTTCCTTCCTGTGTGTTCATTCGCTGTTCTCTCATTACTCTTCCTTGTCTCCTCCCTGTCCTTCTCTCCAGTTTCATGGTTTGCTTCATTTGGTTAATCTCCTTTTTGTGTTTCAGTTGCTGCTGTCTCATTACTCTTCCTTGTTCTTCTCCTGTCCTTCTCTTGCAGTTTCATAGGTTTTCTTCATGTGGTTAATTTCCCTTTTGTGTTTCATTCGCTTTCTTGTCTATCTCCTCACACTCCAGCCTCGCCTTTTCTTTCAATTGTCAACCTCGGCTTCATGTTCCTTTTGTTTCCTATCCCATAGTTTTCCTTTTCTCGCCCTCCCCCCCTTCCTTTTTTTTCCACCCCTTTTTTCCCTTTCCCCTTTTTTTTTTTTCTTCCCCCCCCCCTTTCACTTTTTCCCCCCTTTTCTCCCCTCCCCCCCCTCCTTTTGTTTCCCCTTTTTTTTTTTTCTTTCCCTTTTTTTTTTTTTTTTTTATCCCCCCTCCCCCCCCTTCCTTTTCCTCCCCCTTTTTTTCACCCTTTTCCTTTCTCTTTTTTTTTTTTTCCCTCCCTTTTTTTTTCCTTTTCCCCTTCCATCCCCCCTCTACTCTTTCCCTTCCCTTTCTTTCCTTTTTTTTTTTTTTTTTTTCCCTCCCTTTTTTTTATTTTTTTTTTTTTTTTTTTTTTTTTTTTCTCCCTATTCCCCTCACTTCCCCTTTTTTTTCCCACCTTAACCCCACCCTTTTTTCTTTTTTCCTCTCCCGCTACCCTCCCCTTTTGATCCCTTTTTTTTATATTTTTTTTCCCCTTTTTTTTTACCTTTTCCCAACCATTTTTTTTTTCCTCCTTTTCTTTTTTTTCCCCGCCCCCTCCCCTTTCCTTTTTCCTCTTTTTCCACCCCCCTTTCCCCCCCCTTTTTTCCCCCTTTTTTTTTTTTTTTTCCCCCCCCCCACCCCCTTCCCCCTTTTTTTTATTTCCCCTTCCCCTCCCCTTTTTTTTTTTTCCCCTCTTTTTTTTTTCCTCCCCTTTTTTCTTTCCCCCCGTTTCCTTTTACCCCCCCCCCGCCCCCTCCTTTTTTTTTCACTTTTTTCTCTTTCCCTTTCCCCGCCTTTTTTTTCCCCCCTTCCCTCCACTCCCTCCTTTTCTTTCCTTTCCTTTCTTTTGATTCCCCCTTTTTCTTTTTTCTACCCCTTTTTTTTCCCCATCTTTTCCATCCCTTTTTCTTTTCAACCCTCCTCTTTTTTTTTTTTTTTTTTTCCTTTTTTTTTTTTTTTTTTTATTTCTCCTTTTTTTTTTTTTTTTTTTTTACCTTCTTTATTTTTTTTCCCCCCGCCTCCCCCCCCTTTTTTTTTTTTTTTTTTTTTTTTTTGCTTTTTTTTTTTTTTTTTTTTTTTTTTTCTTTCTTCTTCGCTCTTCCCTCTCCAATCTCGTTGTGTCCTTCAATCTCCTCATTTCTCCTTCCTGCTTCATTCCTTGCTCCTTCAACTTCTCCTCGTATTCCAACCTATTTTTTCGTTTGTCGTTCAATTTCAAATTCATACTCTTTCAGTTTTTTATTCACGTCTTTCTTGTTCCTCATTCTGTAATCTCGTTATTTTCTTTCAACTGACAGATTTCTTTCTCCTGTCTCGTTCCTTGTTCTTCCCAGTACTTTTCTTTGTTCCTCATTCTGCAATCTCGTGGTTTCCTTCCATTGATCGATTTTCTTCTTCTGGTCTCATTCGTTCTTCCATCATTACTCTTTCTTGCATCTCATTCTTTAATCTGTACAGCGTGGTTCCTTAACGTTTCATTCTCCGTTCTCGTTCGTTCCTCTCTTCACCATCCTCAACTCGTTTTGTAATTCCGCTCTCTCGTTCTGGTGTTTCTGTAACTCAGTTTTCTTCTCTAATTCTTTCTCATCTCCGCACACTCCGACCTTGCTTTGGCTTCAAACTGTTCTTCCATCTTGCCCTTGTGTTTGTCTATCAGTCTTCCCAGTTCCTCTGGTCTCCGTTTTTACCTCCCGTCCCAGCTTATCAACTCTCTTCGTCAGTCTTGCAGTCTTTTCTCACACTCCACTATTTTTATTTCGTTCGTGCACGTCTCCGTCACCCCAATTAATTTTTCCCTCTCGGTTACCGTCACTTTTTCCGTCACCTCCACACTTCTCGCCCAACACGTCTCCCGGATTATTTTTTCTCACCCGCCTTCACCGCGGGCCTTACAACCGTTGCACCCCCTCCCAGCTCGTTCGCTCCCACACGGGCGTCGCATTACGCACTTCGCTGTTGTTGCCTTCATGCCGCCTGCAGGCTCCGGCCCATTTGCTGCGTTTCACCCCGCATTTCTTTTATTTCTTCCTTCATTTCCTTGCGCATTTGTTTCCATATTGTCGTTTATGCCTTTATTTCGTTTTTCATTTTCGAGTGAGTTTCCATCCATTTTTTCGTTCATTCCATCCATTTTGCCGTTCATTTCGTTTGTGTTTGTTTCCATCTGCTTGTTCACTCCTTTTATTTCGTTTCTCATTTCGTTCATTGTTGCGCCATTCCGCTTATTGCCTGCAAAATCATGTTTACCTGGCCCACGTTAAGTGGGTCCGTGGCAATCGCTTCACCCTAGGCGCGGGTCCGCCGGCGACTGGGGAAGGACTTTGACGGAGGCGGGGTGGGGGGTGTTCATACACCGCGGCCTCTGCCGCCGCCGCGGCCATTTCGGGCTCTACGTTTGGTTGGGGGGAACTGTTCCTGCACACCCAATGTCCTGCTCGGGGTCTACATCCTGGACCATGGATTCTACATCACTACACATATACATTCCTAATACCCCCGGCTCCCGCTCGCTTGAGACGCCATCTTATTCCATGGTAAGGGGTTAATTTACCTCGCTCGTAATTTGGAGGGAATCGGGGGTCGCTCCTCTCACCCTGGACCGATTCCCTATGAATTTAGCTGGAGACAGGAGGTTTGTTTTCCCGCTCTCTGACACCAGTGTTGCGAAATTCGCCCTCGGGCGTGGCGATCGGCCACGTGACTCGAATCGCGACCGCCTCGCCCACCGGACGGACAATTCAGTCGTGACCCTCCCGGCTAACGCGCGGATCCAGTCACGGGTGGACCTTTCGGCCTACCACAACCCAGTCCGCATTCTACCCGCGCGGAATAGGGTGAATCGCCGAAAGTCGATATACCTAAATACCCGCACGGGTAACCTACCGAGGGGTTGTACCTCGCCACAGGCCGACTTCGGACACGGGCCGCTTAAGCGACCCGTTCCATGCTAACGGGATACGAGCGGTGTTATCGTCGGCCTTGACGGTTCAGATTATTATCGGGCGGATTAGCCCACGACGAACCTTTACATGAAACAAGATGGAGACCCAACGAAGGAAGGACGCAGCGAAACGGGGAAGAATTCACAACACAAGACGTTTAATTCACAGACGACACATAGAGCACACATATAGCACAAGAATTCACAGCAACAATTATAATAAAAGAAATGCACATATAAAAGAAAGAGTTGAAACCGACTACACGACACACGGACCACTTATAACAATTCTAACTTGACGACTTGGCGCCGACACACACACGTTCACACAAAACCCCAAAAGAAAATGGAAGTCGCGACTTCCCTGAGTTGCTGTCCTTGGCGCCCGTCCCGCGGTCGTGACTCCCCTCGAGCGCGGCCGGCAAGGCCCCTCCGGCGCGCCTCGCGCCCGACCGTACTGGCCTTCGACGCCACGGACCCAGCACCGACCCGCGGCAGCAGACCAGCGGGCAGGGGCAGAGTAGCAGCCAGCGGGGGGGCGAAGCTGATGTCGTGCAGCTCTCCCTTTTCCGGGTCGAGGAGAAAGCAACTCCACCTCCCGCACCAAAGCGACAACCGACCACGACGATGCACTGCGACTTCGACGACAACCGAAAACACACCACTCAACTCGACCGCCACCACACTCTACACCCGACACACCTCCCCGCTGCTTCGCCGCGCTATATCGTCCCGCGCCGCCCTGTCTCTCCGCCCCCCTTTTGCTCCGCCCCCTTCGAGGCGCGCCTCGAAGGCACTCGAAGCGGGGCGTGTCCTCTCGTTCCCTCCCTCCTCCATCTTTCGGGGGGGAACGAGGATCCTCCCTTGGCTTCGTTCCAATTAAAATAATGAAAATGGATTTGAACGACCGGTAGCTTCTTCAACGGCGGGGCGGAGAGATGCGGGGAGGGGAGGCCTCTGGCAGGCGGAGACGTGCAGGTGCAGCTCAAAATAACAAAAGGTAAAAGAAAAACGCTATTCTGAGAGGTCACAGCCCGAATGGTCACATTAAATTCCTCTATACAACGGGTTTGGAGCTAACTACACATGTACTTCAGAAATACCTCACCTATGGGACCTGGATGGTGTTTGCGAATTTCCACAGACCGTAACAATATATATATATATATATATATATATATATATCAATCATAATACCAGTTTATATAAATATATATAATCTCTTTCATATTTACATACATCATAATTACCAGTATAATATATATGAGGCCCCGGGAGGAGGAGTGATGTAAGCGACATTTTTTTTTTTTTAATGCCATATAGCACTATTTTAAACCTTCCCCTATCATCCGAGCCTATCTCATCATATCATATAAAAATGTCACTTACATCACTCCTCGTGGGGCCTCATATATATATATATATATATATATAATATAATATATATATATAATATATACAGAAAGAGATTATATATATTTATATAAACTGGTATTATTTATGAATATAAATAAAATTATAATTTTTTTTTTTGGGTTGTGTTTATATTATATATATATATATATATAGTGTCCCAAAAGTCTCCATACATCTTGTTCAAAATATAACATTCAATTGAAATGAAGTTGTTCCTTGATCATAAACTGACGTTTGTCGACAGACATACAGAAGTGAACCAATTGCATAACCATGCTTTTCGCCTCGCTTATCGGGTAATAATGCTTATAGGGTAATAAAACATTACTTGACTATAAGTTGGAAAATGGTTGGTGGTTAAAAACTTTATTTCTTTTATATATGACCAAAACTAAACTTTTATTTCTAAATAAATGTATTTGGTATGAAGTTTGAGATAAAATTCTTTTCCTCTCCAAACCTCTTTGCGTTGATTGTTAAAGCAGCAATGCATCATCGGGTTTGGAGAGGAGAGATGATCAGAGAGTACAGAGATTAGAGAGGAGTTCTCTGTCATGTATGTTATGTCTAACAAAGGGTGGAATTTCGTGCTGTTCTCACGATCCAAATTCAAGCAAAAAGGTCAAAGGCCATCAATCTAGCAAGGCGAGTAATTCACAATGCTCGATTTACTACGAACCATTTCCATCCCAAATAAACCTCCTTCAACTCAAGTTTTATAACTTTGTCATGGTTCGGCGATGTTTGTTTGAATTAACAAATCTCTCCTTCCATCACCTCCTGCGAAACAAAAGGCAAGTTGGTTAAACTTTTCCAAGCTCAGGAATGAATAATTGAGATGTTGCTGATGGGATCAAGTTGGATGAGTGAAGTGAACTTGCATTTTCTTGGCTTTCATGCACAACACAGTGCCAATTTCAAGTTGCGGTGGACTATCATTGTGCTTTGATTGCAATTGATGAGTGTATAGGCCCAAAGCTTTACGCCATGCATATCGTGCAGTGTTAAGAGCTCGTGTTTATAAACTAGAAACAGTTTGTGCGAAAACCAGCTGCACTTGTATATAATTTACACAATCGTGTGAAACTGACATGCCATTTGCAGATTACAATTACGCTGGCTCGGAACCATTTTGACGTTTGGGATAAACAGCAAAAGGACGTTTCAATCACAAAACTATAAACTGATGCACCTAGTTCTAAAAGTCGGTGTGTGTGCGTGCGTGCGTGCGTGCGTGCGTGCGTGCGTGTGTGTGTGTGTGTGTGTGTGTGTGTGTGCGCGCGCGCGCGTCTCCTCCATTACTCAAAAACCAGAAACTTAGAAACCTGAAACTTTGTATGCATACTAAGGGAACCCTGAGGAAGTACAGGAGTGAAAAATTGGTTGTTTGGGTTAATTAAAACACCCCTTTTCAAGATAATTAATGGCCTTATTTAATTATATCTTTTATCAGGTGCATCCTCGGCCACCTCGCTCTCTGGGGACTTAAGGTGTATCCTAGGTTAATTCTCTGGGGTCTGAAGCTGCCACGATTTTTGGCCTGCTCAACCATGCCCTGACTTGGAACAGGCCATAACGATTTCTTCACTATAAAGTTTTTGTTTTTTTCACTTTCCTCTCTCAAATTATCGAATGCCTGTTTACCATAGCTATGAATCACTGGTTACATTGCAATGCTTATAAATGCCCGGTGATGCCAGCATTCATGGCTTTATTTCATTTCTGCACATGCCATAACCTTAAATCTCTCAAAATAAGCCAAATTACAAAATTTAAGCTCCAGAATTGAACTTAGCAGCAATTCTAACTGCTAAAGAACCATGTTCAGAAAACAACCGTGTTCATTTGTCTAATTTCGACATAGCTATCGCTTGCCAACCATTGTTT
This sequence comes from Eptatretus atami, assembly GCA_035128595.1. Taxonomy (NCBI): domain Eukaryota; kingdom Metazoa; phylum Chordata; class Myxini; order Myxiniformes; family Myxinidae; genus Eptatretus; species Eptatretus atami. The sequence goes on from CM068961.1 coordinate 94,607,207, forward strand.
GAATTAACAAATTCCACATACATATATATGCTGAGTCAACCCCACCTGGTGTTAATTCAATGACCAACAGGGGCTCAAACTCAGGACTCTAATATCGCAAGCAAACCACCCTAAATGCTAAGTCAACACCAAGTTGCTGACTCCAACCTTTCAATATTTGATGATCCTTTCAACAGTCGCTGACATTGTTTTACATAGAAGGGAAAACTTGTCAGGAGGGCATGGCAATTATGAATATGACATTTCCGAAGATGTCTTAGGCTTACTAAAATAGCAGATGTATGATTGTTTTTCATGTTACAATTGTTGGTGGCATTGGGCCAGCTGTCCAAACAATGGATATAGAGCAGACATACATATACATACATACATACAACATATGTGCAAAATGTGGATGAGTTGGAAGGCTTGAGATTAGGACAAGCTCGCAGGAGTGCAATCAGCAATTGCAATTAGAGAAAGGGGTAATGTTCAAGATAAAATTGTGCAATGTACAGAGTTAAGAATCAGCGAGGAAAGCTGAGGCAAGATAAAGCTCCCGTTTCAGATAATATGCACTTGAGAGTTTTGAGGGAGGTGGCAGAGAAGATAAGCATGTTGTTGGGGGATATCTTTTACAGCTCATTGGAGTCAGGACAGGTACCAGAGGATTGGAGAGTAGCAAATGTAACACTGTTATTTAAGAAAGGATCCAGAGAAGAATTGGGGAACTATAGACCTGTTAGTTTAACTTCATTTGTGGGGAAGATGTTAGAGACATTAACTTGGGATCAGATGAGGAACCATTTCAATAAATAATGTAGCTATTATGTATGTATGTATGTATGTATGTATGTATCTGAAATAGCACCTTCCAGTGGTGTGTGTGCTACCCAGAAGTGGATGGAAAACTGAAGCAATAATTCAATTGTAAAGACAAACAGTTGCCTGCATATGTGTTCACCCACTCCCAATAATGCCACATTTAGATGATTATGAATTATGTAGAAACAATTTTTCCAAACTATTTTTTTTATTGATTACTGCAGACATCAATCTAAACACTTGTAGTTGTAGGAGCTTACACATCAGGAATACCCACAAAAAAACATGTACAAATCGAAATTCACTGGCTGCAAAAGTATTCAGCCCCTTCGGTCAGTACTTGGTGGAAGCACTTTTTTCAGCAATGACTGCAATGAGTCTTTTTGGGTAGGTCTCTACCAGCTTTGCACAGTGAGATAGTGAAATCTTCACCCATTCTCTACCCATTCTTCATGTGAAAATTGCTCTCGTTCTTCCAAGTTTGATAGGGATCGTCGATGGACTGCAATCTTCAAGTCTTGCCATAAATGTTCAATTGGGTTCAAGTCAGAACTTTGACTGGGCCACTCAAGAACATTTCTTTTCATCTTATTCAGCCACTCCAGTGTGGCTTGAGATTTGTTCTTCGCATCACTGTCCTGCTGAAATGCGAATCTCCTCACAAGTTTCAGATTCATGGCTGACAAGGTTTT
>CM068961.1:94608712-94623071 GCA_035128595.1 Eptatretus atami
TTGTCCTCTCTTTACTGACAAGCTTGCCAGTCCCTGCTGATGAAAATCAGCCCCATAACATGATGCTGCCACTACCATAGTTGACAGTAGGGATGGTGTTGACTGGGTGATGTGGAGTGTTTGGTTTGCGCAAGATGTAATGCTTTGAATTTAGACCAAAAAGTTAAATTTTGTTTCATCTGACCACAAAACATTTCTCCACATGTCTGCACTCTCATGAAGATGCTTTTTCACAAACTCACTATGAGATTTTTAGATGCATCTTTTTCAGTAATGGCTTCTTCCTTACCACCTGTCCATAGAGACCAGCTTTGTGAACGGAATGGGATATTGTTGATTGATGAACACTGACCCCCATCTCGGACATAGAGCCTTGCAGATCTTTCAAAGGCATTGTTCAATTTACAGTGACATCCCGAACCAGTTTCTTCCTTGCCCAGTTGCTGAGTTTAGATGGACGACCTGATCTGAGAAGAGTCTGAGTGGTACGATATGTCTTCCACTTCTTAATGATGGATTTCACCGTACTCAAAGGGATAATGAGTGACTTTGAAATCTTCCCATAACCTTCTCCTGAATGGTGCTTCTCCACCACTTAATGTCTGACTTCTCTTGGAAAGCTCCTTGGTCTTTATGTTTGACAAAATGAGTTTCACCTTAAAACTCCTTCGATAAGTGTGGGGAGCTTAATTTTTCAGTTAAGCCACTGATTACATATAGGTGAAACCTATTACACTTATTTTGTAACCTTTCAAACAAACAATTAGCTCATGAAGTGATTTAGGGTTGATTTGGCAAATCGTTTGAATACTTATGCAACTGAGAATCATTTGATTTTCCCTGTTACTCGAACATATTCACATTTTATCTGCATTATTTAGCTTTATCAATCTGGAAGAGTTTGTGAAGACTCTATGTATTAAGTTTGATTTGAAAGCATCAGTAATCTAGAAGGGAAATCGGTAGAGCGCATACCTCTGCCACATAATGCCTGATCCATGAAAACATATCGGGCCGAATAAATTTTTGAAATATCATGCTATATGTCGTCTTTGGCCCTATCTCTCAATGGTAAAGAATCACTTTAAAAAGTACAAATTAAATAATTCTCATAACCAGATCCGGATTCAGATCTTCACCGAACTCGAATCAATTCTGCCTTGTCACACACCCAACGTGTTCACCAAGTTTCAAATGAATCCGTCCACAACTTTTTGAGATACCATGCTATACGAGGTATATGAGTTTAGCCCTAGTTCTCAATGGTGAAGTCACTTTAAAAATTCTCGGATCCGCATCCGGATCTTCACCAAAATCTAATCAGCTCGTCCTTGTCACACACCCAACCTGCCCACCAAATTTCATCCGGATCCGTCCCCAACTTTTTGAGATATCCTGCACACAGCCAAACAAACAGACAGAGTGGGGTGAAAACATAACCTCCTTCACCTTCGGTGGTGGAGGTAATAAGCTCAGGTAGCATTAAAATGTGAATTTTGGAGGAGGGTGAATACTTTTTGCAGGCCACTGTATGTGCACTCAAATAATGCAATTTGAAACTCATTAAATAATGCAGTTATCAATGAACATGGTTATATGAGCTGTTTATTAATAACAGTACTTAAGTTCCTGAACTGTAGATGGGCTCTTCAGCTTGTTTAAATAAATACAAACCAATTCAAGGTAGTGAGCACAAATTCACCAAAGGGAGTTCACGTTTGACATTTATTGCAGTTCAATGAAGCAGTTTCTGAATGGATGTATGAGGGAAATGTAGTTGTTGTAGTATATCTAGACTTTCAGATGGCATATGATAAGATATCATGGAGGTGGCTGTTACCTAAGGCGAGGGCTTGTGGCGTAGCTGGTCGGGTAGCTAACTGGATGAGAAATAGGCTTAGTCATAGGAAGCAAAGAGGAACTTTGGATTGGAAAATGTCATGCTGGAAGGTTCTCAGTACTGGAGTGCCTCAGGGATCATGACGAGGACCGTTCTTCTTATTAAATGATTTGGACAATGATTTGGACAATAGTGTTAAGAGTCGACTTTCCAAATTTGCAGATGACACAAAGCTTGGAGGTAGAGTTGACAGCAGAGAGGGTGGGGGGGGGGGGGGCGTGCGGAGGGGGTGAATAGATTCAGGAAAGTCTACTGTATATACTTTCATAGATTGGGTAATAGATTGGCAGATGCAGTTTAACAAAAATAAATGTAAGGTGTATGGGTAAGAGTCATGAAAATAAGGATGACATGATGCAAAGGGCAGTCTTGGAGTGTCACACAGGAGAAGTATCTGGAGGTGGTAATAGATATACGGGGAGGTAAGCAGACAGCGCAGTACCAGACAGCTATAGGAAAATATAATAGGGTTTCATGTTGTATTCATAGGGGAATAAATTATAAATCAAAAGAGGTCGTTTTAACATTGTATAGGAATTTAGTGAGGCCTTATCTGGAATATTGTGTAGTTTTGGTCACGACATCTGAGGAAGGATACAGCTGCAATATTGAGAGTTCAGCATCGAATTACTAGATTGATTCCAGGCCTCATTAAACTAAGCTATGAGGAGTGGTTGAAGGAGATGAGACCTTTTACATTAGAAAGCAACAGGTATGTGTCCATCCTGAGCCATGCCAGAAAACACCGTCTTGAAATTATCAAGGCTGAACTCTCCAGATTGTTTCCTTCGTCCTAAGCAGTGTGGTGCCTTGTCAAGTCTGTCTGTGGTGTGTGCTCCCCCTCCATCCCATCCCTCACCTCAAATGGCATTACTGCAGACTCTAGCCAAGATAAGGCAGAATGTCTCACGTACTCAACCAATCCCTTTTTCATATGATTTACATAGAAGCTCCTCCAACAGCCTGAGATCAATTACTTTTGGAAAGCCTCAATTTTTTTTCCTATCCAATATCAAGGCACATGGAAGGATCAGTCGATCCAGGGGGTCACAAAAAAAAAAAAGGTAATGTACTGAAAATGTGTTATTGGTGCCACTTATGGAAAAACAAGTAGTGGAATGGATGAAAAGGAAAGGAGGAGAGAGACGGAGACGGAGACGGAGATGGAAAGAGAGAGAAAGAGAGGGAAAGAGACAGAGAGAGAGAGAGAGAGAGAGAGAGAAGAGAGAGAGAGAGAGAGAGAGAGAGAGAGAGAGAGAGAGAGCTAAGAGGGTTAGGTTAGGTGGGATTAATAAAGTGGAGAAGATTTTGTAATAGGTTAAAGGTAATGGCATGAGACTGTGGTGCACCACTTGCTTGAAGCTGTGGATGGATGAATGTGGTTCAATTCCCTCTAGTGGGGCAACTTAGCATAACAATTGTGCATTTTGTGAGGAAAGCACCAAATTTGGCACACTAGTAGCCTATCATATTATGAACAGATTTGGATATTGGGCCATCTCAAAATTTTTGATGGCAGTGGAAAATGGCTGCCACAGCCATCAGCGGCTGAATTTGAGATGGCCCAATATCCAAATCTGTTCATAATATGATAGGCTACTAGTGTGCCAAATTTGGTGCTTTCCTCACAAAATGCACAATTGTTATGCTATATTTAGCTAAGTTGCCCCACTACTCTGCAAGAATTATACAGTGTATACAAGCATAGTGATAAATATTATATATTTTTAAATTTGCTCTCCATTGCGGATCGTATGTTTTTTGTTTTTGTTTTTAAACAAAAAGATCATTGTCTTTAGCCTGGTCATTGTGACCATTGTTTATCAGGGTCAGATCCAGGGTTTTGGAAGGGTATTCTTTTGCACGTGTGGTTGGAGAGGAGCAACACGCTCACTTTCCCACCTCTGTAGGATTCAAAATATGACTTGTAGTTCCCTGCAGCAATTGGCACTGTACATCCATCCATCCATTGGGACCATACTCTGTGCAGAGCGTCGTTGCTGCCTAAGCAGTCTCCTTGGCTATTGAAAGAAGAAGAAAAGAAGAAGAAGTTATAAACATATAAGATATATAGTGAAGAAGTAAAATTAAAAAAGGCATTAGAGCCTTTGATGATAAAGAGATTTATTTTTAGAAATTGGATAGATTGTTGTTCCATAATTGGATATGTTATGATAGAGTAATAGAATAGATTGTGTTCCTATGGGACACAAGTTTTAACGATGGGAAGATGGTTGGGTTTTATAGGCTACCGCCACGTTTTCACGGTATATAATGGTCGAACCAAGTATTAATCAAACTAAAAGGTGGGAAAAATCTCAGTTCTTGTATATAAATGGAAAACATAATGAATGTGGGAAATACAAATAAGTCTTATTGAAAAAATAACTAAAACAAAGGTAAATAAAACAAATAAGCGAATCAATTTAAAAAACCAATGAGTTGGAGGATGTAAAGAAGAAAATATAAATATCCTTGAATGGACTTGAAAACTTCGATGGTTATCAATTGAACAAATGGAAAAACAATTTACTATAATCTCAAAATGATATGCAACTCAGGAGGTGGTCAGATGAGATCATTAAGAGAAGTTTATCATTCGAATGGCACAAAAGGGTATCTTGAAAAAATAAAGATTCAAATGTTTTGTTTTTAAATATTTTAGATGGGATTATTGTGCAAAGAAAATTAAACTATTGAAGGAATATGAGAATGAACAAATGTTTTATGAGTTCAATGAGTGAGCTAAACCAATAGCATTGTTTATTTGAAAATGAGTTGTCCCTAGCTTACAGGTTTCAGAATCTCTTCAGAATCACTTTGAACCAACCACATTACATACGGTGCTACTTGAACCAACTTTATCTTGTCGATTGGTTATTTGAATAGAATGCCCCTAGGTTAAAAGGGAGACAAACAAAATATACCTTGGGGATAAAAAAGGCGGGTGTTAATTTTAGGGGAAAAAAAAAAATGTGAATCGCTGAAAATCCCCCCATTCATTTACATGGGAAAAGTGAGCGCCAGAATCAGTATATCCACCCTACTTGTGTGTGTATATATATATATATATATATATATATATAATATATATATACTTAGGTATTATGATGTATGTAAATATAGAAAGAGATTATATTATTTATATAAACTGGTATTATTTTGATATATATATGAGCGCCCCGGGGAGAGGAGTGATGTAAGCGACATTTTTTTTTTTAATGCCATATAGCACTATTTTAACCCTTCCCCTATCATCAGAGCCTATCATCATATCATTAAAAAATGTCATTACATCACTCCTCGTGGGGCCCTCATACATATATATATATATATATATAATATACACTGCGTATTTATGATATATGTATATACAGAAAGAGATATATATATATTACATAAACTGGTATTATGATATATACCGTGGGGAGAACAGTATTTGATACACTGCCGATTTTTGCAGGTTTTTCCACCTTACAAAGCACGTAGAGGTCTGTAATTTTTTATCATAGGTACACTTCAACTGTGAAAAGACGGAATCTAAACAAAAATCCTGAAAATCACATTGTATGATTTTTTAAATAATTAATTTGCATTTTATTGCATGACATAAGTATTTGATCACCTACCAACCAGTAAAGAATTCCAGCTCTCACAGACCTGTTAGTTTTGTCTTTAAGAGCCCTCCCATTCTCACTCATTACCTGTATTAACTGCACCAGTTTGAACTCGTTATCTGCATAAAAGACAGCTGTCCACACTCAATCAATCAGACTTCCAAACCTCTCCACAATGGGCAAGACCAGAGAGCTGTCTAAGGAATCAGGGATAAAATTGTAGACTTGCACAAGGCTGGGATGGGCTACAGGACAAATAGGCAAGCAGCTTGGTTGAGAAGGCAACAACTGTTGGCGCAATTATTAGAAAATGGAAGAAGTTCAAGATAAGTCAATCTCCCTCGGTCTGGGGATCCATGCAAAATCTCACCTCGTGGAGCCTCAATGATCATGAGAGGTGAGGATCAGCCAGAACTACACGACAGACTGTCAATGACCTTGAAGAGAGCTGGGACCACAGTATCAAAGAAACCATAAGTAACACCACTACGCCGTCATGGATTTAAATCCTGCAGCGCACGCAAGGTCCCTCTGCTCAAGCCAGGGCATGTCCAGGCCCGTCTGAAGTTTGCCAATGACCATCTGGATGATCCAGAGGAGGAATGGGAGAAGGTCATGTGGTCTGATGAGACCAAAATAGAGCTTTTTGGTTTAAAACTCCACTCGCCGTGTTGAGGAAGAAGAAGGATGAGTACAACCCCAAGAACCACCATCCCAATCATGAAGCATGGTGGTGGAAACATCATTCTTTTGGGGATGATTTTTCTGCAAAGGGACAGGACGACTGCACCGTATTGAGGGGAGGATGGATGGGGCCATGTATCGCGATCTTGCCAACAACCTCCTTCCCTCAACAAGAGCATTGAAGATGGGGCGTGGCTGGGTCTTCCAGCATGACAACGGACCCGAAACACACAGCCAGGCAACTAAGGAGTGGCTCCGTAAGAAGCATCTCAAGGTCCTGGAGTGGCCTAGCCAGTCTCCAGACCTGAACCCAATAGAAAATCTTTGGAGGGAGCTGAAAGTCTGTGTTGCCCAGCGACAGCCCGAAACCTGAAGGATCTGGAGAAGATCTGTATGGAGGAGTGGGCCAAAATCCCTGCTGCAGTCTGTGCAAACCTGGTTAGAAAACTACAGGAAACGTCTGATCTCTGTAATTATGTAACAAAGGTTCTTGACCAAATATTAAGTTCTGTTTTTCTGATGTATCAATACTTATTTCATGCAATAAAATGCAAATTAATTTTTTAAAAATCATACAATGTGATTTTCAGGATTTTTGGTTTAGATTCCGTCTTTCACAGTTGAAGTGTACCTATGATAAAATTACAGGACCTCTACGTGCTTTGTAGTGGGAAAACCTGCAAAATCGGCAGTGTATCAAATACTTGTTCTCCCCACTGTATATATATATGTGTGTGTTTATATATATATATATATATATATATATATATATATATATATATATATATATATAATGTGTGTGTTTATATATATATATATATATTATATATATATATATATATATATATATATATTATTATAATAGTTCCCAAAAGTCTCCATACATCTTGTTCAAAATAAACATTCAATTGAAATGAAGTTGTTCCTTGATCATAAACTGACGTTTGTCGACAGACATACAGAAGTGAACCAATTGCATAACCATGTTTTCGCCTCGCTTATCGGGTAATATGTATAGGGTAATAAAACATTACTTGACTAAGTTGGAAAATGGTTGGTGGTTAAAAACTTTATTTCTTTTATATATGACCAAAACTAAACTTTTATTTCTAAATAAATGTATTTGGTATGAAGTTTGAGATAAAATGCTTTTCCTCTCCAACCTCTTTGCGTTGATGTTAAAGCAGCAATGCATCATCGGTTTGGAGAGGAGAGATGATCAGAGAGTACAGAGATTAGAGAGGAGTTCTTCTGTCATGTATGTTATGTCTAACAAAGGGTGGAATTTCGTGCTGTTCTCACGATCCAAATTCAAGCAAAAAGGTCAAAGGCCATCAATCTAGCAAGGCGAGTATTCACAATGCTCGATTTACTATGAACCATTTCCATCCCAAATAAACCTCTTCAACTCAAGTTTTATAACTTTGTCATGGTTCGGCGATGTTTGTTTGAATTAACAAATCTCTCCTTCCATCACCTCCTGCGAAACAAAAGGCAAGTTGGTTAAACTTTTCCAAGCTCAGGAATGAATAATTGAGATGTTGCTGATGGATCAAGTTGGATGAGTGAAGTGAACTTGCATTTTCTTGGCTTTCATGCACAACACAGTGCCAATTTCAAGTTGTGGTGGACTATCATTGTGCTTTGATTGCAATTGATGAGTGTATAGGCCCAAGCTTTACGCCATGCATATCGTGCAGTGTTAAGAGCTCGTGTTTATAAACTAGACAAGTTTGTGCGAAAACCAGCTGCACTTGTATATAATTTACACAATCGTGTGAAACTGACATGCCATTTGCAGATTACAATTACGCTGGCTCGGAACCATTTTGACGTTTGGGATAAACAGCAAAAGGACGTTTCAATCACAAAACTATTAAACTGATGCACCTAGTTCTAAAAGTCGGTGTGTGTGTGTGTGTGTCGTGTGTGTGTGTGTGTGTGTGTGTGTGTGTGTGTGTGTGTTGTGTGTGTGCGCGCGCGTCTCCTCCATTACTCAAAAACCAGAAAACTTAGAAACCTGAAACTTTGTATGCATACTAAGGGAACCCTGGAGGAAGTACAGGAGTGAAAAATTGGTTGTTTGGGTTAATTAAAACACTTTTTCAAAGATAATTAATGGCCTTATTTAATTAATATTTTTATCAGGTGCATCCTCGGCCACCTCGCTCTCTGGGGACTTAAGGTGTATCCTAGGTTAATTCTCTGGGGTCTGAAGCTGCCAGATTTTTGGCCTGCTCAACCATGCCCTGACTTGGAACAGGCCATAACGATTTCTTCACTATAAAGTTTTTGTTTTTTCACTTTCCTCTCTCAAATTATCGAATGCCTGTTTACCATAGCTATGAATCACTGGTTACATTGCAATGCTTATAAATGCGGCGATGCCAGCATTCATGGCTTTATTTCATTTCTGCACATGCCATAACCTTAAATCTCTTAAAATAAGCCAAATTACAAAATTTAAGCTCCAGAATTGAACTTAGCAGCAATTCTAACTGCTAAAGAACCATGTTCAGAAAACAACCGTGTTCATTTGTCTAATTTCGACATAGCTATCGCTTGCCAACCATTGTTTGAATTAACAAATTCCACATACATATATATGCTGAGTCAACCCACCTGGTGTTAATTCAATGACCAACAGGGGCTCAAACTCAGGACTCTAATATCGCAAGCAAACCACCCTAAATGCTAAGTCAACACCAAGTTGCTGACTCCAACCTTTCAATATTGATGATCCTTTCAACAGTCGCTGACATTGTTTTACATAGAAGGGAAAACTTGTCAGGAGGGCATGCAATTATGAATATGACATTTCGAAGATGTCTTAGGCTTACTAAAATAGCAGATGTATGATTGTTTTTCATGTTACAATTGTTGGTGGCTTGGGCCAGCTGTCCAAACAATGGATATAGAGCAGACATACATATACATACATACATACAACATATGTGCAAAATGTGGATGAGTTGGAAGGCTTGAGATTAGGACAAGCTCGCAGGAGTGCATCAGCAATTGCAATTAGAGAAAGGGGTAATGTCAAGATAAAATTGTGCAATGTACAGAGTTAAGAATCAGCGAGGAAAGCTGAGGCAAGATAAAGCTCCCGTTTCAGATAATATGCACTTGAGAGTTTTGAGGGAGGTGGCAGAGAGATAAGCATGTGTTGGGGGATATCTTTTACAGCTCATTGGAGTCAGGACAGGTACCAGAGGATTGGAGAGTAGCAAATGTAACACTGTTATTTAAGAAAGGATCCAGAGAAGAATTGGGGAACTATAGACCTGTTAGTTTAACTTCATTTGTGGGGAAGATTTAGAGACATTAACTTGGGATCAGATGAGGAACCATTTCAATAAATAATGAGCTTATTATGTATGTATGTATGTATGTATCCGAAATAGCACTTCCAGTGGTGTGTGTGCTACCCAGAAGTGGATGGAAAACTGAAGCAATAATTCAATTGTAAAGACAAACAGTTGCCTGCATATGTGTTCACCCACCCCAATAATGCCACATTTAGATGATTATGAATTATGTAAGAAACAATTTTTCCAAACTATTTTTTTATTGATAACTGCCAGACATCAATCTAAACACTTGTAGTGTAGGAGCTTACACATCAGAAATTACCCACAAAAAAACATGTACAAATCGAAATTCACTGGCTGCAATAGTTTCAGCCCCTTCGGTCAAGTACTTGGTGGAAGCACTTTTTTCAAGCAATGACTGCAATGAGTCTTTTTGGTAGGTCTCTCCAGCTTTGCACAGTGAATAGTGAAATCTTCACCCTTCTCTACCCATTCTTCATGTGAAAATTGCTCTCGTTCTTCAAGTTTGATAGGGATCGCGATGGACTGCAATCTTCAAGTCTTGCCTATAAATGTTCAATTGGGTCAAGTCAGAACTTTGACTGGGCCACTCAAAAGAACATTTCTTTCATCTTATATCAGCCACATCCAGTGTGGCTTGAGATTTGTTTTCGCATCACATGTCCTGCTGAAATGCGAATCTCCCAACAAGTTTCAGATTCATGGCTGACAAGGTTTTCATCAAGAATTCCCCTGTACTTTGCACCATCCATTGTCCTCTCTTTACTGACAAGCTTGCAGTCCCTGCTGATGAAAATCAGCCCCATAACATGATGCTGCCACTACCATAGTTGACAGTAGGAGATGTGTTGAATGGGTGATGTGGAGTGTTTGGTTTGCGCAGATGTAATGCTTTGAATTTAGACCAAAAAAGTTAATTTTGTTTCGTTGACCACAAAACATTTCTCCACATGTCTGCACTCTCATGAAGATGCTTTTTCACAAACTCACTATGAGATTTTTAGATGCATCTTTTTCAGTAATGGCTTCTTCCTTACCACCTGTCCATAGAGACCAGCTTTGTGAACGGAATGGGATATTGTTGATTGATGAACACTGACCCCCATCTCGGACATAGAGCCTTGCAGATCTTTCAAAGGCATTGTTCAATTTACAGTGACATCCCGAACCAGTTTCTTCCTTGCCCAGTTGCTGAGTTTAGATGGACGACCTGATCTGAGAAGAGTCTGAGTGGTACGATATGTCTTCCATTCTTAATGATGGATTTCACCGTACTCAAAGGGATAATGAGTGACTTTGAAATCTTCCCATAAACCTTCTCCTGAATTGTGCTTTCCCACCACTTAATGTCTGACTTTCTCTGGAAAGCTCCTTGGTCTCTTATGTTTGACAAAATGAGTTTCACCTTAAACTCCTTCGATAAGTGTGGGGAGCTTAATTTTTCAGTTAAGCCACTGATTACATATAGGTGAAACCTATTACACTTATTTTGTAACCTTTCAAACAAACAATTAGCTCATGAAGTGATTTAGGGTTGATTTGGCAAATCGTTTGAATACTTATGCACTGAGAATCATTGATTTTCCCTGTTACTCGAACATATTCACATTTTATCTGCATTATTTAGCTTTATCAATCTGGAAGAGTTTGTGAAGACTCTATGTATTAAGTTTGATTTGAAAGCATCAGTAATCTAGAAGGGAAATCGGTAGAGCGCATACCTCTGCCACATAATGCCTGATCCATGAAAACATATCGGGCCGAATAAATTTTTGAAATATCATGCTATATGTCGTCTTTGGCCCTATCTCTCAATGGTAAAGAATCACTTTAAAAAGTACAAATTAAATAATTCTCATAACCAGATCCGGATTCAGATCTTCACCGAACTCGAATCAATTCTGCCTTGTCACACACCCAACGTGTTCACCAAGTTTCAAATGAATCCGTCCACAACTTTTTGAGATACCATGCTATACGAGGTATATGAGTTTAGCCCTAGTTCTCAATGGTGAAGAGTCACTTTAAAAATTCTCGGATCCGCATCCGGATCTTCACCAAAATCTAATCAGCTCGTCCTTGTCACACACCCAACCTGCCCACCAAATTTCATCCGGATCCGTCCCAACTTTTTGAGATATCCTGCACAGACACAGCCAAACAAACAGACAGAGTGGGTGAAAACATAACCTCCTTCACCTTCGGTGGTGGAGGTAATAAGCTCAGGTAGCATTAAAATGTGAATTTTGGAGGAGGGTGAATACTTTTTGCAGGCCACTGTATGTGCACTCAAATAATGCAATTTGAAACTCATAAATAATGCAGTTATCAATGAACATGGTTATATGAGCTGTTTATTAATAACAGTACTTAAGTTCCTGAACTGTAGATGGGCTCTTCAGCTTGTTTAAATAAATACAAACCAATTCAAGGTAGTGAGCACAAATTCACCAAAGGGAGTTCACGTTTGACATTTATTGCAGTTCAATGAAGCAGTTTCTGAATGGATGTATGAGGGAAATGTAGTTGTTGTAGTATATCTAGACTTTCAGATGGCATATGATAAGATATCATGGAGGTGGCTGTTACCTAAGGCGAGGGCTTGTGGCGTAGCTTGGTCGGGTAGCTAACTGGATGAGAAATAGGCTTAGTCATAGGAAGCAAAGAGGAACTTTGGATTGGAAAATGTCATGCTGGAAGGTTCTCAGTACTGGAGTGCCTCAGGGATCATGACGAGGACCGTTCTTCTTATTAAATGATTTGGACAATGATTTGGACAATAGTGTTAAGATCGACTTTCCAAATTTGCAGATGACACAAAGCTTGGAGGTAGAGTTGACAGCAGAGAGGGTGGGGGGGGGGGGCGGTGCGGAGGGTGAATAGATTCAGGAAAGTCTACTGTATATACTTTCATAGATTGGGTAATAGATTGGCAGATGCAGTTTAACAAAAATAAATGTAAGGTGTATGGTAAGAGTCATGAAAATAAGGATGACATGATGCAAAGGGCAGTCTTGGAGTGTCACACAAGAGAAGTATCTGGAGGTGGTAATAGATATACGGGAGGTAAGCAGACAGCGCAGTACCAGACAGCTATAGGAAAATATAATAGGGTTTCATGTTGTTATCATAGGGGAATAAATTATAAATCAAAAGAGGTCGTTTTAACATTGTATAGGAATTTAGTGAGGCCTTATCTGGAAATTGTGTAGTTTTGGTCACGACATCTGAGGAAGGATACAGCTGCAATATTGAGAGTTCAGCATCGAATTACTAGATTGATTCCAGGCCTCATTAAACTAAGCTATGAGGAGTGGTTGAAGGAGATGAGACCTTTTACATTAGAAAGCAACAGGTATGTGTCCATCCTGAGCCATGCAGAAAACACCGTCTTGAAATTATCAAGGCTGAACTCTCCAGATTGTTTCCTTCGTCCTAAGCAGTGTGGTGCCTTGTCAAGTCTGTCTGTGGTGTGTGCTCCCCCTCCACCCATCCCTCACCTCAAATGGCATTACTGCAGACTCTAGCAAGATAAGGCAGAATGTCTCACGTACTCAACCAATCCCTTTTTCATATGATTTACATAGAAGCTCCTCCAACAGCCTGAGATCAATTACTTTTGGAAAGCCTCAATTTTTTTTCCTATCCAATATCAAGGCACATGGAAGGATCAGTCGATCCAGGGGTAAACAAAAAAAAAAAGGTAATGTACTGAAAATGTGTTATTGGTGCCACTTATGGAAAAACAAGTAGTGGAATGGATGAAAAGGAAAGGAGGAAGAGACGGAGACGGAGACGGAGATGGAAGAGAGGAGAAAGAGAGGAGAGAGGAGAGAGAGAGAGAGAGAGAGAGAGAGAGAGAGAGAGAGAGAGAGAGAGGAGAGAGAGAGAGAGAGGAGCTAAGAGGGTTAGGTTAGGTGGGATTAATAAAGTGGAGAAGATTTTGAATAGGTAACAGGTATGGCATGAGACTGTGGTGCACCACTTGCTTGAAGCTGTGGATGGATGAATGTGTTCAATTCCCTCTAGTGGGGCAACTTAGCATAACAATTGTGCATTTTGTGAGGAAAGCACCAAATTTGGCACACTAGTAGCCTATCATATTATGAACAGATTTGGATATTGGGCCATCTCAAAATTTTTGATGGCATGGAAAATGGCTGCCACAGCCATCAGCGGCTGAATTTGAGATGGCCCAATATCCAAATCTGTTCATAATATGATAGGCTACTAGTGTGCCAAATTTGGTGCTTTCCTCACAAAATGCACAATTGTTATGCTATATTTAGCTAAGTTGCCCCACTACTCTGCAAGAATTATACAGTGTATACAAGCATAGTGATAAATATTATATATTTTTAAATTTGCTTCCCATTGCGGATCTATGTTTTTTGTTTTTGTTTTTAAACAAAAAGATCATTGTCTTAGCCTGGTCATTGTGACCATTGTTTATCAGGGTCAGATCCAGGGTTTTGAGGGTATTCTTTTGCACGTGTGGTTGGAGAGGAGCAACACGCCCACTTTCCACCTCTGTAGGATTCAAAATATGACTTGTAGTTCCCTGCAGCAATTGGCACTGTACATCCATCCATCCATTGGGACCATACTCTGTGCGAGCGTCGTTGCTGCCTAAGCAGTCTCCTTGGCTATTGGGTACAATCCTGGACAGGTCGCCACTCCGACACACGGATACCAGCAAGCTGGCACTCATTTTGCCGACTCAGAAGGATGAGAGGCAGAGTCAAACTCCCCTGGTATTAATTCAACAGCCGAGGGGGATTTGAACTCAGGATCCTAGGATCCCAAGCGCACTTCCCGAACTA
>CM068961.1:94623096-94641720 GCA_035128595.1 Eptatretus atami
GGGTACAATCCTGGACAGGTCGCCACTCCGACACAGGATACCAGCAAGCTGCACTCATTTTGCCGACCTCAGAAGGATGAGAGGCAGAGTCAAACTCCCCTGGTATTAATTCAACAGCCGAGGGGGATTTGAACTCAGGATCCTAGGATCCCAAGCGCACTTCCCGAACTATTAAGCCAACACTGTACATCCCATTGTCATAAAACAGTCAGCAAACAGCATTCTATTGGTAATTTGTTGATCTTAAATTGAATGTCATCTTCCAATATGCAAGAGCAAGACTGAATATGCAAATTTTTCAAGGTGGCAACTTGGGATTTATAGTCATTGGGGTCATTCCAGGTCAAGTTGCCCCTCGTGAAAAGTTACATGTGGAGCTGTACTCATACCTCGGTGCTTTTATCCAGACGATTCCAAGTGGCAATAGTAAAAGCACTCTTCATCACCAAGTGAAAAGCAGGAACAGCGTTTGACCCTCCAGTGGTTCAACCCGGGCATGCTAGACGAACGGACTGCCAACTCCACTGCTTTATGTGAACTGCTGCGCAGCTCAATCTCATTCGCGTGACCTGGTGCGACATCACACATGAGGTGTTCATTGCATGGCCTTCAACTACCCAGCAGTGCTGTGTTCTGACTTTTTTTTACTTGGATGCTGCTCTGCAAAGTCTAAGGACAATGAAAATAACCAACTCAGACTGTTTGACATTTCATGCCCAAATCATTCAAAAATCATAAAGGTTCTTTGTTTTTTGCATTTTACAAAAAACCGACAGCTTCTCGGAGAACGCAGTTGTCTTGGGCATTACAAACAATCGGCAAGATGATCAATCATGGTCCGACTAACTCTTTCATCCTTCTTGTTATCTCACTGCCATTGCTGTGCCTTCGAGCCATGTCGCTAAGCAGACAGGTTTGTAATCTGGATGATTTAATCCAAATTGCCAACAATGTAAATAATCCGAATGACCCTTTGATAATTGCTAATTGTCTGAGATGTATTAAGGTCAGACTGATTTGAATGGTGGCACACAGATCTGGAGCAAGTCAGCATTTCGCACTTACATATAAATTGAAACATGACTTGACGATGACGATGACGATGATAAATTGGACAATGCACCTTCCAGATATTATTTATTTTTGCATTTTTACAAATGCAAAAGTGCAACTGGGCAGAAAGGAAGGGAACAGGTGTCATAATGGATCAGGTACCTGTAGACTTGAGGCAGTTCTCCAAAAAGGTCTAACAAATTTGAGTTTGCTAAACACCAGGGTTAAAAGCAATTCATGATGATAAATTACTTAAACATACCCTATAGTTTATAGCCAACCATATTGTCACCTTCAGAAGCAGATTGTTGGGTCAACAATCCAATATGCCACCAAGCATTACAGTCAAGCTGATTAGCCCATCCCCAGGCATCGGAAGCCGGGTTTTTGCGATCACGTGTGTATGTGTTTGTGTGTCTGTCCGGGCCGTAACTGTTTTACCATTTGAGCTGCTGTGTTAAATTTTCAACAAAGCTTCATTATGAGAATATGGAGAAGAAAATCAATAATTTTGTTAAATTATTATTATTCCATTATTATTATTAGCTCACTTGGACTTACGTGATCTCCAGTGAGATAGCTCATTAGCTCCAGTGAGCTTACGTGATTGAGCATGTCTGTAGTGAGTAAGTGAGAGTGAGTGAGTCAGTCATTCAGTCAGTCCATAAACACTTCAATCATTATCGTTTGAACAAACATAGTTTTGATGAAACTTGGCCACAATCTTCATATCTGATGCCTAACAAAGGTTGATTGACCGCATCAAAATCTGCACTCATTAAGGGTGTCTGTGGGGTGGGGGGGAGGGGGGTTGACCACCTCAAAAATAGATATTTGTTCTCTTCTCCAAAACTACACACAATTTTGATGAAACTTGACCACAACCTTCATCACCCGTGATATACCAAAGTTCATCGACTGCATCAAAATCTGCACTCATTTAAGGGTCTATGGGGGCTTTTGACCCCCCCCCAAATCGGTATTTCTCTTCTCTGAAACTACAGGCACAATTAATGAAACTTGACCACAACCCATGATGTAGCAAAGTTTGTTCACGGCATTAAAAAAAAATCAGGGTCGAGGGGTATATGGGGGGGGGTGGGGGGGGGTTGAGTGACTTCAGCATGAATGGTCCTATTTTTACTCACTCCAGCCGAGAGGGTATTGCACCTGTGTTCGTCTGTCTGCCTGTTAGTTTGTTACTTGTGAAATCGAAGATTTGAATTGCTGTCTGTGTTGCCAATCATCTACAGGTCAAATTTTTACTCAGATCTACACAAAACTCGCTGAATTGGTTCACCAACCAAAAACTAGAAGCCTATTGTTTTTTGAGGTCAAAGCGTCAATGGTCAAGGTCACATTAATCAATTTGCATTTGATTGACTTGAAAATAAGCAGGCTTTGTATATTGGATTACTGAAGTCCATTGTTTGTGATGTCAAAGGTCAAGGACAGTTAAAATCGTCAATTTTCAAACTATTGACATTGACCAAATTTGCAAATTGGGTCAATGAATTGGTTCACCAGACATCAGAATTGTGTGTCTGTCCGGGCCGTAACTGTTTTACCATTTGAGCTGCTGTTGTAAATTTTCAACAAAGCTTCATTATGAGAATATGGAGAAGAAAATCAATAATTTTGTTAAATTATTATTATTCCATTATTATTATTAGCTCACTTGGACTTACGTGATCTCCAGTGAGATAGCTCATTAGCTCCAGTGAGCTTACGTGATTGAGCATTGTCTGTAGGTGAGTAAAGAGAGTGAGTGAGTCAGTCATTCAGTCAGTCCATAAACACTTCAATCATTATCGTTTGAACCAAACATAGTTTTGATGAAACTTGGCCACAATCTTCATATCTGATGCCTAACAAAGGTTGATTGACCGCATCAAAATCTGCACTCATTAAGGGTGTCTGTGGGAGTGGGGGGAGGGGGGTTGACCACCTCAAAATAGATATTTGTTCTCTTCTCCAAAACTACACACAATTTTGATGAAACTTGACCACAACCTTCATCACCCGTGATTACCAAGTTCATCGACTGCATCAAAATCTGCACTCATTTAAGGGTCTATGGGGGCTTTTGACCCCCCCCCAAAATCGGTATTTTCTCTTCTCTGAAACTACAGGCACAATTTCAATGAAACTTGACCACAACCCATGATGTAGGCAAATTTGTTCACGGCATTAAAAAAAAATCAGGGTCGAGGGGGTATATGGGGGGGGGTGGGGGGGGGTTGAGTGACTTCAGCATGAATGTCCTATTTTTACTCACTCCAGCCGAGAGGTATTGCACCTGTGTTCGTCTGTCTGCCTTTAGTTTGTTACTTGTGAAATCGAAGATTTGAATTGCTGTCTGTGTATGCCAATCATCTTACAGGTCAAATTTACTCAGATCTACACAAACTCGCTGAATTGTTCACCAACCAAAAACTAGAAGCCTATTGTTTTTTGAGGTCAAAGCGTCAATGGTCAAGGTCACATTAATCAATTTGCATTTGATTGACTTGAAAATAGAGCAGGCTTTGTATATTGGATTACTGAAGTCCATTGTTTGTGATTCAAAGGTCAAGGACAGTTAAAATCGTCAATTTTCAAAACTATTGACATTGACCATAATTTGCCAAATTGGGTCAATGAATTGGTTCACAGAATCAGAATGATTCATTTAGTGGTTTTGACATGTCAACGCATTTTCAAAGACACCAATTTCACCCCATATAATCAAATGTGATTTGACTTTTTTTTCCATTACCTCAATAATTTTTCAAGATATCAAATTTAAACATGTGAAACATACTTGTACATTGTGTAGTCTATGTGAGTAAAATTTGGTCAAAATTAGTCAAAGGTCAAGGTCAAGGCTGTCTGAAACGTGCCTGTTAAGCCATGATTATTAAATGTATCAGCCAATTTTTTATGCATGGCAATCGATTATATGTAAAACACTTGACATGTAAATTTTCGAAATTGCCAAATTGCTTTTCCATGGAAACTATTTTGTATGGATTTCCCAACTATTGTGCTATGCACAACATCTTTCTTGTTTGTCTGTTTATCTGTATGTCAATCACCTACAGATCACATTTTACTCCGATCTTCACAAAACTTAACCAACTCGGTGGAGTAGTCACAAGCTGGCTGACGGGATGGCCTCGGACTCCTCGCGTTTGCACACTCACCTCTAAGCTGCTAGCCTGGGTTCGAATCCTGACCCAGCTATAAACTGTCATCTCGGTGTTTCACAGGCAGGATGGGTGTTAAAATAGATGTCTGCTGCATTTGTTGGTGGATGTTAAAGTCCTATTGTGTCCTTCGCTAAGAGTAGTGTGAACTCTCGCTGGCACCATGGTCAAATTCCAAATACTTGCCCTAACCAGCGAGGGCATTGCATCAGCGGCACAGCAATGATTGACCACCCTGCAGCTTGCGCTGCATTACTAATGAAGAATAAGTCAACAAGGAAAGCCTATTGTTTTTGAGGTCAAACAGGTAAAGGTCACATAATAGTCAATTTTCATCAGATTGATTTGATATGTACAAATATAAAACCGAAAAACAGGGGTGTTCAGTGAATCCTCATCGAGGTGAAACCTCAGTCGACCCACATAAGTTTGTCTATTAATTACACACTGTTTGAATGTGAGTTGGACCGTAAGTACGTCTATTAATTATGTACTATTTGAACGTACTTTTTAGATCCATCGACCCTTTAACCCCTTAAGACACTTTTAGGCCTTTTAAGACTCCTTAAGACCTTTACCCCTTTGAACTAAGCCGGTGTTGCTTAACAGTTAAGGTGGCTGGCTTGAAATCTTCGGGTCTTGAGTTTGAGCCCCATCATACCATTGAAGAAGAACATCAGGTGGGTTGACTGTCAACCTTCTGAGTTCAGCAAAATGAGTACAGCTTACTGGTAACAGGGGCACTGCATCATAGCCACCTTCCAGAAATGATACAACTAAACACACCAGCTGCATATGGAACAACAACCCTTTGACCTTTTATAGACCCTCTTTACACCCTTTTAAACCCTATAGACCCTTAGATCCCTAAATACTATTGGAGAATACCCGTTAGACCCATTAATCCCTTTAGATCCTTTATACCCTTAGACGCTAACTACAATTTTAAAATAAATGCCCTTTAGACCCTTAAGACCTTGGGACACTTAGACCCTTTAGACATTTACACTTTTATACCCTTAAACACCTTAAACTTATAGGCCTTTCGACACGTTAGACCCCTTTCGACGTACACCACACAAACATCCATAGAGGCTTCTTGCAATTCCAGACTACTTTTTTCAGCAGAATGCACACTCTTCACCCACCTGGAGGTGGGTACACTGCTTGTTTCAACAGAATTTGCATACTGGTCACTGAGTTGGTTTCACCAATCAAAACTAGAAGCATATTTTTTGAGGTCCAAAGCTCAAAGGGTCAAAGGTCAAGGTGTGTAGAATGATCAATTTTCATCCAATGACTAAATTATGAATAGGTTTGCATATTGGGTCACTGAAGCCTATTCTTTGAGGTCAAAAGGTGAAAGCTTCAGGTCACAATCATTAACTTTCATCTATTAACTAAATTCGAACAAGATTTGCATATTGTGTCACAGGATTTGTTTGACCAAAAATCAGAACGATCGATGATTTAGCCATTTTGACATTGTCAACAGTCTCCATGACAACAATTTCACCCCATTATAATCAAATATAACTTTTTGTGAATTATTATTGCCATCTGGAATACTTTTTCAGATATCAAATTGAAACTTATGCACCATTTGTACGTATGTGTAGCGTATGCGAGTCAAACTTGGTCAAAATTAGTCAAAGGTCTCGGTCATCAGAAATTTGTTAAACATTTAGCAAGCCACAATTAGAACATGGATCAGCCAAAGTGTTTTGCAGAACATTCGATTATGTCAAACACTTGAAAGGTCAAATTTTCGAATTATCAAATTCTGTTGTTTCCATGGCAACTATTGTTTATTGGATTTTGCAACTTTCATGCTAGCACGACATCTTTCTTGCTTGTCTATTTTTCTGTCTGTCTGTTCACACATAATGTGAGTATGTCTACGAAGTATGTACTATTGAAAATGCTATTGCATCAACTTATTATGTGACATTGGAATGTGAGTACGTCTACTACTTATTATGCTATAGTATATTGAAATGTGAGTATGTCTATTGACTGCGTATGATTGAAACGTACATCATCTATTCATTAAGTACTACTGGAACGTCAGTACGTCCATTAATTACGTACTATTGAAACCTGAGTTCGTACATTAAATACTTACCATTGGAATGTGCATACATCTTAATAATACTATTTAAATGTGAGTGCATTTATTAATACTTACTATTGGAATATGTTCTATTAATTATGTACTTTTTATTTCTCTTGTATACAACACAGACTGCGGGGGTAGCATCATTGGCTGAAGGTGTGGCTGTACCGCTGATATAATGTCTTCTGCTCATGATGGCAAAAAAATTGGAATTTAGCCATGGTGCCGGCTATAGCTCACCTACTCTACGAGGGACACCATAGGATCTTTAACGTCTGCCAATGAATGCTGGCAGACGGGATTCCCGTTTAACATCCAGCTGAGGGACAACACACGTTGATGAATCACACTGCCTGTGAAGCACCAGGATGACAGTTTTGGCTGGGTCAGGATTCAAACCTAGGCTAGATAGCTTAGAGAAGAGTGTGTGTACCTCTAGTCTAAGCCATCTGTCAGCCCATTATGTATTGTACTATTGAAATGTTATATATCTGTTAATTATGCAATGCAACAGAGGTACGTCTATAATACATTACAATTGCACATGAGTATGTCGATGAATTAAATAGTCTATTAATTACATACGAACGTGAGTACGCCACAATCCTTAGCTGAGTTATGGAAAAAAAAAGTTAAATGGTTATCATAGGTATCATACCATTAAAAGTTAAAAGGCACCTTAAAGTGAGGTTGAAGTCAACTTAAAATATGTCAACCACGTATACTTACTATTCCATTTATTATCGTTGTAACTTTCATTCAGAAAGTCCCAGCCGCTCCGAGATCCAGCTTGGAAAATTGGTACAGTTTGGAAATTGAGGATGCAGGAAGAATTTTATTTTTTCTTAAATGGTGGTTTAGTACTCCTGTGTTTAATAAACTCTGTGTTACCATTAAAAACTGGGGGTGCTAATTGTAGAACAAACCCGACAACAGCAATAAGCCTTCCACGATGCTACGGTGGCCTGCAAAGTATTCACCCCCCTCCAAAGTTTTCACATTTTGAGCGTTAACTGAGCTTATTCATTGATGCTTTCAATTAAATTAAAACATATGAGTCTTTCACAAACTACTCCAAAGTGATAGAAGGTTGTTATAAAGTGGTGATATAAAATGCAGATAAATGTGGATTAATTTAGATGAACAGAGAAAATCAGATGATCTCAGTTACATAAGTATTCAAACCCTGCTAATAACTTTAAATCACTTCAGAGCAAATTATGTTTGAAAGGTTAAAAAATAAGTATAATAAGTTTCACCTGTATGTATCAGTGGTTTAACTGAAAAATTAAATCCCCCACTTATCTAAGGAGTTATAAGGTGCAAACTCGTTGATGCAACAAACAAGGCAAACATGGCAAGTCAGGATTTTCACAAGAAGTCAACATAAAGTGGTGAGAAGCACCATCCAGGAAGGGTGTGAAGATTTCAAAGTCACTTATCCCTTGATTATGGTGAAATCCATCATTAAGAAGTGATATGTATCATACCACTCAGACTCTACCCACACAGTCGCCATCCCAACTCAGCAGCCAGTCAAGCAGGAACTGGTTCGGGATGTCACTGTAAATCAACAATGACTTTGAAAATCTGCAAGGCTCAACATGTGTAGAGGTCGTCCATCAATCAACAATATACCCATTCCCTTCACAAAGCTGTGTTATGGCGTGTGGCAAGAAGAAAGCCATTACTGAAAATGACACACTAAAAACTTTGTGGAAAATATGGAGTTTGTGAAAAAGCATCAGAATGCACATGTGGAAAAAGTTTGTGGTCAGACGATGAGAGAAAATGAACTTTGTGGTCTAACTTCAAGCGTTACTCCGGCACAAGCCTAACACATGCCACATCACCAGTCAAACACCATCCACTGTCAACCATGGTGGTGGCAGCATCGTTTAAGGGCTGCTTTTCATCAGCAGGACTGCAAGCTTGTCAGATAGAAGGGACAATGGACAGTGTGAAAATACAGGAGATCCTTGATGAAAACCTGCTTGAGTCAGCCCATGAATCCGAAAACTGGGTCAGAGATTCACATTTCAGGATGACAATGAAGCACAAAGCTAAAGCCACACTGGATGCTGAATAAGAAGTATTAATACATGTTTTTGAGTGGCCCAGTCAAAGTCCCGACTTATACCCAATTGAACATTTGTGCGAGACTTGAAGACTGCAGCCCATCGATGATCCCAATCAAACTTGGCAGAACTAGAGCAATTGTCACCCGAAGAATGTGTAGTATTTCACCATGTCACTGTGCAAAGCTGGTAGAGGACCTACCCTCCCCAAAAGACCCGTCGGCCAGTCATTGCACAAAAGGTTGCTTCCACCAGTACCAGGCCTATATTCTCCCGATATTTATCGGTTTTCCCGAATTTTTCCACCAAAATGGGAAATGTAATAACAGCACAAAATCTAAGCATCAACATATGCACGTTCTCAGCGATACAGACAGTCAAATACAAATTGCAGGCTGCGAATCAGTCCGTGTGCAGTATTTCAGAAGGAAGGACGTCGCCTATGACCTGTTCCACAACCTTGGTGAAAAATATTGAAGACTGCGTACAAAGGTACAAAATAAACTTGAAAAATACAAACTGCTAAAAAGCCAAAGAAACTAAGATGAACTTGAAGAAAAAGTCTGTAGGCAAAGAAGAAAGCAAGAGAACTGAATTTGTTAGCTGCCAAAAGGCACGTAGAACACATAAGAAGCATGATGAAGAAGTACACAGCTAGCCCCAAGCTCAAAAGGAAGCTTCAGATTAGGTATGACGGATACTGTAAGTACATGTACATTTATTTAAAGCAATAAAAGTTTTCAGAGGTCTAGAAGGCATGTATAGTTGAAGATATTGCTGAATTTAAGCACTTTGTGCCTCAGAAACCAATTCTTTCCCTTTTATACAGCTAAATTCAGGTACTTCAGGTTGTTGAGAGATGCTTCTAGACCCTCTGAAAACCCCTAAACCATGAGCTTCAGGGGCTCGCCCCTCGACCCCACCAGGGCCCTTAAGCGGGCCCCTGACCCCCGGCCATGAGGGGCGGAGACTCCGTCGCTACGCTCCCTACGTTCGCTAAAAACAGATATTTTTGAAACGGCCCACTCTCAGGCTTGCCCAGTACTGACCTTTCGGGGCTGAATACTTGTTCCAACCAGTGAATTTGAATTTGATTTGATTTGATACTTGTTTTTTCAGTATTCCTGACTGTAACCTCCTTCAACTATAAACAGCGTTTAGTCGATCTCTTCAGGTATGGTATAAAAAAGTTCATTTTGGAAAAATGTTTCAACATAATCATAACTCATTTCTGTATGTGCTCCATCAGTAAGTTACAATGACTGATAAATTATTCTAAGTCCTGCACTGTATAATGAGACCGTATATTAAAATAGTTTAAGAACAAATGTTTTACTGGGGAGGGTTTAAAGCGACTTCCATGCTTCCCTGTAGAGCAGGAAAGGGAAGAACACTCACAGTGCAACTCCAGAGGATAAATAAGTTCAAAGACTGTCAAGGACAGGCTCAAGTGTTCATGATGTGGAGTTGTAGAAACACACCGTTTCCGGTCAATCAACATCAATGAAGACACCAGTAGAGTGAAGTGCATACAAAAATGTTACTCTGCATTCACACACGGGCCACATTCGACATTTAAGAAACGTTTTGAACAGGTGGTACACCATCATCATCATCACAAATCAGCATCGACTAAAGATGCTCACATTGAAGTGCAAGTGTCGACCTCTTGGACAGTCAGCTGATCACTCCCAGTTGATTGGAATAAATGGAATCTTCTGCCAAGATGATAATCAACAAATAAACTGTACAATATCTAAAAAGATAAATATTTGCTGGAGCAGAATGAGGTTTAGAAATCACTGGAGGTAAATTAATCACTTGCTGCTGAAGGAAAATATCATTTGATTTGTCATCCAAAATTTGTGAAAAGTCTTCTGCAGAAACGGATGACAAAGAGTAGCCAGAATGATACAGCGTGCATTTTAATAATACCATGGAAGACCTGAGGAGAAGTTTAGCAAGGGGTGAGATATACTGATATTATGTGGGACAGGTAGTGTGAGCTACTCTC
Source organism: Eptatretus atami (assembly GCA_035128595.1). Classification (NCBI taxonomy): domain Eukaryota; kingdom Metazoa; phylum Chordata; class Myxini; order Myxiniformes; family Myxinidae; genus Eptatretus; species Eptatretus atami. The sequence continues at coordinate 94,633,546 of CM068961.1, forward strand.
AGACTTTTGACTCCAAACAGGTGTGACAGGAGCAAGAAATTAAGGACAATGTAAAAAGGTGTCTTTGAAAGGGTTTAACTTGTAAAGCCGAGCCAAAAAGGAGTCTCTTTTGCTGTTCCCTTCATCCAACTGGGGTTGCAATACAAGCATTCATTGGAAAGAAGCAGTGGAGCCAAGAGAGGAAACATCATGGAACAGGCCTCTATGAACAACTGATGGACATGGAGATCCTTAGTTAGTTGTTCTGTGTAGCTGTCAAGGTGCTTCAGACATCCGAAAGTACACTGTCAGGGCATTATTTTATTGGAGGATTGATTGGAAGATGCAGAAAATGTGTGTACCCTGACAGTCTATATTATGAGGTTGTTATGTTCGCGATGATGAAGATAGTTTTGAAGAAAATACTTTTACACCAAGTTGCAGAGTATAGCTCGAGGTATTGTGTTCCTGGCACCTCGAGGTCAACAAACAACAGCAAGCAATATAGGACTGAGACGACGGTGCACCAAGCAATACGATCTAAGCTATAAGATTGGCACAACTCTGACTACTCAATTGATTACAAGTCTGTTTTGCACCATGATGCATTGTAGTGAAAAACTTAGACCATGAAATGTGGTTATTCCCATTAATTCATGCATGTGACCCTGCCTGAATGGATATATGGGTGCCATGATAACAACAATGATGTAAATTAAGAAATACTGGATGGAAAGAAGGACATTCCATGTCACACAGACAGCTGCATTCCATCGCATATTGCCACAATGAGCAAGCACCTATAGATTAGCAAAAAGTGAGGATAGCTCACTATCTCAACTTCCACCTATTTCATGAACTGAAAGCTGCAAACATTGAATTCAACAATCTGCCTATGTTACCAGAAGGTGTCCAACATGTGATATCGGGCAACACAAAGTTGACAACAGTTAAAACAGTCAAAATTGCTGGATCTCAGTTTGTCAAAAGCTTTTTGAGAAAATCAGCTACTTTCACAGCGTCTTCCTGAAAAAACAATTCTAAAACTATGGCAATACAGCACATTGCACACTGTTCAAATCGGCACGGGCAAACCAAAAAAAAAATACAACTGCTACTGTGTCGGCAGACCGTGATTTTAACTGCAAATGAGGTGGAAGGGATATGACATTGCTCCATACTGGAACAGAAACTGTATCCAGTACCCCCCTTTCATTTGCAAATACTGCTGGAATATGAGAGCAATACATGAAGCATGTCTTGGGGTTATTCTGCAGAAATGGGTGAAGGTGTTCACACAATGTTCTCGCCAGTTTCTGCATGCAAACATGCACGAACATTAATTTAAATGGCTCCAGTTCAGTTATAGAGAAAAAAAAAACCTGTTGGTGCTCAAAATTTGTGAGCTGGGTGATACCTTTATGAAGAGTACTCATCTCATCACATGTGCCAGACCTATGCAGATCATCGGTGCCCGAAGCAGTTACTCTGCTACAAGCCTGGACGGGCTGTCACTTCGACTCAGGAAGTCAGACCGAGGAATATGGAATTGGCATAGTGCGCAGGGCGAGAAGGACACTGCGGATCTTTAATCCTCCAACTAATGCTGCGATGGGACACCCAGTTCTACCATCCAAGGCGGCACACACATAATCTCATCTATACCTTGCCTGTGCTTGAACAGTTATAGTGGGGCTAAGAATTTAAACCGGGGTAGACAGCTTTAAGGCCTCTGTCACACTGCGATTTAGCAACGCTTTGCCTGTGTATGCAAATTTGTCTAAAACGCCGGCACCGTCGAATGTTATGGAGTAAGTTTGTATACGTTAAGAGCACGTTGAAACACTGCACATACGTCGTAGTCGTGGCTTCATCGTTATATCTTGCGGTTGTCCTCAATTTTAGCATGCTTGAATTTTACGACGTATGCCGCGTATGACTCACACGTTCCGCTCGCTGGCCATAAGTGTGGCACGTATGCGATTTGACACACGTCGACACAGTTATTGTAAGTTACTCATAAGTGAACACTCGAGGTAATGGATTAGCTACCCGAAAACTTATTTATAACTATGAGTAACGTTTGTAGCACGTTTACACGATCGTTGACACACGTCGAGGCACGTTATTCCATCGTTGGACACACGTCGAGGCACGTTACTTGAGTTACTCATAAGTCGAAAACACGTAGAAGGTAATGCTTAGTGTACCCAAAACTTATTTCTAACCTATGAGTACGTTGCTTTGAAACCTATGTGTACTACCGCCCACGCATCATGACGTATGTAGACGTATTTGATTGACGTTCCTGCGACACAGAACTTACTGAACGTGTTTCAATTACAGCTACCGTTATAATGGCGTATTGGCAGCGTTAAATAAAAAAACAAACAACAATAACTTCCGAATTTCGTCACGTGCCGTTACGTACTTGTCGATTGCCTCTTCAGTTTGCTCATGATCTTATCTAGTCTCCTCTTGAATAATTTTCTGTCTTGAGTCAGTTGTCACGTCGGACGATCGAAACTAAAAGGGCAATGTCCGATATGTTTTTAAATTCGCTGATAGACAAAAGAATAATAATAATAAAAAAACAACAACAACAACAACAACTTCAGATATTTCGCACGTCTTTCACGGAGCCAGAGAAAAAAGAAATATGTCCTTGACGGAGAAAATAAGTTTGGGTATGCTAAACATTACCTCTACGTTTTCGAACTATGGAGTAACTTACTAAGGACCTTTGTCGACGTGGTCAACGATTCGCATTCGTGCATACAACTTTATTCCCAGCGTAGCCGGAACGTGTGAGCCATACGGCGTAGTACGTCGTAAAATTTCAGCATGCTTGAAATCGACGACATACGAGACGTACCACGAAATATGACAGGTTACTTCATCGTTTTCAGCGTGCCCTACGTATACACAACTTACCCATACCGTATTCGACGTGTCAGCGTTATTAGCACATTTTTTAAAGGTCAGGCAACGCTGGCTAAATCGTCAAGGTGTGACTGGCCGATCGTTGACACTTCCAATTCTCAGGCGGTTCATCGATTTAAATCGGCGTCGGCAGGTTTTTGAACCCAGGCATTACGCACGAATTCGTCCGGCGATACGGTGCAGCACGCTATGCCTAATGTTAACTATTTTGCATAGGTGTGAACGCGACAACAGGCTAAGCATCGTTTGTATAAAGTTACATAAGAAACAACGAAACGGTCTGTGCCCGTTACTAATATGTTATGCATACGACAACACGTGATGAAACGACCCAAAACTTAAAAAAAAAAAAAACATCAAAATTTCACAGCGGTACGCCAACGTTTTACATACTTTATACATTGCATTGCTGGGTTTAAAATCGTCAAGGTGTGACAGCGCCTTTAGAGGCGAATGCGTGTCATTACTGCAGCCAACGAAGATATTAACCTCCATTTTGAAGAATAATTGTATCAGGTGATATAGTTATTGTTTAGCAAGTACTTGTGAGCAACCATTGAGGAGTGGAAAATGACAATCTCCCACTGGAAAAATCAAGCCCATCCACAGAACTTATTGCAACCTGGAATGTTAGACTCCTTGATAACTGGAAAGAATTTAATTCCCGAGATTCTGTAGAATCTAGATTTAAAAAAAAACAAGTTACACTTTATTAGATTTCTTAGTGAACAGATTATTCCACACCACCCCTCCTCCTCCAAGTACCACATCCAGGATGGAATTGATGCCAACATGGTGGGAAATGAGCAGTAGTCGACAGGCACTTCTGCAGATCATAAGCAACATTTATTTCTGTTCTTGACAAGTCAGTTATCAGGAATTGGAGGACATCTGTGCGGGAGGTTCTTAAGGCATGCGCACAGCTCCTGCAACATTTTGGTGATGCACAGTTGCAGATGAAATACCCTATCTGCTTGAAGGAAATCATATGCACAACTGCATGACCCCATAAAGAAAGGCAAACATCGATTGCATACAGTCAGGTACACCTTATTTCAGAAAATAAAGACAAACATGAGAACCTTCCCCAATCAAAAGATGCTCTTGTCAACACATTCATATGAGCACACGACCAACAGCTTATCGGGAAACTCATAAAGTTGCCAATCAACGATTCCATTAGCTGTTGACTGTGTTTGGCACATGAAGAATAATATATAGGGTTTTTTTTTTGTTATACCTTGCGATGCTCGTATGAAACTAAACCAACGATACAGCAGGGGGGCATGACGACAAGAGGGTGCGGAGAAGGGAGGACAAACAGTGGGGAACAGAGACATTAGGAGATCGTGGAAAGGCACAGGGATGGGCAGGGCAGGAACATGGGTATACAAGATGGACATTACAGGGACTTCAGGAAGGAACTGGGAATTTGAAGGAGGTTGGTTTGGGGTGATTAACGCGGGTTAGAAAGATCGAGATTGCATGGGCGGATGATAAGAGGTGGTGTTCTGAACGGCTGCTTTGAAGGCCTGGAGGAAGAATGGATTGAAGAGAGTGTGGAGTTATTCCAACTGGCGGAAAAGAGAATGAAAATGAAGTGGAGCAGTGATTCGTGTATTTTGGCAGTATTTACCAGAAGGGGGTGCTGCGACCTTTGGAGCGCCCTGCGGAATATGGGGGGGGGGACATATCGCCAGACAGAGCAGTGGCGAGACCACGAGAAGGAGATGGTAGAGACTAGAAAATACACCGACCCTGCCTGCGTGAGATGATTGAGATTGCCAAAACTCGCCTCATCAACAGGAATGCCAATGATCCGAAGCCTTGGTTCCACAGCACTGAAGCGAGAAATTGAGAGGCAGGAGCACCAGCCCAGAGGTCGAAGGGTACTCATCAGGTGCGGACGAAAGCATTGTACTATTGTCAGGAGCTAGGAGGGCCGAGTAAGGACTTTGCACGAGCTGAGGATTCCCATGTCAGAGACTGCCTTTGGTGGCCAGGTTGGAAATGTGCTTCCCAGAAAGTCATGGCAGATAGTGAGACACAGAATTTGAATGAAAGGATTCTTCTCAGAGGATTGAATTTTATTGGAGAAAAAGATGGGGGGGGGGGGAGGATCTAAAATTCCTTTAGGAAAGAACATAGTCAGAGTGTGAGATTGTCAGGATTGAAGACATGTTCCACGTGTTGGATGTGATCTTTGTCCTGATCTGGCCAGAAAGCGAAGAAGCTGCTGCTGCCCGTCTGAGGATGACAGATGCATACGAAGGGTGGAGTCTCAGCAAAGAGATAAAGAGGTATTTTCCAGAGTCGGAAGAGATGCGCTTGATGAAAACCAGAAAAAGAACAGGGCCAGAACTCTACTTCGAGGAACTCAAGCCATGTACAGGAAGAGGAATGAGAGGAACTCCATTTGGGCCCACACGTTGACTGGACAGGAGAGAGTTGTCAGGGATTGAACCTTCTGGGAAAGGTTTATAGCGAAGTATTGGGCTTCCAAGGTATAAATTCAGAACAGGGTAAAAGGTTTTGTAAACTGTCATCAAGGAATTGGGGCAACATGTTGGAAGGAGCAGTCCAAAATACAGCCAGGCTTGGGCTCAGAGAAGTTCAACAGTCCCTTGTTTGTACTTGTTTGGGACATTGCCACTACAAGAAAGTAAGCATGGGTTATTTATTAACATCTTGATCTCGTGGTTGATCAGAACAAACTGATATTCACCTTCCACTTTAATGTTGGTCAGCTTTCCAGGACTGCCCACTTGGACTAGATGCTGTGTGCAGAGCTCGTACAAGAGTACAGACAAGTGGACAGCTATGTCAGGGGAGTTGCAAGACACCTTGCCCAGGTCTACGATTGCAAACTTGAGGCAGGCTGTGCTACAAAAAGTGCCCAGGAAAATGAGGGTATGATGTAGCACTCAGGCGCCCACCTGGAACATCGGAGACAAGGTTATGCGTGGCAAGATATCACCGTGGTGAGGGAAATTGCGTTTTTGGTGGGAGGCCACTTTTTTTATAAGGTTTAGAGGCTGCCTGGTGTTCTCTGAAAAATTTTTTGTGGGGTCTTAAACACTTCCCTACACCCACTAAGGAATGAGGTTGGGATCATTTATTATTACCTTTCACATACTTGTAGCGGACAAAGCTTCGGCACTATCGACAAAAAAAAAAAAATAACTTTTCTTTTTCCAAATTTCCAAAAAGCTTTGCCGAACAGACTATCCGACACTCACTGATAAACATGCCGAAGGTTTGACAAAGGTCCGTTCAGCCATCTGAGTAAAATGGACACACAACATCGACAACTGCTCTCCTATAGTTTGATTCAAGCAATTGCTGCATTCTGTGTATTGGTTAGAGAGGAAAAGACAAAAGGAGTGTTGAACCCCTTACACAATTTGCGTCATGCCTTTCAATTTCTAGCTTAAGAAGTGGGTGAACGCAAGCAAAGCCAGAGTCAGGATAGAACCATTTATTACCTTCTAAAGAGTACTGCGAGAAGAGAATAGAATGAAGAAGAGCAAGTTGGGAATCGAAGGGACAACCGGATAATTCTAAGTGAAGTGCAATACGTTGTGAGAAGAAAAATCCTTCCTGGAGGCTGATCTCTCTTCTTGTTAAGCCAACACTGTACATCCCATTGTCATAAAACAGTCAGCAAAACAGCATTCTATTGGTAATTTGTTGATCTTAAATTGAATGTCATCTTCCAATATGCAAGAGCAAGACTGAGTATGCAAATTTTTCAAGGTGGCAACTTGGGATTTATAGTCATTTGGGGGTCATTCCAGGTCAAGTTGCCCCTCGTGAAAAGTTACATGTGGAGCTGTACTCATACCTCGGTGCTTTTATCCAGACGATTCCCAAGTGGCAATAGTAAAAGCACTCTTCATCACCAAGTGAAAAGCAGGAACAGCGTTTGACCCTCCAGTGGTTCAACCCGGGCATGCTAGACGAACGGACTGCCAACTCCACTGCTTTATGTGAACTGCTGCGCAGCTCCATCTCATTCGCGTGACCTGGTGCGACATCACACATGAGGGTGTTCATTGCATGGCCTTCAACTACCCAGCAGTGCTGTGTTTCTGACTTTTTTTTACTTGGATGCTGCTCTGCAAAGTCTAAGGACAATGAAAATAACCAACTCAGACTGTTTGACATTTCATGCCCAAATCATTCAAAAATCATAAAGGTTCTTTGTTTTTGCATTTTAAAAAAACCGACAGCTTCTCGGAGAACGCAGTTGTCTTGGGCATTACAAACAATCGGCAAGATGATCAATCATGGTCCGACTAACTCTTTCATCCTTCTTGTTATCTCACTGCCATTGCTGTGCCTTCGAGCCATGTCGCTAAGCAGACAGGTTTGTAATCTGGATGATTTAATCCAAATTGCCAACAATGTAAATAATCCGAATGATTCCCTTTGATAATTGCTAATTGTCTGAGATGTATTAAGGTCAGACTGATTTGAATGGTGGCACACAGATCTGGAGCAAGTCAGCATTTCGCACTTACATATAAATTGAAACGATGACGATGATAAATTGGACAATGCACCTTCCAGATATTATTTATTTTTGCATTTTTACAAATGCAAAAGTGCAACTGGGCAGAAAGGAAGGGAAACAGGTGTCATAATGGATCAGGTACTGTAGACTTGAGGCAGTTCTCCAAAAAGGTCTAAGAATTTGAGTTTGCTAAACACCAGGGTCAAAAGCAATTCATGATGATAAATTACTTAAACATACCCTATAGTTTATAGCCAACCATATTGTCACCTTCAGAAGCAGATTGTTGGGTCAACAATCCAATATGGCCACCAAGCATTACGTCAAGCTGATTAGCCCATCCCCCAGGCATCGGAAGCCGGGGTTTTTCGATCACGTGTGTATGTGTTTGTGTGTCTGTCCGGGCCGTAACTGTTTTACCATTTGAGCTGCTGTTATTAAATTTTCAACAAAGCTTCATTATGAGAATATGGAGAAGAAAATCAATAATTTTGTTAAATTATTATTATTCCATTATTATTATTAGCTCACTTGGACTTGCGTGATCTCCAGTGAGATAGCTCATTAGCTCCAGTGAGCTTACGTGATTGAGCAGTGTCTGTAGGTGAGTAAGTGAGAGTGAGTGAGTCAGTCAGTCATTCAGTCAGTCCATAAACACTTCAATCATTATCGTTTGAACAAAACATAGTTTTGATGAAACTTGGCCACAATCTTCATATCTGATGCCTAACAAAGGT
>CM068961.1:94641730-94656924 GCA_035128595.1 Eptatretus atami
CATCAAAATCTGCACTCATTAAGGGTGTCTGTGGGAGTGGGGGGGAGGGGGGTTGACCACCTCAAAATAGATATTTGTTCTCTTCTCCAAAACTACACACAATTTTGATGAAACTTGACCACAACCTTCATCACCCGTGGACATACCAAAGTTCATCGACTGCATCAAAATCTGCACTCATTTAAGGGGTCTATGGGGGCTTTTGACCCCCCCCCAAAATCGGTATTTTCTCTTCTCTGAAACTACAGGCACAATTTCAATGAAACTTGACCACAACCCATGATGTAGCAAAGTTTGTTCACGGCATTAAAAAAAAATCAGGGTCGAGGGGGGTATATGGGGGGTGGGGGTGGGGGGGGTTGAGTGACTTCAGCATGAATGGTCCTATTTTTACTCACTCCAGCCGAGAGGGTATTGCACCTGTGTTCGTCTGTCTGCCTGTTAGTTTGTTACTTGTGAAATCGAAGATTTGAATTGCTGTCTGTGTATGCCAATCATCTACAGGTCAAATTTTTACTCAGATCTACACAAAACTCGCTGAATTGGTTCACCAACCAAAAACTAGAAGCCTATTGTTTTTTGAGGTCAAAGCGTCAATGGTCAAGGTCACATTAATCAATTTGCATTTGATTGACTTGAAAATAGAGCAGGCTTTGTATATTGGATTACTGAAGTCCATTGTTTGTGATGTCAAAGGTCAAGGACAGTTAAAATCGTCAATTTTCAACCTATTGACATTGACCATAATTTGCAAATTGGGTCAATGAATTGGTTCACCAGAAATCAGAATGATTCATTTAGTGGTTTTGACATGTCAACGGTTTTCAAGACACCAATTTCACCCCCATTATAATCAAATGTGATTTGACTTTTTTTTCCATACCTCAATAATTTTTCAAGATATCAAATTTAAACATGTGAAACATACTTGTACATTGTGTAGTCTATGTGAGTAAAATTTGGTCAAAATTAGTCAAAGGTCAAGGTCAAGGCTGTCTGAAACGTGCCTGTTAAGCCATGATTATTAAATGTATCAGCCAAATTTTTTATGCATGGCAATCGATCATGTAAAACACTTGACAGGTGAAATTTTCGAAATTGCCAAATTGCTGTTTCCATGGAAACTATTTTGTATGGATTTCCCAACTATTGTGCTATGCACAACATCTTTCTTGTTTGTCTGTTTATCTGTATGTCAATCACCTACAGATCACAATTTTACTCCGATCTTCACAAAACTTAACCAACTGGTGGGGGTAGTCACAAGCTGGGCTGACGGGATGGCCTCGACTCCTCGAGTTGTGCACACTCACCTCTAAGCTGCTAGCCTGGGTTCGAATCCTGACCCAGCTATAAACTGTCATCTCGGTGTTTCACAGGCAGGATGGGTGTTAAAATAGATGTCTGCTGGCATTTGTTGGTGGATGTTAAAGGTCCTATTGTGTCCTTCGCTAAGAGTAGGTGAACTCTCGCTGGCACCATGGTCAAATTCCAAATACTTGCCCTAACCAGCAGAGGGCATTGCATCAGCGGCACAGCCAATGATGCCACCCTGCAGCATTGCGCTGCATACTAATGAAGAATAAGTCACAAGCTAGAAGCCTATTGTTTTTGAGGTCAAACAGGTAAAGGTCACATAAATAGTCAATTTTCATCAGATTGATTTGATATGTACAAATATAAAACCGAAAAACAGGGGTGTTCAGTGAATCCTCATCGAGGTGAAACCTCAGTCGACCCACATAAGTTTGTCTATTAATTACACACTGTTTGAATGTGAGTTGGACCGTAAGTACGTCTATTAATTATGTACTATTTGAACGTACTTTTTAGATCCATCGACCCTTTAAACCCCTTAAGACACTTTTAGGCCTTTTAAGACTCCTTAAGACCTTTACACCCTTTGAACTAAGCCGGGTGTTCGCTTAACAGTTAAGGTGGCTGGCTTGAAATCTTCGGGTCTTGAGTTTGAGACCCCATCAAAGCCATTGAAAGAACATCAGGTGGGTTGACTGTCAACCTTCTGAGTTCAGCAAAATGAGTACCAGCTTACTGGTAACAGGGGCACTGCATCATAGCCACACTTCCAGAAATGATACAACTAACAGCCACAGGCTGCATATGGAACAACAACCCTTTGACCTTTTATAGACCCTCTTTACACCCTTTAAACCCTATAGACCCCTTAGATCCCTAAATACTATTGGAGAATACCCGTTAGACCCATTAATCCCCTTTAGATCCTTTATACCCTTAGACGCTAACTACAATTTTTAAAATAAATGCCCTTTAGACCCCTTAAGACCCTTGGGACCACTTAGACCCTTTAGACATTTACACCTTTTATACCCCTTAGACACCTTAAACTTATAGGCCTTTCGACACGTTAGACCCCTTTCGACGTACACCACACAAACATCCATAGAGTCTTCTTGCAATATCCAGACTACTTTTTTCAGCAAGTAATGCACAATCTTCACCCACCTGGAGGGTGGGTACACTGCTTGTTTCAACAGAATTTGCATACTGGGTCACTGAGTTGGTTCACCAATCAAAACCTAGAAGCATATTTTTTGAGGTCCAAAGCTCAAAGGGTCAAAGGTCAAGGTGGTGTAGAATGATCAATTTTCATCCAAATGACTAAATTTGAATAGGTTTGCATATTGGGTCACTGAAGCCTATTCTTTGAGGTCAAAAGGTGAAAGCTTCAGGTCACAATCATTAACTTTCATCCTATTAACTTGAAATTCGAACAAGATTTGCATATTGTGTCACAGGATTGTTTGACCAAAAATCAGAACGATCGATGATTTAGCCATTTTGACATGTCAACAGTCTCCATGACAACAATTTCACCCCCATTATAATCAAATATAACTTTTTGTGAAATTATTATTGCCATCTGTGAATACTTTTTCAAGATATCAAATTGAAACTTATGCAGCCTATTTGTACGTATGTGTAGCGTATGCGAGTCAAACTTGGTCAAAATTAGTCAAAGGTCTCGGTCATCAGAAATTTGTAAAACATTTAGCAAGCCACAATTAGAACATGGATCAGCCAAATGTGTTTTACAGAACATTCGATTATGTCAAACACTTGAAAGGTCAAATTTTCGAAATTATCAAATTTCTGTTGTTTCCATGGCAACTATTGTTTAATTGGATTTTGCAACTATCATGCTATGCACGACATCTTTCTTGCTTGTCTATTTTTCTGTCTGTCTGTTCACACATAATGTGAGTATGTCTACGAAGTATGTACTATTGAAATGCTATTGCATCAACTTATTATGTGACATTGGAATGTGAGTACGTCTACTAATTATGTAATATTGAAATGTGAGTATGTCTATTGACTGCGTATGATTGAAACGTGAGTACATCTATTCATTAAGTACTACTGGAACGTCAGTACGTCCATTAATTACGTACTATTGAAACCTGAGTTCGTACATTAAATACTTACCATTGGAATGTGCATACATCTAATTACATACTATTTAAATGTGAGTGCATTTATTAATTACTTACTATTGGAATATGTCTATTAATTATGTACTTTTTATTTCTCTTGTATACAACACAAGACTGCGGGGTAGCATCATTGGCTGAAGGTGTGGCTGTACCGCTGATATAATGTCTTCTGCTCATGATGGCAAAAAATTGGAATTTAGCCATGGTGCCGGCTATAGCTCACCTACTCTTCACGAGGGACACCATAGGATCTTTAACGTCTGCCAATGAATGCTGGCAGACGGGATTCCCGTTTAACATCCAGCTGAGGGACAACACACACGTTGATGAATCACACTGCCTGTGAAGCACCAGGATGACAGTTTATGGCTGGGTCAGGATTCAAACCTAGGCTAGATAGCTTAGAGACAAGTGTGTGTACCTCTAGTCTAAGCCATCCTGTCAGCCCATTATGTATTGTACTATTGAAATGTGAGTATATCTGTTAATTATGCAATGCAACAGAGGTACGTCTATTAAATACATACAATTGCAACATGAGTATGTCGATGAATTAAATAGTCTATTAATTACATACGAACGTGAGTACGCCACAATCCTTAGCTGAGTTATGGAAAAAAAAAAGTTAAAATGGTTATCATTAGGTATCATACCATTAAAAAGTTAAAATGGCACCTTAAAAGTGAGGTGAAGGTCAAACTAAATTATGTCAACCACGTATACTTACTATTCCCATTATTATCGTTGTAAACTTTCATTCAGAAAGTCCCAGCCGGCTCCGAGATCCAGCTTGGAAATTGGTACAGTTTGGAAATTGAGAGTGCAGGAAGAAATTTATTTTTTCTTAAATGGTGGTTTAGTACTCCTGTGGGTTTAATAAACTCTGTGTTACCATTAAAAACTGGGGGTGCTAATTGTAGAAACAAACCCGACAACAGCAATAAGCCTTCCACGATGCTACGGTGGCCTGCAAAAGTATTCACCCCCCTCCAAAGTTTTCACATTTTGACGTTAACTGAGCTTATTTCATGATGCTTTCAATTAAATTAAAAACATATGGAGTCTTCACAAACTACTCCAAAGTGATAAAGGTTGTTATAAAGGTGGTGATATAAAAATGCAGATAAATGTGATTAATTTAGATGAACAGAGAAAATCAGATGATTCTCAGTTACATAAGTATTCAAACCCCTTGCCTAATTAACTTTAAATCACTTCAGGAGCAAATTATTTGTTTGAAAGGTTAAAAAATAAGTATAATAAGTTTCACCTGTATGTAATCAGTGGTTTAACTGAAAAATTAAATTCCCCCACTTATCTAAGGAGTTATAAGGTGCAAACTCGCTTGATCAACCAACAAGGCAAACATGAAGTCCAAGGATCTTTCACAAGAAGTCAAACATAAAGTGGTGAAGAAGCACCATTCAGGAAAGGGTTAGGTGAAGATTTCAAAGTCACTTATCCCTTTGATTATGGTGAAATCCATCATTAAGAAGTGGAATATGTATCATACCACTCAGACTCTACCCACATCAGGTCGCCCATCCCAACTCAGCAGCCAGTCAAGCAGGAAACTGGTTCGGGATGTCACTGTAAATCCAACAATGACTTTGAAAACTCTGCAAGGCTCAACATCAGTGTAAGAAGGTCGTCCATCAATCAACAATATACCATTCCCTTCACAAAGCTGGTGTATGGCGTGTGGCAAGAAAGAAGCCATTACTGAAAATGACACACCTAAAAACTTTGTGGAAAATATGGAGTTTGTGAAAAAGCAACTTCATGATACTGCAGCATGTGGAAAAAAGTTTTGTGGTCAGACGAGAGAAAAATAGAACTTTGTGGTCTAACTTCAAAGCGTTACATCCGGCACAAGCCTAACACTGCACATCACCCAGTCAACACCATCCCCACTGTCAACCATGGTGGTGGCAGCATCGTGTTAAGGGGCTGCTTTTCATCAGCAGGGACTGGCAAGCTTGTCAGGATAGAAGGGACAATGGACAGTGAAAAGTACAGGAGAATCCTTGATGAAAACCTGCTTGAGTCAGCCCATGAATCCGAAACTGGGTCAGAGATTCACATTTCAGGATGACAATGAAGCACAAAGCTAAAGCCACACTGGAGTGGCTGAATAAGAAGATAATACATGTTTTTGAGTGGCCCAGTCAAAGTCCCGACTTATACCCAATTGAACATTTGTGGCGAGACTTGAAGACTGCAGCCCATCGATGATCCCAATCAAACTTGGCAGAACTAGAGCAATTGTCACCCGAAGAATGTGTAAGTATTTCACCATGTCACTGTGCAAAGCTGGTAGAGACCTACCCTCCCCAAAAAGACCCGTCGCAGTCATTGCTACAAAAGGTGCTTCCACCCAGTACCAGGCCTGATATTCTCCCGATATTTATCGGTTTCCCGATATTTTTCCACCAAAATGGGAAATGTAATAACAGCACAAACATCTAGCATCAACATATGCACGTTCTCAGCGATACAGACAGTCAAATACAAATTGCAGGCTGCGAATCAGTCCGCTGTGCAGTATTTCAGAAGGAAGGACGTCGCCTATGACCCTGTTCCACAAGCCTTGGTGAAAAATATGAAGACTGCGTACAAAAGGTACAAAAATAAACTTGACAAAATACAAACTGCTAAAGAAGCCAAAAGAACTAAGATGAACTTGAAGAAAAAGTCTGTAGTGGCAAAGAAGAAAGCAAGAGAACTGAATTTGTTAGCTGCCCAAAAGGCACGTAGAACACATAAGGAAGCAATGATGAAGAAGTACACAGCTAAGCCCAAGCTCAAAAGGAAGCTTCAGAATTAGGTATGACGGATACATGTAAGTACATGTACATTTATTTAAAGCAATTTAAAAGTTTTCAGAGGGTCTAGAAGGCATGTATAGTTGAGAGATATTGCTGAATTTAAGCACTTTGTGCCTCAGAAACCCAATTCTTTCCCTTTTATACAGCTAAATTCCAGGTACTTCAGGTTGTTGAGGAGATGCCTTCTAGACCCTCTGAAAACCCCTAAATCCATGAGCTTCAGGGGGCTTCGCCCCCTCGACCCCCACCAGGGGCCCTTGAGCGGGCCCCTGGACCCCCGGCCATGAGGGGCGAGACTCCGGTCGCTACGCTCCCTACGTTCGCTAAAAACAGATATTTTTGAAACGGCCCACTCTCAGGCTTGCCCAGTACTGACCTTCGGGGCTGAATACTTGTTCAACCAGTGAATTTTGAATTTGATTTGATTTGTACTTGTTTTTTCAGGTATTCCTGACATGTAACCTCCTTCAACTATAACAGCGTTTAGTCTGATCTCTTCAGGTATGGATAAAAAAGTTCATTTGGAAAAATTGTTTCAACATAATTCATAACTCATTTCTGTATGTGCTCCATCATACAGGTACAATGACTGATAAATTATTCTAAGTCCTGCACTGTATAATGAGACCTGTATATTAAAATAGTTTAAGAACAAATGTTTTACTGGGGAGGGGTAAAGCGACTTCCATGCTTCCCTGTAGAGCAGGAAAGGGAAAACAACCTCACAGTGCAACTCCAGATGGACTAAATAAGTTCAAAGACTGTCAAGGACAGGCTCAAGTGTCATGATGTGGAGTATGTAGAAACACACCGTTTCCGGTCAATCAACATCAATGAAGACACCAGTAGAGTGAAGTGGCATACAAAATGTTACTCTGCATTCACACACGAGGGCCACATTCGACATTTGAAGAAACGTTTTGAACAGGGTACACCATCATCATCATCACAATCAGCATCGACTAAAGATGCTCACATTGAAGTGCAAGTGTCGACCTCTTGGACAGTCAGCTGATCATCCCAGTTGATTGGAATAAATGAATCTTCTGCCAAGATGAATAATCAACAAATAAACTGTACAATATCTAAAAAGATAAATATTTGCTGGAGGCAGAATGAGGTTTAGAATCACTGGAGTAAATTAATCACTTGCTGCTGAAGGAAAATATCATTTGAGTTGTCATCCAAAATTTGTGAAAAGGTCTTCTGCAGAAACGGATGACAAATGAGTAGCCAGATGATACAGCGTGCATTTTAATAATACCATGGAAGACCTGAGGAGAAGTTTAGCAAGGGGTGAGATATACTGATATTATGTGGGACAGGTAGTGTGAGCTACTCTCAGACTTTTGACTCCAACCAGGTGTGTACAGGAGCAAGAAATTAAAGGACAATGTAAAAAGGTGTCTTTTGAAAAGGGTTTAACTTGTAAAGCCGAGCCAAAAGGAGTCTCTTTTGCTGTTCCCTTCCATCCCAACTGGGGTTGCAATACAAGCATTCATTGGAAGAAGCAGTGGAGCCAAGAGAGGGAAACATCATGGAACAGGCCTCTATTGAAACAACTGATGGACATGGAGATCCTTAGTTAGTTGTTCTGTGTAGCTGTCAAGGTGCATTCAGACATCCGAAGTACACTGGTCAGGGCATTATTTTATTGGGAGGATTGATTTGGAAGATGCAGAAAATGTTGTACCTGACAGTCTATTTCTATTACTGAGGTTGTTATGTTCAGACGATGATGAAGATAGTTTTGAAGAAAAATACTTTTACACCAAGTTGCAGAGTATAGCTCGAGGTATTGTGTTCCTGGCACCTCGAGGTCACAAACAAACAGCAAGCAATATAGGACTTAGAGCGACGGTGCACCAAGCAATACGATCTAAGCTATAAGGAGTTGGCACAACTCTGACTACTCAATTAGTTACAAGTCTGTTTTGCACATGATGCATTGTAGTGAAACTTAGACCATGAAATGTGGTTATTCCATGTAATTTCATGCATGTGACCCTGCCTGAATGGATATATGGGATGCCATGATAACAACAATGATGTAAATTAAGAAATACTGGATGGAAAGAAGGACATTCCATGTCACACAGACAGCTGCATTCCATCGAAATATGCCAAATGAGCAAGCACCTTAGATTAGCAAAAAGTGAGGATAAGCTCACTATCTCAAACTTCCACCTACATTTCATGAACTGAAAGCTGCAAACATTGAATTCAACAAATCTGAGCCTATGTTACCAGAAGGTGTCCAACATGTGATATCGGGCAACACAAAGTTGAAACAGTAAAACAGTCAAAATTGCTTGGATCTCAGTTTGTCAAAAGGCTTTTTGAGAAAATCAGCTACTTTCACAGCAGTCTTCCTGAAAACAATTCTAAAACTATGGCAAACATGCACATTGCACACTGTCATAATCGGCACGGGCAAACCAAAAAAATAACAACTGCTACTGTGTCGGCAGACCGTGATTTTAACTGCAAATGAGGCTGGAAGGGATATTGACATTGGCTCCATACTGGAACAGAAACTGTATCCAGTACCCCCCTTTCATTTGCAAATACTGCTGGAATATTGAGAGCAATACATGAAGCATGTCTTGGGGTTATTCTGCAGAAATGGGTGAAGGTGTGTCACACAATGTCTCGCCAGTTTCTGACATGCAAACATGCACGAACATTAATTAAATGGCTCCAGTTCAGGTTATAGAAGAAAAAAAAAACCTGTTGGTGCTCAAAATTTTGTGAGCTGGGTGATACCTTTATGAAGAGTATCATCATCATCATCATCATGTGCCAGACCCTATGCAGATCATCGGTGCCGCCGAAGCAGTTACTCTGCTACAAGCCTGGACGGGCTGTCACTTCGACTCAGGAAGTCAGAGCAGGAATATGGAATTTGGCCATAGTGCCAGGGCTAGAAGGACACTGCGGGATCTTTAACATCCACCAACTAATGCTGGCAGATGGGACACCCAGTCTACCATCCAAGGGACGGCACACACATATCTATTAATCACCTTGCCTGTGAAACAGTTTATAGTGGGGCTAAGATTTAAAACCGGGGTAGACAGCTTAAGGCCCTGTCACACCTTGACGATTTAGCCAACGTATGCCTGATGTATGCAAAATTTGTCTAAAACGCCGCACACGTCGAATACGTTATGGGTAAGTTTGTATACGTTAAGAGCACGCTGAAAAACACTGCCATACGTCGTAGTACGCTGGCTTCATCGTTGTACTTTGCGGTTGTCTCAAATTTTAGCATGCTTGAAATTTTACGACGTATGCCAGGGTATGACTCACACGTTCCGCTACGCTGGCCATAAGTTGTAGGCACGTTAGCGATCTTGACACACGTCGACACACGTTACTTGTAAGTTACTCATAAGTCGAAACACGTCGAGGTAATGATTAGCGTACCCGAAACTTATTTATAACCTATGAGTAACGTGTTGTAGGCACGTTACACGATCGTTGACACACGTCGAGGCACGTTATGCGATCGTTGACACACGTCGAGGCACGTTACTTGTAAGTTACTCATAAGTCGAAACACGTAGAGGTAATGCTTAGTGTACCCAAAACTTATTTCTAACCTATGAGTAACGTTCTTTGAACCTATGTGTAACGTACCTCAACGCATATTGACGTATGTAGACGTATTTGATTGACGTCTTCTGGACGACCACAGAACTTACTGAACGTGTTTCTAATTTACAGCTACCGTATAATGGCGTATTGCAGCGTTTAAATAAAAAAAACAACAACAATAACTTCCGATATTTCGTCACGTGCCGTTACGTCACGTCCGATTGCCTCTTCAGTTTGCTCATGTCTTATTCTTAGTTCCTCCTCTGTGAATATTTTCTGTTTGAGATATTGTCACGTCGACGTCGAAACTTAAAAGCAAATGTCCGAATATGTTTTAAAATTCGTGATAGACAAAAAATAATAATAATAAAAAACAACAACAACAACAACAACTTCAGAATATTCGTCACGTGCCTTCACGGAGCCAAGGAGAAAAAAAGAAAATGTGCCTTGACGGAGGAAAATAAGTTTTGGGTATGCTAAACATACCTCGACGTGTTTCGACTTATGAGTAACTTACAAGGACTTGTGTCGACGTGTGTCAACGATTGCATATCGTGCCTACAACTTATTTCCAGCGTAGCGGAACGTGTGAGCCATACGGCGAGTACGTCGTAAAATTTTCAGCATGCTTGAAATTTCACGACTACGAGACGTACCACGAAATATGACAGTGTACTTCATCGTTTTTCAGCGTGCCCTTAACTATACACACTTACCCATACCGTATTCGACGTGTGCCAGCGTTTTAGACACATTTTTTAAAGGTCGGCATACGCTGGCTAAATCGTCAAGGTGTGACTGCGATGTTGACACTTCCAATTCTCAGGCGGTTATGATTTAAATCGGCGTGCGGCAGGTTTTTAACAGGCTACGCCACGAATTCGTCGCGATACTGCAGCCGCTATGCCTAAGTTACTATCGTTGGGCATAGGTTGTGAACGCCGACAACAGGCTAAGCATTCGTTGGTATAAGTTATCTATAAGACAACGAAACGTTCTGTGCCCGTTACTAATATGTTATGCATACGACCAACACGTTATGAATACGACCAAAACTTAAAAAAAAAAACATCAAAATTTCAGCGTACGCCAACGTTTTACATACATTTTTATACATTGCCATTGCTGGCTAAATCGTCAAGGTGTGACAGCGCCTTTAGAGGCGAATGCGTGTCCATTACTGCCAGCCAACGAAGAGTATAACCTCCATTTTGAAGAATAATTGTATCAGGGTGGATATAGTATTGTTTAGCAAGTACTGTGAGCAACCATTGAGGAGTGGAAAATGACAATCTCCCACTGGAAAAATCAAGGCCCATCCACAGAATTATTGACAACCTGAATGTTAGACTTCCTGATAACTGGAAGAATTTTATTTCCCGAGATTCTAGAATCTAGATTTAAAAAAAAACAAAGTACACTTTATTAGATTTCTTAGTGAACAGATTATTCCACACACCCCTCCTCCTCCCAGTACCACATCCAGGGATGGAATTGTGCAACATGGTGGGAATGGAGCAGATAGTCGACAGGCACTTTGCAGATCATAAGCAAACATTTTATTTTGTTTTCTTGACAAGTCAGTTTGCAGGAATTTGGAGGACATCTGTGCGGAGGGTTCTTAAGGATGCTGCACAGCTCCTGCAACATTTTGGTGATGCACAGTTGCCAGATGATAATACCCTATCTGCTTGAGAGGAAATCATATGCAAACTGCATGACCCCATAAAGAAAGCAACATCGATTCATACAGTCAGGTACACCTTATTTCAGAAAATAAAGACAAACATTGAGAACCTTCCCCAATCAAAAGATGCTCTTGTACAACACATTCATAGAGCACACGACCAAACACTTATCGGGAAACTATAAAGTTGCCAATCAACGACTTCCATTAGCTGTTGACTGTGTTTGGCACATGAGAGATAATATATTAGGGTTTTTTTTCGTATACCTTGTCGATGCTCGTATGAGAACTACACACAACGTACAGCAAGGGGGCATGAGACAAGAGGGGTGGGAGAGGGAAGGACAAAACAGTGGGGAACAGAGACATTAGGAGATCTGTGGAAGGCACAGGATGGGCGGGCAGGGAACATGGGGTATACAAGATGGACATTACCGGGACTTTCAGGAAGGAAAGCTGGGAATTTGAAGGAGGTGGGTTTGGGGTGGATTAACGGGGGTAGAAAAGATCGAGGATTTGCATGGGGGATGATAAGAGGTGGTGGTGAACGGCTGTTTTGAAGGCTGGAGGGAAGAATGGGATTGAAGAGAGTGTGGGAGTTTTTCAAACGTGGGGAAAAGAGGAATGGAAGAATGAAGGTGAGCAGTATTCGTGATTTTGGCAGTTTTACCAGAAGGGGGTTGCTGGCGGACCTTGAGCGCCCTGCGGATAATGGGGGGGGGGGACATATCGCAGACAGAGCAGGTGGGGCGAGCAGAGAGGAGATGGTAGAAGACAGAAAGACCACCGACCTGCCTGCGTGAGAGATTGAGATGCCCAAGACTCGTCCTCATCACAGGGAGATGCCAATGAATCCGAATGCCTTGGTTTCCACAGCATGAAGCCGAGAAATGTGAGAGGCAGGAGCACCAGCCCAGAGGGGAGAGCGGTACTCCATCAGGTTGCGGACGAAAGCATTGTACATTGTCAGGAGCTCAGGAGGGCCGAGGAAGGACTTTGCACGACTGAGGATTCCCAGTCAGAGACTGGCTTTGGTGGCCAGGTTGGAAATGTGGCTTTCCCAGGAAAGATCATGGCAGATAGTGAGACACAGAATTTGAATGAAAGGACTTCTTCCAGAGGATTGTTGAGAAAGAAGAATGGGGGGGGGGCGAGGATTCTAAACAGTCCTTTAGGAAAGACATAGTCAGAGTGTGAGATTTGTCAGGATTGAAAGACATGTTCCACGTGTTGGATGTGATTTTGTCCTGATCTGCAGAAAGCGAAGAAGCTGCTGCTTGCGCGGTCTGAGGGATGACAGATGATACGGCAGAGGGTGGAGTCATCAGCAAAGAGATAAAGAGGATTTTCCAGAGTCGGAGAGATGGTTGATGAAAACCAGAAAAAGAACAGGGCCCAGAACGGCTACCCTTGAGGAACTCAAGCCTGTACAGGAAGAGGGAATGAGAGAACTCCATTTTGGGCCACACGTTTGACTGTGACAGGAGAGGAAGTTTGTCAGGGTTGAACCTTCTGGGAAAGGTTTATAGTGAAGTATGGGTTCCCAAGGGGTATAAATTCAGAACAGGGTAAAAGTTTTGTAAACTGTCATCAAGGAATTGTGCAACATGTTGGGAATGGAGCAGTCCAAAATTACAGCAGGCTTGGGCTCCAGAGCAGTTCAACAGTCCCTTGTTGTACTTTTTTGGGACATTGCCACTACAAGAAAGGAAGATGGGATTAACATCTTGATCTCGTGGTTGACATGACACAACTGGATATTCACCTCTCCACTTAATGTTCGGTCAGCTTTCCAGGCTGCCCATTGACTAGATGCTGTGTGCGAGCTCGGTACAAGAGTACAGACAAGTGGACAGCTATGTCAGGGAGTTGCAAGACAGCCTTGCCCAGGTCTACGATGCAACTTGAGGCAGGCTGTGTACAAAAAGTGCCCAGAAATGAGGGTATGATGTTAGCACTCAGGCGCCCAACCTGGAACATCGGGACAGGGTTATGGTGGCAAAGATATCACCGGGGGTGGGGGAGGGAAATTGCTTTTTGGTGGGAGGAACTTTTTTATAAGGTTCTAGCAGGTGCCTGGTGTTCTCCTGTAAATTTTTGTGGGGGGTCTAAAACACTTCCCTACACCCACTAAGGAATGAGGTTGGGGATCATTTATTATTACCTTTCACATACTGTAGCGACAAAGGCTTCGGCACTATCGAGCAATAAAAAAAAAATTAACTTTTCTTTTTTCCAAATTTTCCAAAAGCTTTTTTGCCGAAAAGACTACCCGACACTCACTGATAAACTGCCGAAGGTTTGACAAAGGTCCGTTCAGCCATCTGAGTAAAAATGGTGACACACACATCGACAAACTGCTCTCCTATAGTGTTGATTCAAGCAATTGCTGGCATTCTGGTGTATCTGGTAGAGAGGGAAAAGGACAAAAGGAGGTGAACCCTCCTTCACAATTTGCGTATGCCTTTCAAATTTCTGCCTCTAAGAAGTGGTGAAGCAAGCAGGAAGCCAGGAGTCAGGATAAGAACCATTTTTACCTTCTAAAGAGGTATGCCGAGAAGAGAAATAGAATGAAGAAGAGCAAGTTGGGAATCGAGGGGACAACGGGATCAATCTAAGTGAAGTGGCAAGTTGTGAGGAAGGAAATATCCTCCTGGAGGCTGTTGGTTTCGCATGGCATGAGACTGTGCTCTGAACAAGGAAGGAAATATCCTCCTGAAGTGGACTAAGGACTTTGGAACCCTTTGAGTGCATGTGTAGGGGGTCAACCTTGAGTATGCATGCGTAGGGGTCACCTTTGAGTGTGCATGCGTGGCTGAACTTTGAGAACACGTTAAAGGGTCAATTTTGAAAGTGGGGGTCAACTTTGAGTAATTGTGTGGTTGTCAGCTTTGAGTGTGTGCATTGGGGTCAGCTTTGAGTCTGTGCATGATGATCAGCTTTCAGTGTGTGCATGGTGGTCAGCTTTGAGTGCGTGCATTGGAGTCAACTTTAAGTGTGCGTGTGGGGATCAACTTTGAGCGTGCATGTGGAGGTCAGCTTTGAGCGAGCATGTGGGGGTCAGCTTTGAGCGAGCATGTGGGGGTCAGCTTTGAGCATGCTCATGCAGGGGCCAACTTTGAGTAATCATGCAGGGGTCAACATTTGAGCACATTCATGGGAGTCACATTTGAGCAGGCATGCAGTTGTCAACTTTGAGCACACGCGTGTTGGGGTAAACTTTGAGAACACACATGTGAGGGACAACTTTGAGCACACGTGTGTTGGGGTAAACTTTGAGAACACACAAGTGAGGGACAACTTTGAGCACACACGTCCGGTGGACAACTTTGAGTGCACATGGGCGGGGATCAACTTTGAATGCACACATAGGGGTCAACCTTGAGTGTGCATGCATAGGGAGTCAACCTTGAGTGTGCATGCATAGGGGGTCAACCTTGAGTGTGCATGCATAAAGGTCAATCTTGAGTGTGCATGCATATGGAGTCAACCTTGAGTGTGCCTGCATAGGGGGTCAACCTTGAGTGTGCATGCATAGGGGTAAACCTTGAATGTGTATGCGGGGCTGAATTTTGAGTGTGGGTGAGGGGGTCAACCTTG
>CM068961.1:94684584-94699260 GCA_035128595.1 Eptatretus atami
TATATTCGTTATTGGTGTGTGTGTGTGTGTCTGTCTGTCCCGAGCATAGCTCCGTGGGTTTTGATCCGATCCTGAAAAATTTTTGGTGGGTGGTTTATATCATGATCTAGTTGTGTTTTCCTGAGAATGGGCGTGCTGCGCCCATTATGGGCGGAGCCACGGCAAAAAACGTGTTTTTAGGGGTAGCCGATTTCAATTTGCATCTTCTCCTAGGGGGTTTGTCGAATCTGACAGGGGTTTCGGTATTTGGTTAGCCCAATGGCACCTGCATAGCCCCACGGAGCTCGATTTCATTTTCGTCCCAAGGTCAAGGTCAAGGTCACAAGGTCACGAACTTAGAAAATTGTGAATTTTGACATAAAAATCATACGACCGCCCAAAACTTTGAGAGCTAGGATGACAATATTTTTATGCATAATCTTGAGGTCATTCCCCACCTAAAGCTTGAAACCATTTTGCTCTATCTCGAACACCTTGCCCGTGGCGCCCCTTCAAGTTTGTTTTTACGCTGATTTCATCAAAGTATGGATAATCCGAGGAGTGCGAAATGCCATATAGCCTATATGACGTTATATTGTTCCTGGAATGTTCCAGAGGAAGTTTTGCACCAAAGGTCATAATCCTTGACCTTTGACCTTTAAAGTTCACAAAGGTCAAATTTTCAAAGTTGTGGGAATCGAACTGGGTTTTCGACCTTCTTCGACGAACTAACTCCATAAGCTATAGCACGTATCCTGTTTCCTTATTTTAATGTCCACAACATTGGTTTGTGACCTTTAAAGGTATTCGACATCGTCAAATACCGCTCGTGAACCATTGTCGTCTTCAGACTTGTTGTTATCATCATCATCATTATCACAATCCATCTTTTTGAAAGTGCAAGTATAAATGAACCTTTGACAAAAACCCAAACTCTCAATGTTGGGCTGGACCCAAGAGAAAGCGAAATAGAAAAATAATAACCTTGGGTTTGATTCCAAAGTTCTTCATGAGGCGGAGGTTATTTTTCTTTTTGTGTGCTTTGCCCACTATCAAACGTTGTTGTGCTTCATGTAAGACCCTCCATTATTAAGGAATAACCACACAGCTATCAAACTGTGTTTTCACGTTAGGTTGGGTGATGGATGATAAGTGTCAGTCAGATGTCTTGCTTGCCTGCAGCTTCACTCATACAGTCCTTGTCTTCAAGGGCATTTAAATCTTCGCAGTCACAAGATCTGACAAGTTGAATCCATGGTTGTCAAAAGTTAACAGGCAAATACCTGGTTTGATTTGTTGTCTTCCTTTTACCTATTTCCTTTCTCTCTCAACACTTGTAACACCGAGCATACACGTTGGGTTTCACTGAAGATTGCTACCTTGAAACAGTAGCTGTGAGTTCATTCTTTAAAGGCTTGCAAGTTCTATGGCACACTTTACTTTAGTTATGAGGAGAGTTATTCTTTGAAGTCATTTATGCTTTATGATTCATACATTTATCATGTACATAATTGTGATGGAATATTTTTTGACATTTCCTTCCCCTGATTTCGCTCCATATGTTACATAAATGTCTTTCCCTCCCCTCCTCTCTCTAAATCCAGTGTACTCCCAAACTTCTTTCCCTTCCATCCCACAACTCCCACGATGCCGACTGTCCTTTTTGTCCTTCTTATCATGTTCCATTCTCTCCCTTGTATCAATTCAACTTCCTCCTTTTCGCTCCATCCCGTGTATTCAGCAAAAGCAGATGCCCTCTTACAGTGCACTAAATGTGAAGTTTACCTAAATCCATGTGTTGTCAGGCAAGAACTCTAATGTGCTACTGAACCCAGCGCCCACAATTTTCACAAGGAAGGAAAGCCCCCTTTGTGAGGCTTTAGAAAGGCACAAATAAGTACGGTGGAACTGCTATGTTAAAACGACGTGAACTCAAAGGGGAAGGTTGGCCCAGGGTTCTTTTGCTTCGACTCAATTATCTGGTTTTCGGACCTCCGTGGAATGAACGTGGCCGCATTCACTGTTCCTGATGAAAAGAGCCTTCATGTCTTCAAGCAATAAATTATAAGGCGTAACTCAGGCCCAAAGTGATGCTTACACACAGGGGGAGGTGAAATTTGACTCTTTGGCTGGCACATGAAAAGCAGTTTGTATCCTCCTGTTATTGCTCCTTTAGGAACTGGAATTCCCTTGCTCTTGTCACAGGGCGAGGCTCAGATGTCATTCTGCAGCAAATGCCGATTTTTCTCCACTTTGTTATGCTGTTGTGCAAATATTTGCTGCTACACATTTGTCCATAAAATCGTGGAATGGTGTACAACTCACCTTTCACAATTAGTGATGAGGAGAGCTATCGATGGTGTGCCCATGCATAAGGGATTAAAATCTAGGATTATCCAGTGCATTAGCAAAGGATTTGTCTCGGTTTTATTTATTTATAATAACATCACAGGCATAAGGGAAGAGTCGAGCCCAAAACCCAAGAGGACTTCCCTCGGTGGAAAGGCAAAGTGAGAAGATGGAAATATATAATCAGGATGGGGTGCTTCTGATGATTGGCTCACAGTAGAATAAGGAGGGGGCGAGGGGCTTCAGGGACGTTTGCAGACAAACAAGGAAGGATCCAGGTGGCACCAACAGTGAAAACTAATGGCCTTGGAAGGGGCTCCTAGAATCCCATGATCCATGCGGCTCCAGTCGCGAACTGCCAGAAAAGAGAACCTGAGATTATGCACCAGATGATGAAGCAACCTCCCAGGATGCTACACCTAGTTTCGGGCCTGCAGCTTTCTAGTGGCAAGCCTGTTAGAATGCCAACTTTAATGGTACTCTCTCGAGACAATGCAGAACCAGGAGTGCAGCCCATATGGCAGAAAGAACCCCTAAAACTCCCCCAAAAACCCTATTCGGCTGCCTGCCACAAGAGCTTGCAACAGAACCCATGCTCCGTTAAGGGCTCCTCAGGTACAGATAGTGGTACCACTCGGTAGGATACGGACAACCTACTACTACTATGGATTATGAGTTCGGGGAGCATGAGGTAGTATCTTTAGCCATGTTTATACTGTGCTTGAATGGTCAATAGTTCCTGCTGGGTAGACAAGCATTTATATACATTAATCTTTCGAGCGACCAACCTGGCAGGAACTGTGGGTTTTTCTCAAAGTCATTTTGTGGACATCCAAAATCCCACAGTGTCCTTCGCAAATATTAGGTAAGCTATTGCCGGCATTCTGGTCAAATTACAGTTCCTGCTGTAACCTACAGGTGTCACTGCATAATTGGCACTGCTGCGCCCCAGCAAATGATGCCACCTGTACCCATGTACAGTATTGCATATGAAAGAAGAAGAAGAAAGTCGAGGCTTCGTGATCTTGCGATGCTTGGGGGGTTTTTGGCATCACGTTTGGGCACTTATCATCGCATTTAGCTTTTGACAAAAAAGCCAAATTGCAAAGGCTTGTGTGGATATTTGAACGTATTTGCATATTTTAATTAACCTGAAGTGCGATACTCTTCTCAATGTACACTTGTGAAGTATCACCAGTCCATGCATAATGTCAGTACTCTGACCGAGAGTGTTTTGCCATTCACTAAAGAAATGCCAGTTGGAGCCATGTGGTCACCCCTTGTATGGCAAGATCAATGCCAAATGCATATCAAAATATTTCATTTTGTTGAATAGTATGGGCAGACAGGTTTGATTTTGTGTTGATAGAGCAAGATCATGGTGAGTGTGCACCCACTGTCTGTAGTTCCAGGAATTTCAATGCGGATACATGCTTTGGTTTTCATTCCTCCAGAGGGAGTCCTCACTGAGTTTATGGTTATGGTGGCTGGAAGCTGCAATGGTTTTGAAAATATTTGTGCTGCATCTCACATGAACAAAATAATTGTTCTTTTTGTTTATGATGAACGTTTTGGACATGATATTGCGAGTTTGTGGTTGACCACAGAGAGCAGCCATTTTATATTCGTTTCCCCCACTTGATATGCCCACATCACATCACATCATATCGATGTATGAGATAGTAGGTATTCTGTTGATTTATCAGACTTTACATCATAGATTGAGTACAATGTGAACTCCACTGCACATGCTCTAGAGACAAGCAACTTGGAACATTTGGTCCCACCAGTGCCTATAAAGCCTTGTGCTAAAGTCTTCTACTGTCGGTACTTCCACAACATTTGCAGAGATGTTGTTCCATTCATGGATCACCCTATGGCTAAAATAAACTGTTCCTGACATCAATCTGGATCTCTTCTTGCACAATTCTAGAGGGTGTTGTTTCAAAGTCATGCTTTTTGTAGCTGTGAAAAATAGGTCTTTTGGTTCTCGTAGTTCCCCGTAGAGGAGGTTGTACACTGTGATCATATCACCCCTGCCCCACCTACAGTACATCGAGTGAAGATTTAGGAGTTCCAACCACCATTCTTTTAGGAATCCTTCCAATCTGGGTGTTTGTCTAGTCACCAGCCACTGAATCTTCTCAATCCTTTCTCCATCAACACTATATCTTGTATGCCAGAGGATGTTCCCACACTCAAGCTTGGGTCTGACCAGGGTTGTGAAGACACTTGGTAGTATTTCTGTTGTCATGTGGAAGAAAGTTATTTCAATTATTCCAAGTAGTTGGTTGGTTTTAAGAACAGTTGATGAGACGTGTTTGTGGAAGTTGAATTTGTTGTCTATCATTACACTCAGGTCTTTCTAATGTTGGGCTTCTTTGAGCTCAGCTTCATTTATATTGTAGCTTGCCTTGATGTTTGTTCTTCCAATGTGCAGGATTTGGCACTTATTGCCATTACATAGTAAGTGCCAGACATTAGACTATTCCTATGCTTTATCCAGATCTTCCTGAAGAGACTTGCACTGTTCTTGGTACCTCACTGGATTAATGATTTGAGTATCATCAGCAAACTGTAAACAGAGTTAGTGATTGTATCAGGGAGATCATTTACATACATCATCATCAGGCATGCATGTCACTGTCACAACTTTCCTGCAGAAACAAAAGATCTCCCTGCCATACTGTCTGCCACCAATCGAGTAACCTCATCCCATGACAATCCCAGGTGGTGGTGCAGCAGTAACATAAAGGTATCTTTCCACATTGTGCGAGGGCATTCTCGGGGGCACTTCCAGCTATCGGGAGGGTCAGTGAATAAGGATACTGCTACATCGCTGTCTCGGTGTCAGAGATGGAAAAATCATTTGCTATTGTGAGCTGTGTTAACTGTGCAATTTGGTAGACTGCTTGATTAGTGATGTGCTCCTGCCACGGGATTCTCAGGACATGTCTCACTGCACACGTCAAAACCATTGATGTGTGTTTATCACGGCAGTGCAGATCCAGATCTTAGTCACAACAGAAAATTGAGATTATCTGAACTTTGTAGAGATTATCTTAGCTTCCATTGTTGGTTCACAGGAGGCTTTCAGATGGTGGGCAGTGAAACTAGTGTTGAATGAGCAAGGGCAGCACGATGGCCGATCTCCGGCAAAGAGTATCCTGTAATAGCTATTTTACAACCAAGGTATTCAAATTCAGTTCTAGAGTCAAAGTATTAAAAAAATCGTGTCCACAGGGTGGTTGACATCCACAGAACTACAGCTATTGCAGGTGGGGGTGTGCCATGTCCAATCAACTGGATCTTGGTCTTGGGCCAGCTCACTTTAGCCCTTGAGTGGAAGCATGCCTGGTGAATTTCTGTAGGGCGCCAATAAGTATGTCTGCCGATTCAGCAAGCAGGACCACGTCATCTGCATAGTCAAAGATGACGAATGCCTTGTCATTTCCAAGAGAGACTCCATAATGCTGACCTCTATTCTGCAATGTGCATTCCATCATATCATCAATGGCTGGGAGGAAGAGTGTCATTGCTCGCAAGACCTTTTTGAAGGCCATCTACTCCATCTATATTCTATCCTCCATCTCTCTATTCTATTATATCTTTGTATGTATGTATGTATGTATGTATATCGAAATGTGTGGAGTGTGACGAGCGCTCTCCTAATCTCCAATGGACGTAGAGTCCTGCCCAAGCCCACGCCAAGGTGTCACTTCCGACCCGGGCTTCAGCCCGGCGACTCATGTAAAACAGACAGATTTTATGGTCATCATTGGATTTTATGGTCAGGTGGCAGGTACCCTGCTAGTTGAATGTAAAGAAGTCAGATAAGTCCCCTCCAGCAAGGACACAGCTTTTGGTGTTGGTGTAGAGAGCCTGATTGAGTCTGATGATCTTTGGTGATATTGTTGCGGATCTGGAAGCTTACTGCACTCAACATACAGGTCCTATAGAATAGTTATATCGGTAAGTATGTGTTTCTTAGTTAGGGTCCCTGTCCCTCGTTTATTGGGTGTATAAATGTAAATGCGCTGCGAAGTTATTTTTATAGATAGGATTTTTACACTTCTAACAATGCCATCTTCACTTCCATCCTGATGCCATGACGCTCGCGGCATTCTTCACGCGCTCGCCAGCAGGCGCGCACGTGGGCGGGGTCTAGCGTAGGCATGGCGTCCCTCCTTAGCCAATCGGCAAGGAGCGGGCGTCTCACCCTCCCCATTTCCGACTCAACCCAATCACCATTAAGCACGCGGCCAGAAGTGAGGAGGTGGGCGGAGCCACAAACGCCTCCGCTCGGGACTCAGCCCAGGAGGGTGGGAGTTGCCCCGCCTACCGTGCGTCTGTCCAATGGAGGGTGGCCAGGGAATCGCGCAATGCGTCCGACCAATCGGGAGGCGAGTGGTCAGGAGAAGAGGCCCCTCCCTCCGAGAGACAAAAAAGGTTGGTGATCTTTGGACGAGACAGAGAGATTGGTCTGATCCTGTCGCCGGCGTCTGCTCTCGTCCTGTCGCCGGCGTCTGCTCTCGTCCTGTCGCCGGCGTCTGCGCTCATCGGATCCCGATGCTCGCTGGTCAGCTCGAGCGCGGGTCGCATCTGGACGCTCGCTGGTCATCTCGAGCACGGGTCGCAGCTCGACGACGCTGGGCTGGTCTCGTCCTGGTTCGCTGCGTCTCGTCGAAGACCGCACGAGGCGGAAGGTCCATGTTGTCCAGGTCTTTGTGTGTGCGTGTGCGTGTCCTGTGGCCCCGTCTTTAAGTAGGAATGGTTAAGTGCTTTTTGCCTGTACATTGACTGCATTGCTTTTATAGTCGGTTTAATTCTGCTCTGTGTTTCCCCTTTCCTATTGTGAATAAATACCCTGATTGTTCAATGTTCACTCGTTCGTGTCTATTCCTTCATTGACTGAGAGTGCTGCATGTTGGAATTAGCAAGGCCGTTGTAACAGGGTATTCGGGACCGATGGAACTCGGCGATCAAACCGCTCGGATCGCACATGGAACGAGTGCGCTGAGCAGCTCGTTCCGTACGGGTGCCCGTCGAGGGTGTGGAGACTCGGTAAATCGCCACGTGGTCTCTAGGTATTTTGAAAATTGGCGAATAACCCTGTACCACGTGGTAGAAATATTGACCCTTCACGGTCCAAAAAGGGACCCGCACTTTTCTGGAGTTTTCCGAAGAAGTACGATCTGAATTCCGGGCGATCGGTCGAGCCGACTCTGCAGCTCCATCTCGGGGTCATGCTCGCGGCCGACGCCCGGCCGCCGACTATATATCCAAAGCTTGTATTAATGTACAGCACCAATAATACAGGTACGAGTACACACCCCTGGGGGATCCTTACTGTTGCTCCATTCTGAGTGTGCCCCACTGATGTTTACCCTTTGCTTTCTTCCCGTCAGAAATGTGGTTATCTATAAATGTAATTTTCCTCTTCCACCGTATGCTGACAGCTTCCCCAGTAATCTCCTTTTGCGCTACATTTTTATAATGATTTTATAGCCTTCATTATCATTTTTTTATGGGTGATAATTTTATCTTCAGGGGGCTGTTCAGGGAGGCTGTCCATTATAAAGATTACTGTTTAGTATTTCCATAAGCCATTGCTCATTTGTCTTTGCGCTCTCCTCTCTGGATTTACGGTTTCTTCGGAGGAACGCTGAACACTCATATCTGAATATGCCAATGATGTATAACTGTAAGGAATGGTCAGGACTTAGCCACTCTCCTTGAATCATTACACCATTTTCAGCTCGCTTTGAAAATCCATTGTTGGTGGAAGATTAAAGTACTGTGGGTGTCCTCAGCTCATTGTACATCATATATGCTGCCTTTGGCACCACCTCAGTCTCTTCGAGGAGACTTGAAGTGGACAAAGGATGTAGTGAAATACTGAGGTGTCTTACTTGGCTCCTGTCAGCATACCCTTAACAACTGGGAAAGGAAAGGAGAACAAATAGTACAGCATCTTGACAGATGAAAAAGTTTTCTTGTACAAACATGGCTGCATCTGTTTTGTGGCATAAATATGTCTTCCTGCAGTGACCGTAGGTTTTTCTTAAGGCAATTCACAGGTAAATGATTAAAATATTTTGGGGAGGTCATCACTGGTTGGGTGTGGATGTATGTTCTTTACCACTCTCGAGTTGACAGTGCATAAGTGTTCATTGATTGACATGAAGTTCTGTCTAATGGCTTTTCAGTGCAATGTTCATACAACGATTGATAAATGTGAGCCAACAACCCTGGCAACAACGAGTGCAGTCTACTGTAGGAAATTGGAATATTTGGATAGGACCTTGAGTTGATCCGAGTCGATCTTCAAAATGTTGGATGTGTCTCACCTCCCTTTGTTTTATATCAGGGATTGTTGATTGCCTGGCAGGTCATCTTGGTGAACGGTCCGATGGATCGTTGTGTTGTTAATGTTTGTGGAAGAATCTCTATTCATAAATTCACTTTTTCATAATACTCCTTGGAGTCTTGTATTTTTCCCCCATTTTATGTCAGCCGGCATTATTAGTGTGGCATCTTCATGATACCTCAAATCGACACTAAAAATTAGCAAGGGAAATTGCTGATAAACCAGAAACAAGGTCAATGAGAGCTGAAGATAAGCCCAGAGGCTCAATGAGAGCTCAAGGTTATTGATACACTATCTAAACTTGCTTTACAGTGGGTTTCGGAGGTTAGGGTAGCACCTCAGAAAACTCTCTTTCACAATTAACTTGCCAGTACTGACTCTCATTTATCTTGTAATTTAAATAGCAAGTCTGTTTATCAGCCTTGTGTCATCTATTACGAGAAGGAGAAGCGTCCATCCATCTGGGTGTGTGTCCGTCACGCTTTATTCTACAGACTTTTCCCTGAGTTGCCCCTATGCGACAAACCCACCTTCAGAACCTTAATCAATTACTTAACACTGTAACTTATTTGGCACCAAACCATACACCCAAAGAAGTGAGATGGGGGAGGGGTGAGAAGAAGAAGTGAGAAAGAAATAGTGGGGATTGGTGCATGCCTCGACACACCTTGCAACAACCCAGCTGGATTGCTGCTGCCCAATGATCTGGCCTGATGGTCCGTATATCGTTCCCCTCACGCACCCTCCAAGATTCCTACCTCTGCTCTGTTCATGCTCCCAATCTCCTTGAGTGCCTGATGGTAACTGGCTGGTGCGATGGATTGCGTAGCTTTGGCGGGAAACAGTGAGGTGAGGTGGACAGCTCCGATGTGTCTGGGCAGCGAGATGAGCAACCGGGCAGAGGCGAAAGTGTGCAAGACTTAGTGCGGAGGTGTGTGTGTGTGTGTGTGTGTGGTGTGTGTGTGTGTGTGTGTGTGTGTGTTGAGGCAAAGAGAAATAAAAGTGTGAAAAGAAACAAAGAGTGTGTAAAGAGTGAGTATAATGAAGCGAGTGAACTGGAAAAAGAAAGATAGAAGAAAGAGAGGGGAAGATAATATGAGTGTGTTTGAAGGGTTTGGGGGGGGGGGGTAGAGGAAGGGTTTGGTGAAGTCACCAGTGTCGACCAGGCCGGTGACCCTGCTGTGCGTGTATATATATATATATATATATATATATCTGTATTTATATATTATATATTATCTAATATATGATTTTAAGTTTTTGTTTGTTTGTTTGTCTGCACGCGTTAATCTCCTGAACGGTGAAAGGCAGGAGAAACCTCTGAAACGAAAAATGTCGGGACGGGCCCTGGGAAGGTTATAGGCTAGGTGGTGAGGCCCCTTGGGCCCGGGGAGGGGGGGGGGATTTTACGGTAGTTTATATTTAATGGGTTTTACAGCCGCGGCCACTGTTAAAATTGATTACGATGGCCGCGCCGTAATATATATATATAGTATATACTATATACTACGTAATACTATATATTAATCATATATACATATATTATATATATATTATATATTATACTATATATATATATATATATATTATGTGGAAGGGGGGAATCCATAGCTGGACTATGATCAGTTTAGTGTGGTCAATGTGATTTGAATCGGTAGATTGCAGTGTAACAAGGACCTGTCAGAGTAAGTAATTTTGTTGCACGTGAAGCTGAGGAGGCAGTGTATGTAATTTATAGACAGGATAGTCAGGGTACAAAAATTGTATGCGTAAGCACCTCTTGTGTGTGGGCAGGACCAGGTGAGGACTTCCCATCACAAAAATGCGCACATCACACACTTCAAACAGGCCGTCAGGATCTGTCTCGTGAGAGTGTGCAACCACGGCGGCATAATGCGCTGTCAGGCCTGCAAGCAGGCAATGGATTTATTTATTTTGGGGATGGCCTGGAGGAGGGCTCTGCCTAGGACGAAGACGGTGGAGACAAAGGACACATGAGAGAGCTCCCAGCATACAGCACTTAAGAGTGAAGAGGAAGTTAGCTCTAGGTTTTGCTTGCTTTTCATCTTTGGCTGGCTCACTTCGTCATTGGCTCTCTTTGGTTTACTTCGTTGCTGGCTTGCATAATGGGTTGCATTATTGCCTCCCACCCTGCACATCATGCCAAACAAAGGAAGTCCTTGCCTACAATTTTAATGTTTGTATTACTTGTTGTGCCTCGTGTGGGTTCGGATTTATTCATTTCTTATTTATCATTGTACATAAGTTTACATGTTC
Organism: Eptatretus atami; assembly: GCA_035128595.1. NCBI lineage: Eukaryota > Metazoa > Chordata > Myxini > Myxiniformes > Myxinidae > Eptatretus > Eptatretus atami. The sequence goes on from CM068961.1 coordinate 94,695,560, forward strand.
CTGTCTCCCTTTTTGTGTCTGTTGGTTTGCTTGGACTATTCCAAACTGCTCGTCTCGTCCACCTTTTCCCCCTTAATATTTATGAATGAATCTCTAAAAAGGTAAGAAACGTGTTTGATCCATCTGCTTCCTGTGTGTGTATCATTCATTTCAGCAAATTTGGGCGACCTTGGGGAATGGAAAAGATTAATTAAAACCTGATCTTACGAGATTAGAAACCGATTAGCCGTTTCCTTGGACAAAGGATTCCAGCACAAACGGCCCATAATAACAGGGCATCTGATACATATATATATATACATATACATACTGTATATTGTTGCGGTTCTAGGAACCACATGCCTCCAAGGCAATGGCATCCAACATATAGTTGTCCCAAGACAGTTATTCCATTAATATATGTTTAGACAGTCCCTTTCCTTTTGTCTAGGGGGATAACGGGACATGCATTGCGAGGATCTCAAAGCTCGGTTTGCTTACACCACGAACTTGATTTCTACTCTTCTTTTCTGCTTATTCCTGAGGTAAATCCGAATTTGGGTCCTCGCGTAGGCCAGCAGGCACTGCGCTCACCCGATGGGCATAGTGTGGCACAGCACAGAGCTCCCCTCCTCAAGCAATCCCTCAACCCAACTTTTGCGTGGCACAGCGCAGAGCTCCCGTTCTCAAATGATCCCTCAACCTAACTTCTGCGGCAAGTCATAGAGTATGCTCAGCAGCTCGAGATGATCGGCTCGAGCTTCCGATGATCTGGTATGAGATTGCTGGTTGCATTGAAAAGGCAAACGAAGGAATATCTCTTCAAGAGGCTGAATGGATGTTGGTTTTCTCAATACAAAAGCAAATGACCCAATATCGGGTGAACACGCGCACTGGCCACATGCTTAATGGCGGATCCGCGTGCGCTGGCCACGTGCTTAATGGCGGATCCGCACGCGCTGGCCACGTGCTTAATGGCGGATCTGCCTGCACTGTACAGAACGTGCTCAAAGGCAGACCAGTGCGCCGCTCGCCTTACTTTATTATCGCACAGAGCAGGGCACGAATGGCACACATCTTACAGTCTGTGCATTGGTTTACCCTAACACCTTATCGTCGATCCCCACTGGCGGCCACGGGTGTTTCCCACAGACGGGGACAACTTCTCGCCCCTCAGGCCGGCGAAGCCATGATCAGGCAGAGGCGTGCTGTGCGCCCGGGCCGCATGGCGCACCATGGAGCAGGCACATTGACCAGCGCCAATCGTGGGTTGCCGGGGCACGGTCCGGGAGATCGGTGCAAGGCAATTCATGTCGTGGAGTTCGGTGCGGGGCAATTCATACCATGGGGCTCGGAGCGAGACGAATCCGCAGCTTGGAACCATCTGGCCTGGAAGTGAAGTGGAGCCGCTTCCAGTCATGGTGGCCGGCCCATGTGCTGGATGGGGTCCAACCAGAGCGCCTGATTCGGGTGACGACACATCGCTTCAGGTCATTGCCCCCGCCCCGCACCACTGGATCTTTAAAAGGACGGGTCGGGGGCGGTGGTCGAAAAAGAGTCATCGTCGTTCCTGCTCGTCATTCCTGGTGCGTCGTTCGTGTTCATTGTTCCTGGTGCATCGTTCCTGCTCGTCATTCCTGGTGTGTCATTCCGGGGTCGGCGTCGTTCCTTCCCATTGTACTTTCTTCGTTCCTGCCGGCTCGTTCTGCCTGGCTTGGGATCGATAACTCCGCCTTCTTCACCCGCCCTTCTGTCATCATCGCCTGCGACTCTGCCTCCACTTCTCCGCCCACACGTCGCTGACTCCACCCACCCACCTGGTCCCGTCTACCACTCTGCCCACTCGCTCTCGACTCCGCCTTCTCCACCCAAGTTCCTCCCTTCACGCCTGATGGTCATGTGTCATTATCTGGACCGACGCTAGCTGCATGAAGTGCCACAAAGCAAGAAACGGTGCGGCAGCTGTCAGGGAGGTATCGCCCGGCGGAGCATCCCCCCAAAACGTATTGGTGGCGTGATCGGGCAATCGTGCAAGGTATTTAGAGACCGTTAGCCTCATCTCCTCTACTCCTTTTTCTCTTCATTAACTCCTCTTCATCGGTGTGTGTGTGTGTGTGTGTGTTTGTGTGTGTGCGTGTGTGTGTGTGCTTGTCCTGTGTGTTTGGACATTGTTATTCTCCTCGTAAGTTAAGATTGCAGAACATTATTATTATTTCGGGTTAATTCTGTTCTTTCTCTGCTTTTGTAAGTTTCTTGTACATTGTCGCACCTCACATTTCTTCCTATCACTGCATTGCACACAACAATAAAACTACTATTCACTGTGCCACATAACTTTCCTCGCCTGCTTGTAAATCAATTATTATTAGAAATGTTCCCAGCTCGTTTTCGTCTTTTCTTTCATTGATCCAGCATGGTCTGAATCCTAGCTTAGCCGGGACTTTTTTCACAACGATCCGTTCCTTTTGGCCGGTACGTCCGTTGGCAGTGTCGCTCGGCTGCATCCGATCCGGTAAAGTGATCCAGTTCGGACAAGGATTACTGAGGGCGTGTTCCCCGGTAATTAAGTCACGTGATTAATTATGTAGCCCGGTTAATAGTACAGCGGATAAGCTCTCATATTTTAACAAATTGTGCATTTTATGAGAAAAGCATGAAATTCTAAGCATAGTTAGTTCAAATACCAATAAAATGTTTATTTTCTGATGTGGAGGGAAGTCAGATTTGACCTCTGAGGGACAGTGAGAGGTCAAATCCTAGATGGCCCTAGTCACCCGGGTATATGTTCAAAACGTCTTAATTTTGGAACCAGACTGCGCAGAAAAACATTTACGGTGTCATTTCCAACTAAATTGGGGATGCCCATTCGTTGGTGATACCTTTGAAAGAAGTCAGAATTCAAGAAATGAATTAGGTCAAGGTCAAGTAAAAATTTATACAAAAATAAGCAATCAGTTGAAATTTGCAATATGAATACCGAGTGGTGTCATTGTGGGAATTTAGTTATTTGCCCTCAGAGTGTGTGCTTGAGGCGGATGTGGCGCAGTTATGCATTGTGTATATCCATGCTTAGACTAGCTGGGTATAGATGCATTATCTGTGGAGTTTATGTTTTGTTGACCCTTACCAATAAAGAAATCCTGGATATTGACATGTATCTAAGAAGATAGCCTAGATGTAAAATGTGGTATGGTAGTTGGTGCTTCCATTGTGTTTTTGTCTTCAGAATCTTCTCTCCTGCCGTGGTGATTTCGTCGCAACCATTGCCGAAGCATCACTTCCTGATGGATCCTACCCAACCCTCTAAATCCAAGCAATCCAAGCCACCCCCAGCACTAACTGGGACATTTGTGTCCTCTGCAAGTAGTAACACATGAATCTTTGCAGTGTCCTCTCAGATCAACGAAACAGCCCGTTGATAGTGGCTATGCATCTCTGGCAGAAGACCTTCTCCGGTTCCACAGCCTTCAGCACATGCAATGGACCTCCACCTGGAGCGATTGGATGACGGAAATATCATAGAATCCACTCTGAAGGCACACGGGGCTGAGTGCAACCAAGAAATGCCGGCTAAAATTCAACAAAAAGGCGTTTGACGAGCAAAGTCGGGGAGAATTGACTACAGGATAACAAAGTACCTCTTCTGTGCACGCTCGATCTGCTCACAGCCATCCACAGTCCACAGAGCCTACTTGTTTCTTCTGCAATGAGCCTGCTGGTTC
>CM068961.1:94726031-94749312 GCA_035128595.1 Eptatretus atami
AAGAGAGAGATCCAAAAAAATACACACTTTTCATCTGCAAAGAGAATGGTCATAACATATATTTTTTTAAAAAGATATATGGCTGGATAGAAAGCTGAAAGGTTGAAGTTTATTGTACAATGTCAAAATTGCCACCAAAATTTAAATTTGTGTATAGAATCGTTTTTCTTTTGACCACAATGTTCGACGTAGGCTCCACGTTGTCCGATCACTGCCTGCAAATGCGTTGCATGTTCTCATCACTTGGGAAACGTTTCCTGAGAAATGTTCTGGATTTCTCGGTGGATGTTTCTTCTCAGCTGATCAAGAGTCTGAGGCCTAGTGTTTTCATAGATCCTGTCTTGAGATACCCCCACAAGAAGAAGCTGGAGAGTAAGGTCAGGGGAATACGGTGGCCACTCAACGTCTTCGTAGAGGGAGAATAAGCGGCCCTCAAAATGTTGGTTGAGAAACGCCTTGTTTCCCTGGCTGTATGGGCGGTGCCCCATCCTGCTGGAACCACTGGGTTCTCATCTGGATCAGGTTGTTTCTCCTACGGGCCTGAGTACGTAGCTCAGGCAGATAGAATTCCTGAATCATTTCACAATATTCCTCTGGTTTACCGTGCAAGTGCGTCCTGGTCATCTTCAAAGAAGTATGGACCAATTATCCCATTCCAACCAACCGCCCACCACATGGTGACCTTGAGAACAGATCGAGGCTCCAGTTCAGTTGATGCATTACCAGGATTTTCAGTTCCCCAGTACCGAAAGTTTTGCTTGTTTCCTCCCCGGACAAGTGAGCATGGCATTTGTCCGTCATGTGAAGTTTTTTGAGGAAGTCTGCATCTTCCTCCAACTTTCCTGAGAACCAATTTGCAATTCTAGTCGTTTGCGTTCTTCGTTGATCAGTAAGCACCGTTTCGTTTGAATTTTGTATGGAAAGGCAAGAATGTCTTGGCGAAGGATCCTCTGAACGGTGCTCTTATGAATGTTTGTCTCGGCAGAAGTCGTGAATCAATTTTTTGGACTCTGAAACGACCGCCTGTCTCACCATTTCCACATTTTCTTCACTACGACCTGTCCTCTTCCGACCACTGTGACCCTTGTGAAGGTCACAGATGGTTCCCACATTGGTAAACTTTGCGATGGTGCACTTATTGTCCGAAAGTTTGGTGTATGGCGCAAGTGGATACCGAAATGTCTCGAGTAAAGACGTTGCACCTGTATGACACTCTTCGTCTGGTGCCAAAGTTCAACAATTTTCGTCCGTTGTTGTACAGTCAGTCTTGGATTTTTCTGGCGCTTGCTTGGTATCAAAATAAACTTCAGGGTCTCTGCAACAAGAAATGAAGCATTAGTGACAAAATTACTGCTTTTTTAGGATCAAACGAAGCATTTTAAAAGTTGTATTTTTTTTTGGGACACCCTATATATATAATATATGTATATACGTGCATATATTATACATATTTCTATTATATATATATATATATATATATATATATATATATATATATATATATTGTTGTAGATCTCCGCCCGCCGGCGTGCGAACGACCGGTTTAGCCAATGGCGGCCATCTCGCCCACCGAACGGACAACCAGTCGCGCTTTCCGGATCAACGCCGAAAACCAGCCACGGGTGTGTTTTGTACCACACACAACCTTGTCCGTACTCTACCCGCGCTACAGGGTCCGATCGCCAAATCTTCGATTTACCTAATTATTCGCGCGGGTAGATTACCGAGAGATTGTACCTCAACGGGGCCGCTGGGACACGAGCCGCTTAATGCAGCTCGCTCCGTTTTGGGATAACCGAGCGGGGTGTTATCGCAAGCCCCGTTGGACCCGATCACTTTACGGCTATTTAAAAAACCAACTATTATCCGAATGCAATACGGCGGTTCAATGGAGGGAGAGGACGCAACGAACAGGTTTACATTCACACAAGGACATTTATTGTAATAAAGTACGTACAGGCATGCACGTATGCAATTAAACAAAGCAAAACACGTATGCAATTATACAAGGCCAACACGCATGACAGGAGAACTACAACCGTTGTACACAATCACTTAACAGTTTTTACTACTTAGTAGACACGGGCCCACGGACACACGTACGCACACACACACACACACACACACAACAAATGGTGGCAGAGGCCTTTAATAACGGGCTCCAGCTCGGAGGACAGGTGAGCTGAAACCCAGAGCCTATCTCGAACCTCTCCACTCGTGTGGTCTTCAAGTTGTTCGGACCCGGGCTCCAGCGAGAGGAGCTGGATCCAATCGCCGTGAGCTGCGATCCTTCCCGAGCTCCCGCGAATCCTCCTGCGCTCTCAACATGTGCTGGTGAGACGAGCGCCGATCCTTCCTGTCGATGCGTCGCTTCCCCGAGGAACCACCTCCAGAAGAGGCCGACGAGTCGCACGCCGGGAACCAAACGGAGAACAAAGAGTCCACGAACCAAAAAGAAGAAGCACCACTCCAGCTCGAGTCGAGCAACCGGCCCAACTCTCTTCCAAACAAAGCAGCTCTCCAAAAAGTCTCCACCCGAGCCAAGCCGTGGCGCAAAGCTCTACTGAACCAAGCAGGACCCGACGGCCTGCTGAACAACCACACAGCAGAAGCAAAACTTCCGAAAGCCTCAACCCTAACCCAAGCCAAACAGGACCCGAAGGTCTGCCGAACCATCCTCCAAACTCCGAACACGAACAAAGAAAGGATCTCCTCTTTATCCTTTCCGCCTCCCCTGCGCCCCGTGACTCATGCCCTGTGATCCATCCCCCGCTCAACCACGGGGTGGGAGGGAGTTGTTGACGTCATGAATCACGGGACGGAAGGGCTCTTCTTCCTCTTCGCAGAAGAGGGGGAGGGACATCTCCATTGTTCGCTCCCTAACTATTAAATCGATCCGCAGCGCATCTAATCGATTTCTAAACATTTAAACAATGGAAGGTGAGCTATCTAGGGAACAAGCACTATCGACATAGCTGACTAAAGGAACCTGTATGTTGTGTGCAATCGAATTCCAAATTCGTAACAATATATATATATATATATATATACTTTATATATATATATATATATACCACACAGGAAATAATGACATATAATATATATATATATATATATATATACAGTATATACATAAATATTATATATAATCTATATACATAACTATTATATATACATATATCTATATATCGTTTCTGGGGGAATGTCAACCAGCACAATATTCATATTCGAATCATATATTAATCGAATGTTCTTTCAGGTAGGGCATGTCCTTCACGCTGAGTGGATTATATATGAACCACTTTCATTGTCCGTGATGGAATTGCTAACCAGTCTGGCTTGGCTGAATACTTTCCATCAGATTAACTTTCGTGGTGGTTTCTCCACTGGTACACAAGGGAGCTGTTACGTATGTGTGGCACCACATTTCTCCACGTTGCCCACTTTGTTTCCATTTTCTGTCAATCTGTCTAATGTCTAATGTAGACAACACGTATGACCTCATGCACTACATTGTGAAACGGGACAGGTTGTTTGCACACACCATTAGAGGCTTATATAATCTCATTTTGTGTTGGTTTCGTGTCCTTGATTGGAAACCATATGGATATGGAAACAGTGGTTCAATGGAACGTTTAAATTCAGAAATTATGTGATGATGCAATTCACCATATCAGCTTTGTCTTTTATAACAAGATGATAGATTGACAACAACAAAAAAGGAAAATATTGTTCTTCTCCAATTGCGGAATGTCCCATCATCCAATGGCAAAATGTCCTATCATTCCAGAGAAGGAAATAAGTCTCTTCATTGCATCATTCATCACGACAGGCATAAAGACGATCCCTTGGTAACACAGAAAACACCCTCCTCACCCAAATACGTTGAAGTCAAGATATTTAAGGTCATGGCTTCGTACACTTGTCCACCAGATAAGGAAGGCTGAATCGAAAAATCAGGCAACTATTCAACTTTTCATGTTTTAATCAAATGCGAAAACAAACTACATGTTCATGTTTAATTTCAAAAAGCTGGCTTTGAAGTATTAATACATTAACCCAATATTAACATGGATTTTATCAATTCGCACCCGATAAGTGTGTTAACTGCCGTGGGAAACGAGGTGTGGCCACACTTGCCTTCACACAATGATCCCTCATTATTACCATTGCCTAATTGGCACATGACCTTTATAACCTTGGCTTGTTTGACACGAGACCTTTATAGCTTTGGGCTAATCGACACGTGACCATGATTTATTTGGCCTCATAGAAACGCGATCTTTCGAACTTTAGCCTAATTTATTACGTGACATTTACATCTTCGCTGCCTTGTGAAAAACAATAAAACTGAACAATGGTCAAACAGTGTCTTTTGCACCGAATATGTTCTCTCTTGGTTTGCAATGCATGAGCTGCACAAAACAATCTTCCTCAGAAAACCCCAGTAGCATCTCAGCAGCTGAACATAAGGGAGGATTGAGATCTAAAACTTCAATTCTGATTATGGCTGGTGGTAACAACCGTTGCACAATTTAGCTCTGCACTTGAGTTAATTGCACGCCATTGGTGGGGAAGAATGGAGCTCAGGGCATCCCTGATGACTGCTTATATGGACTCAACCGTGATATTCAATACCGAATCAACATCGTCGTTTGGGAGAACATCTGTTATGCTTCGAAATCATCCTTGATTGGTGAGTGGATTAAGAAGACAGTCCAACGACACATTGAGAATGGGAGCTTGGCCTCTTGTTGTAAATCGAAGAATGGGAGCTTGGCCTCCTGTTGTAAATCGAAAAAGAAGAAGAAGAAGAAGAAGAAGATTACGATGTATTTACAGGATCAGAATAAGCAGTGATTGATTAATGAACAGGTAACTTGAATATGAACAAAAATGAATGCACCACCAGCTAGTACAGCAGCCCTGCGGGTAATGGTCTTAAAGAGGCACCTCTCTCTTTTTGGAATCTGGTAATGGTAATACCCTGAGATTACTCTCTTGAATGTTGGGTACATGGTGTAAAGACCTTGTGCTTTCTCAAGGACTACCAGGCAGGAAATGCTGCCTCAGCAGCTCCACAAAGTATATCCCTTTGCAATTTATTGCTTTAGATTCACTCTTTCCTCATGAACCTGGACTCCCTCTTGGCAATGACCATGGCGAGAATTGCCAAATGTATTTTCGAAATGGAAAACAATTTCATTGCGATTTTGCATGTATGGCTTTTTCCTGAAGTGCAAAAGCAATCAATAAAATTGTTTTGGTGTACCCAGTCTGAGACGCCTGTGATTGTGGTTTTGATCCACCGAGCTCAAACTGTCGCAGTGTTGGGTGTGCAAGATTTGATGGAATGTGATAAATATCTCACAGTACCTTTCAAAAAGAGTATGCCATTATGTACCGGTACCCTGGCTGAATTAACAATTTCCTTCCCTAACTACCAATGGGAAGAGCAATGGCAAACCGCTCTGTGTACTTACTTCTTTGGCAGAATGCAGGGAAAGAGCATGGCCGTAAACAGAACGGAACAGGTTATTAATGTGACAAAGTGTTTGTTGTTGAAAAGTAATAATAATAATTATAATAATAATAATAATAATAATGATTACTAGAGAGTTCATGGAACACCTTACCCCATGCAGTCTTGAGAAAAAAAGGACATGGGTGGGATCTGCAAGCAGCAAATTTCATTGGTCAAGATGATGTAAAATGCCATAATATTTTGTCCCAAGTTCTGTTAAACGAAATGTTTTTGAAAGTGCCAACAAGGCAGTTTATGTTCCAGTGGTCAAGTATATAATTCGATTGAAATAAAATAAAGATTTTGAAGGTTGTAGAAAAAAAATTGTGCCAGAAATTTACCACCATTGATGCAGCATCTTTTACACCGCCATATATAACACATTACGTGAGTTATTCGTGCCTGTTGTTTGTGTCCTTTATGTCGTCCTTAAAAACAGTAAGTTTCCTGTTTGAAATTATTTTCAATTTTGTTTGACTACCAGACAGACAGAGTAAAAATATTATCTCACTCCTCTCTGTGCATGTGCGATCAAAATGATTCCAGGGCCAAAATACTGTAAAACTACAGGTTTGTTTTCTGATTCATGTTCCAAACATAATATTCAATTTAAATAAGTTGTTCCTCGATCATAAACTGACGTTTGTGGACAGACAGACATAAGTGAACCAATTGCTTAACCCTCATTTTTGCTTCGTGCTCATGGGGTAATTATTATCATTATTACTATTTTACTTCGCACATGCGAAGCAAGAAGTGCAGTTAAGCAGTTGGTTTATGTCCATCTGTATATCCATCCATCTTATCAATTTATGATCAAGAAAGAACTAATTTAAATTGAATGTTATATTTTCAACACGAATCGGAACATGAATCTGAAAACAAACCTGCAGCTGAGCAGTACTTTGGCTCTGAATTTGTTCTCGGATCACACATGCACAGAGAGGAGTGAGATACCATCTTTTACTCTGTCTGTCTGGCAGTCAAACAAATTGAAAATCATTCCAAACAGTAAAACTTACTGTCTTTGAGGATGTCTTTTTTGATTATATATATATATATATATTATAATATATATATATATATATATTAGGTTCACGAGCCAGTAAGTGACCACTATATTGTTATGTGTCTGTCTGTCTGTCTGTCCCGAGCATAGCTCCGTGGGTTTTGATCCGATCTTGATAAAATTAGGGTGCGAGGTTTGCATGATCCTAGTTGTGTTTTCCGGAGAATGGGCGTGCTGCGCCCATTATGAGGGGAGGCACGCCCAAAAAACAGTGTTTTTAGGGGTAGCGGTTAAGTTACATCTTCTCTAGGGGGTTTGTCGAATCTGGCAGGGTTTCGTATTTGTTAGCCCAATGGCACCTGAATAGCCCACGGAGCTCGATTTTTCATTTTCGTCCCAAGGTCAAGGTCACAAGGTCACGAACTTAGAAAATGTCAAAAAAAATCAATAAATTGGGCATCGAGCTCCTAGGGTTTTCAACTGTTTCAAATGAAAGTTGGTATGCAAGTAGTGCTCTTCGAGTAGCACAACTTTCATCATTTGTTTTTCCCGATTCCGCCAGTTTGCCCGTGGGCGTCCCCTCAAAGGTCAAACAATAAAAAGGCGAACCGTGTACATTGCTCGTGAACCATCGCGTCTCCAGACTTGTGTATATAATATATATATATATAATATATATTATAATATATATTTGTTGTGGCTGTGGAAATTCGCAATACACCATAAAGGGTCCTTAGTCAGTTATGACGATAAGTAATGTGTGTTAGATTTCCCCACCGTTGTTTAGAGGGAATTTCCGTGTTCACGGGCTGCGACTCTTTGAGATAGCCATTTTTCTGTCTGTCATTATTTTGGATCAAACCAACAACACCGCTTCACAACACACCACACACATCTTCGCCACTTCCGCACTCCGAACGCCGTCCTCACGGACCACGCGGGACGATCTCCGCGGCACGAGCCATTACAGGAAGGACGCAGGATTGCTGAAGAAAGGCTCTTGCGGGCCTGAACAGACTTCTCCCGCCTGAATCTCTTCGCCTGAATTTTCCCGCACTTGGTGTGAAGGGGCGTGGGGCGGCTCGCTCAGATTGGTGGACAGGGGCGGAGGCGGTCGGAGTGAGGGCACGCCCTTTCGAGAGGCTTCTCGAAACTCCTCGAAGGGAGGTGAGCCGAGAACGGGGCGGAGCGACGGGCGGAGCCCGCGCTGCGAAGCGGAGACCCGCCTACAAGGACGGACACGGGCAGGGCGCGCCCTCTCCTCTTGCTCGTCTGCTCTTGGAGTCTTTGTCGCCTGGGTCTTCGTTGCTGAGTCTTTGTCGTCCGAAGAGTTGCTGCAGTCTTTTGTCGTCTTGGCCTCGTCTCGTTCTTTGTCTTCCTGTCGTCTTGGTCTGCGCTCGCGGCTTGGCGAGCGACTGTCAGGGAGCACAGACGGGAGACACGGCAGCGCCGGTTGTGTGGTGGACCTGCGCGTCCGACGGGAGTGCCGGAGAGGGTTCGCTGGCCCGAGAGAGGTCGGGGCCAGGCGCGACAGCTAACGGTCGTGGGAGGAGGACTCGACGGCCACCAAGGAAGTCCCTACTTTCTTTTCGGTTTTTGTATGGATGCTGTGGCGTGTCCTGTAAGTAGAACTGTGTAAGTTACTGTGCTTGTAAATATAATATAGTCGGTGGTATTGCTTTCTGTTTGCTTGTCGCTTGTATATTGCATGATTCTTGCTTGTGTGTGTGTCAATATGTGCTTTGTAATAATGTCCTTGTTGTGAAATGTATCCCGTTCGTCGTCTCTTCCATTGAAAGTGCCATCTTGATCGCGGATAAATTAGTAGTGGGTTTTGAACACCTGGGTAAAGAAGAGAATCTGATCCGTCGAGGTCGGCGATAACATCGCTCGCTTATCACTGTAGCACGGAACGGACCGCTTAAGCGGTTCGTGTCCTAGGCCGACCTGCGGTGAGGTACGATCGCCCGGTCGACTACTCGCGCAGGTATTCGGTAGGTCGAATTTGGCGAGCAACCCTATCCTGCGTGGGTGGGCAATTGGCACGATCGTGGTGAGGTTAAACCCCACCGTGACTGGCTCCTGGCGGTAGTTCAGGAGGATCACGACTGAATTGTCTGTTCGGTGGGCGACGGGTCGCGATTCGAGTTACGCAATCGCTCGCACCGCCTGGCGGCAGAATTCGTAACACTGGTGTACAGGAGTGTGGGATTCGAATCCACCTCGTGTCTCCACTAAATTACGGAACGGATCAGGGGTGAGTGAAGCGACCTCCGTGTTCCCCAAATTCGAGCGATTTAAAAATTTTATTCACGGGATAAAGATGGAGTTTCAAGGCGCGGGGTGCGGGTGATTAGATATGTTGTAGTAATGTAGAATCCATGGCCGGGACGTACTTGTTGTAATTAAATCAATGGGGAGCTCACCCCATATACTCATACTGCCAACCCTACCGATTTAGCCGGTAGACTACGATTTCGAGGCTATCTACGGCTACCGATTTTACATGTTTAATCTACCGGTTTTTAAAATCCAGGGAAATTTTTTTTTATCCGAGTTACAGAATACGATACTGTACAGTACCTTGCAGTTTACGTTTTTCCGTCGTCTATGCGCGCGTCTAACCGTTACATGCGTCTGCTATCGTTAAATCTGTATTACCGCCCTTAGTTTAGTGATAGCAGACGCGCGTAACCGCCTGGTGTTTTGAAATGGCTACATACAGTACACTTGTACATACATGAATGCATCTGATTCTGTGGTAATATGTCGTTTTTTATTGAGGAAATTGTGTGGTCTAATGCAGGATAATGCACTATTTGCATTTTTGTTACTTGTTTCAAAAATGTCATGTATTGAAGTGCCAGTGTAATTATTTTGGAAGCTGTTATTGTTGCACATAATAAATTTGACAAGTAGGCAATTTGCTGTGGTAAATAGTTGATTTTATTGAGGCTATAAAGTGGTCTAAAATGCAGAGAGTGCACCATTTTTTCAAAAATTTCCGGGGGGGGCATGCCCTGCGTCGCGCAAAAATCTACCGATTTTTCTTCAAAAAGGTTGGCAGGTATGTATACTGAGCACGGACTTTGCCGGCAAACGGAGTCGCATAATGGCGGCACGATCGCACCTCAGCGCAGCAGGAGCGGGCGGCTATTTTTGGCGCAACGAACGGCACGACACGAGGCGAGCGCTCTCAACAACCGTTTCAAACCACGTGGGCATGACAGGCGGACATTGGCGGGCTTCGGAAACAATGGAGAAACAATGGAGGCGAGCTCGAAAGCAAAATGGAGACACGATTTGGCAATAAAAAGTAGAGGAACATCTGGAGAGGAGGTAGGAAGAGGCAAATGGAACAGAAAAAGCCTAGAAGAGAAGGTAAAAAGAGAAGGGAAGATAAGGAACAATTGAAAGAAGAAGCAAGGTTGAAGTATGATGAGATGAGCAGGGAAGGGATGAGATGTGCAAGAAAAGGAATGAAGAGAGTGAGGAAAATGGAAAAAAGTTTCTGAGTTACTGGAACACGAACCAGAGAGAAATTACAAAACGAGCTGAGGATGTTAGAGAGGAAAGAGAGACGGAGAATGAAATGTTAAGGAACCACATGTGCGAATTAAACAGATGGAAGCCAAAGCAAGGTCGGAGTGTGCGGAGATGAAAGGAATTAGAAGAGAAGCTTCTGAGTTCCAGAATACCAAAACAAGAGATGGAATTACAAAACGAGTTGAGGATGGTGAGAGAAGAAAGAACGACAGCAAAGAATGAAACGTTAAGGAAACAACTGTAACAGACCGAACAGCTGGAAGTGAAGGCAGACTAAAGAATGAGATGCAAGAAAGAGTAATGAAGGAAGAACGAATGAGGCAGGAGAAGGAAATCGGCCAATTGAAGGAAATAACGAGATTGCAGAATGAGGAACAAGAAAACAGTGGAATGAAAAACAAAAAGAAGAACAATGAGACGAGAAGGAAATTGCCAATTGAAGGAATAACGAGATTGCAGAATGAAGAACATGAGAGACGGTGGGATAGAAAACACAAGAAAAGAGGTTGAAGTTAACCAACTCGAGGAGGAAGCAGAATTGGCGTCCACGGAGATTGAAAAACTCCGGAAAGAGAAGAACAACTCAAAAAGTTCCGAGAGGAGGAATGACTCAAAAGGAGCAGGAAGTAGAACACGCAATAAGGTGGGACGTGTGATATCACCACAAGGAGCAATGTGGTGGTGCAGGACTTGATCGACGCCATCTCGTTGGATGAAGGAACAATTGGACCAACCCTAATAAAGGAGAACAAATAAAAATGGAGAAGAGGGAAGCACCAGAGACAGAAGGGAAGTAGAAGTATAGTGCAGGAACCACAGTCCAATTTGAGAATTCCGTTCGGTGTCATTGTATATACCTACATATATGGCGTGTAGAGGGGACCTCTGGGGACCAGAAATGCCCGGTTTCATTCTGGCAAGGTGTGCATGACCGTTTTATGGCTAATTTTGTGACTTCAATCTAGTCCGCGATTCGCGACATTATCAAATATATTTATTTATCTGTAGACTCCATACCAACATAGGGGCACGTGTATGGTATCAAATGAACAGAATGACCAACTGCATCATACCAATAACGCTTTGAAGACATATTGTATGTTATTTTTCATAAGTGGAAAAAACTAGTAATTTTGTCAAAAAATTATTTCGGGTTAGCATTCGACAACGTGGAATATCATCAATAACTAAAAAAGTTATTATCCGATTGAATACATGACCACTGAAATAATCCCCGTTCATTACCCTTGAAAATGATACAAACCATATGACATTTTTATAATATTTGGTAGATACCTATACAAACTAAGGTTACCCCTTATTTTGTAAATATGGATACGTGACTAATTCAACAAATATGTGCTTATAACGGGTACATTTTCTTTTTCAGCATCTTCAGATGTGACAGCTGTTCTGCTATGAATAAGACATCAATGATAATAGTTTTCAGATGAATAATCATATATGTATGACATGTTGGTTTCTCTTTTTGTTTTCAGAATGAAGAACAAGGCACGGTGTGTCGCTCGTCAACGCTAACCTGTTGATGGATGATTGCCCCGGAGTAGTATAGAATGCTTTTCGTGCTTGTAGACATTTGCTTTCCTATCTGCAAATGCTTAACCACTTTCTCACAATGGCTTCTAACACTGACGACCAGACTATTGTACCCACAGTAGTGCTCCCTGTAAAAAAACGCAGGGTTGAAACTAACTGGACAAAGTGTGTCTTCTGTCAAGGTACAGACACTTTATCATGTTCAAGTCAACAGGCATTCATAAAGTGTATTCATCTCTCCTTGAAAGACTCCTTCACGAATCAACTGACCTTGTGACACGACTAAGAATGACCTATCATCAGTAGATCATCTGCTCAGTAAACACAAATGGACAAATCATGCTATGCGTCATTTACGAACCGAAGCAACATCAACCTCGTCAAGAAGCGCCACTCGACATGTCTTTTGTAAATACAGATGGTGCAAGCGGCAGCCAAGACACAGACACGCATAATTGTACAAAGGTTGACTGGAAAAGTGTATCTATTGCCAGAGTCGCAAAAGAGACAAGGTACATCAAGTGCAGTCCGATGAGGTGGAACACATCAAGGGTCATGCAAATTTGACGAGACCTGAAGTGTAGGATTGGGCGAAAATGATTTGATATCATATGAAGCGCACTATACCCATCTAATAAATCAAAGCCAAAGACCTACTGATCCTGTGTAAATCCAAAATCGACCTTCATCGACCAGCTCATACTGATACTGGATGCTGGCTTTAACGTGGCCATATATACAGTATGGACTCGTTGTCGAGAAATATGTGTCCTCATGTCAGTAGACGCAATTCCGATCGTCATGCTGAACACATGTTTAAACAAAAATTGCAGAGACACTACGCTGACAGAATCGTTTTCCGGAAGCAACCACAAGAAACACCACTGCTTTTGATGGCTTCAAGTGCAACCACTGATGACGCCATTGGTATGCTGATGGAACGGTTTCCAGAAGAATTGGAACCAGATGAGATCAGCCAGAATCACATTTCTCGCTGTCTACATACGTCACAACAAAACTGAAGGCTGACATGAAAATAGCTGGTGGACACAAGGGCTATGATGCTTGAACAAGAAGCAGAAGAAAATGCATACCGACAAGTGTGTACTGCTTAGGATCATACAGGATGACTCAACCCCAGGAGCATTCAGAGCCTGACTGTGATAACAGCCCTAATGATGATATCATCCAGCACTTCATCAACGGATCTTAAACGTCTGCCAGATATCGTCTATAATGTATCAATGGGTCGAAGAATACACCGAAGCATATTGGAACAGGATTGTTTGTCCATCACCTGACAGATCAAACAATTGATTGAGTATCTACTATGGCTGGGGATAGTATAAGCTATCCAACAGTCAACAGAATAGACTCGTCGATTGCACAATCTCAGATATCAAGGTTCGAGGAGAATGATACACATTTGTACCGAAGGTGTCGTTCCAGGGAAATTCGTTCAGTTCGCAGCAGATAATTTTGACATGCAAGAAGAAACTTGGACGGAAAAGGCACCTTCACGTCACACAAATGGCAGTATTCAGCGAGGCCACCAAAATCCACAGAGTAAAAAGGAAACGACGATCGGTAGAAGAACTAGCATTGGCAATATCGCCAACATTCCATCATTAACACCATCGAGGCACTCCACAGCATGTCCCCTCGTTTCAGCCTACAGTGACAAACAGTCTGGACTGTCCAGCATCACGGAGGTCAGAGTGTGAAAAGATGACCTTGCATGGTGAGATCGTTGATGCTGAAGATGCCCAACACATCTGCATGGACAGGTTCAACCAATCACTGGTGAACCAAGTGAAGATGTAACACAGTGGGATACCTCCCAATAATCCAGCCCTGCCCACGAACTTGACACGGTAATGACTTTTCTACTGAGAAGCAAGGCGATTGCAGCGAAGCTCGGCCAGACAAAACCGTCATTACATTGGATCAGGCATGTACACAAAGCCAAGGAATTGGTTTGGCTCCTTCCGGAAAAGTTGAATCGTACGACTGGGGCATTCCACACAGCTATGAATTTCTCGGCGTCTGGCAGTCACTTCGCACAATCTGGTCTAGCTGACATCTGGATCGAAGCTGGCGTGTACAGCGAGTGTGTTGCACAGAGATCATGCAAGGGAAATCCTGGATCGTGCTATTCGCGCCACACAATTAACCATGGAAGCCATGTGGAGAGCACTCTTCCGGACCTTCAAACTATGGCATGATCACAATCAAAAACGCAGTATCGAAGATGCAACAACTATGCACTCAATAGCAACAACATTCAAGGAGAATGACCATGAGAACATACTGCGACCGTTCAAGAATTCGTGAACATGTCGATGATCTTGTCCAAGACATCAACAAATTCTTTGAGAGAATGCATCTAATGCTACTACACTGATGTTCTGGCGGCAGTACA
Organism: Eptatretus atami; assembly: GCA_035128595.1. NCBI lineage: Eukaryota > Metazoa > Chordata > Myxini > Myxiniformes > Myxinidae > Eptatretus > Eptatretus atami. The sequence goes on from CM068961.1 coordinate 94,740,090, forward strand.
TAGATCTGGTGGAAACCCTACTTCTGTTGTTAGAGCAGACAGAGAAGCTGACTGGACCTTCATCTGTCAACTTCAAGAGCATGCTTCATTCATGATCACGTACGATAATACAACTACGCACGGATGGGGTGTCATATATTGCTCGACACTGTCGACACTGGAGCAAACGCCCTTCTGTATAACGGAATTCTTGGCAGGAAACTTTGTCGTGAGGAGTCGACTGGCTATTTTAACAATTGCCACAGACCAAGCACTGGAAACGTGAATAAACAGTGTAAAATTGCGGGAGGACTCGTGGCATAACACGGATCGCGAGTGCCCTAAACCGATGGATGATAAATTCAGTGACCGAGCACGACTGTCGAATAACATTCGCAAGATGGTCGGCATGACTCGAATCGCTCTGATGCAAGGGGACAGGAGCTCTTCAAGAATAAAACGAGACGAAACTGATGTGAAAAACTGGAAGAGCAAATCGTGCAGTTCAATCCTTCAATCGTACAGGTGAAGAACTTGTTTGCATATCACCATGATGTTGCCCGCGATGAATAAGAGAGGATCTACTAATGGCGCAAAATCGTGGCACAGAGTTGCTCACCAAGTTTGTATCAAACCGTCTACTTCAGATGCCCTGAGAAGTTACGATGCTATCCAAAGAACAAATCGAAACATTCACAAATCTGAACACTGTCAATGTCGTTACGCCGGCTGGTCAGAAAAAGGCCGTAAAAGCAGACCGTGTCCTATTCGAGGTTGTTAAGTGCAGCAAGCAGTGATCGTCAAATAGACTCAAAGGTCTACTACAACATGAGCTCTCCCAGTTCCACTTGCCATTGCGACTCAGATGAATGCTGAGACCACAGAAAAGCAGATCTGTACATATATCTGTGACCACTACAAGGAAAAACTACTTCCAGAAACGAACCGACCAACCTGTGTTATGTTGATGGAATGGCTGTTGTGCAAGCTTGGGAAGCTCTAATGCAACACATTCGGCGATCTACTGACTCATTTTGTAACCAAGTCTTCAGTAACCTGAGAGGCACACAAACAAGACTGGACATCGTCTTCGATGACTCGGCGAAAGTCAATCAGTCTGGGCTAGAGTTCAAAGAAACAGTAAATGGAAAATACGTCAGATAATTGATGGCCGTAATGGTCGTCTACCTTCTTCTGGCAGTCATTCATTCACTGGAGCAAACAAAAACCTCATTCGTTTCTGCGTGACCAGCTACTACTTCGAGCGCAAACTTACACCTATCATGAAGTAGTAGTTTCTGGAGGAGATGCCTTTCCGCTGTATCATCCACAGGTCGGATGGCAGCACTGAACTCAAATCACGAGGAAGCGGACACCAAAATCATCTTGCATGCTTGGATGCCAGTGTCCAGAATTTCCACAGAGTAGTTGTTGCACAGAGACACTGACATTCTCTTGCTCTGATTCGTCATGAAACTGCTGAAGAAGTCTGGATGAGCAGTGGACGTCAAAGAAAACACTTAATACCAGTGTGCACTGTGCGTGAAAATCTGGAACCAGAGGTTGTCCATACATCTGAGTTTCCATGCACTTACTGGATCGGATTGCACAAGCCAGTTCTTTGGTTTGGAAAGCGCACGGCATGGAAAACTACCTGAAGTTTCCCAATCTGCTCTAAAGATCTTGGACACAGCCAGATATCGACACAGACAATATTGAGCTCTTGTTATCCAGATGTACAGCTCAACACGAATGCGACTTCTGTCAATGACTTCGGCAGAACTATTTCATGGGGTCAATGATCTGAAAAACTGCACCACTCATGATGCTCTAGCTCTTCATATTCAACGAGCAACTACCAGGCAATGGTGTGGCTAAATGCAATAGTGCCTATTCTAGTTACCAACCGGAGGAATGTGGGTGGGTATGTCGCGAAGGACAGTCTTTGCAGCCACTGCTCATGAGACTGGATCCAGTCCCATCTGTGTGTATCGAACTGCTGACATGCCGCTGCAAAACGAGATGTTCAACGCTTCGCTGCACCTGCAGAAACACAACTTGATCTGCAGTGTTGCATGCGGATGCAAACAGAGTGTAGCAATAGCATTCACTTGCCAGATGAAGATGACTCTGAATAGATGAAGATTGAATCTGGATGAACAGAAATTAACAATGCATGCATTGCATTATTATCAGTCGTTCGATTTGACCACTAAGTGTCATATATAATATATATATATATTATATATAATTATATATATATATATAATATATTATATATATATATGCGTGTATGATCCTAATTTTAAATTTACCAATATAATGTGAATACATTGAAATATACACGTGATTTACGGCGTACGTATATAATTATGTTATCAACAGCATGATAAAATAGGGGGTAACTTGAGTTTGTGTAAATCAATGCACATATATTGTGATAGTTTAATATTGTGTTTGGTATGATTTTAAGGTAATGAACTTGGATTATTTTAGTGTGTCAATTGTATCAATCGGATAATAATTTTTGAGTTATGTGTATTCCACGTTGTCGAAAGCTAAACGAAATAAATTTTTGACAAAATACTTGTTTTATTTACACTATATAAGAACTGAGATAAATAGACTTCACAAAGTTAGTGCTTTGATGCAAGTAGTCATTTGCTCGCATTTTGATACCATACACGTGCCCTATGTTGGGTATCGAGTCTACAGAAAAATAATAGATTTTGATAATGTCGCGAATCGCGACTAGATTGAAGTCAAAAATTAGCCATAACGGTCATGCACACCTTGCCAGAATGAAAACGGGCATTTCTAGTCCCAGAGGTCCCCTCTACATCATATAGAGTTGTAGGTATATACAACGACCACGTGAACGGAATCATAAATATGGCACTTTTCAAGATATGGTTCCACACTAGTATTGCAGAGACACGGGAGATAGACTGAGTCGAGAATGAATTAAATAAAAGAAGGAGGAAAAGACGGGATCCAGGAAGAACTAATAGACAGAAGAGACATAGAAATAAAATGTATAGATACGCGGGAGATAGAAAAAATAGAGAGAGACTGCGTGATAAACGGGGTTAAAGGAACAAACACACACACACAACACACACAACCACCACACCACAACCACCACACCACACACAAGTTAGCGAGGCTTAATGGGGGCGAGTGGCGGACTGTCTCGTGACCCGGTGCAAGCAGCTGGATAGCCTCCTTCGAGAACGGAGGAGACACTATTTCCTTGAAGCTGATCTGACCAGGTGAGTTCGGTCGTGCTTTGCGAGGTAAGGGGTCGAGTGCTGCGAACGGGTGCACACGAAGCTTGGGGGTATGGAGGCCCCTGAGAGCCCTAGAGGTGACGCGAATCCCAGCGTGATTGTCCGGTGTGTGTGGTGAAAGGTGTGAGTGCGCCCGTGTGCGATGGTGTGGTGGCAAGTGTGCCGAAGTGTGTGCTTCCCAGCATGCCGTGTTGAGTGAAACACGCGTGTGAGTGTCACCGCGTTTGTGAGGAGAAGGGTGTGTGTGAGAGACAGCGTGTGTGAGGTTGCTGTACTAAGGGAGATGACGGTCGGCATGCGGGAGCACGCAGCCACGTCTCCCGGTGTGAATGGCAGGAGTGGTTGTGTGAGCGTCGTAACACGCAAGAGTGCGTGTTGAATGGAGACGACGACGGCGACAGAGGGACAGGGGCGGGTAGCGCGTAGTTGCATTGGGGACCGTGCCGGGTTGCACGGGGCGAGCGTGAGTCCGTGCTGTGGTACGCACGAGGCCGCCACGTGCGCGCTGCGGGAGTGAAACCCGGTCCGGAAACGCCGCGGTGAATGTTGCCGATCCCGCGACGGACAAAAGCTGGCTGGACAACGGATTTGGACCGGACGGGTTCTCCACGCGAGCGTGTTGAAGCTCCGACGGGCAGAGCACATGTGTTCGGTGGGAACCCCTCGAAACGCGAGGTTTGCTTTGAATGCGCAGGGTGACGTCATGGCTGCACGTAGGGTTGGAATCCGGCAGGAGGGGAACCCTGCCGGATGGTACCGTCCAAGAGGGACGAGGTACGCGAACAGCTGCCATGACGTCACTGGGCAGAGAGCGCAGGTTGCGAGTTGCCGGCTGGTGCACGCATTTAAAAAAAAAAAAAAAAGCAAGCCTCGCTTCGGGTGAACAGGATTCCGAGGCAGGGGTGAAAGACCCCCTGTCCTGGGCACAGGATACCACTAGTTAGGGGAAGGTTAGCTTAGCTAGACCGCTCCATGGGGCAGGGATAAGTCCTCATGGGCCCGTGGAATGGATTAGTTGGAGGGATTTCAGTTGAGATTTAGGATGGGAAAATGGATTTTTGAGGATTGGAGACATGGACAGACTTTGGATGTGTAGTGGGGGCGTAGCTTAGCTACGTAGGTTAAAAGGAAGTGCTGTAGTTTAAGGGACGACGTGGGAGCACGAGGTAGTTAGGGGATTTAGTGAGCGGATGGCAGAAATCAGCGATGTGTGGAAGGAAACTTGATGAGTGAGTGAGGCCAGCGAGCCTGTGTGTATGGAGTTAATGTGTATGCATGGTGCGATGAGTGATTGGGGGAGGAGTGTCCCGCCCAAGAGACCCGGGTCAGTGTAGAGTGAGTTATATAGCTGGGTTAGTCAAATTGACAAAATGGAGGTCGTTTTGCTGTTGGTGGGAAAGTAGGCTCAATACCCGCTTGGAGGGGTGTAGCCTTTCGTGGGGCTGGGAGCGTGGCTGCGAACGTGAGTATCGCTGAGTGGGTACCCGGGCACCGGGCTAGTCGGCCGCGGTAGGCCAAGGGCCATGGGGGGCCGGGATAGCGTAGTGGGCACGGGTGCGCCCGCATGATGCGGGGGCCGGGGCGCCATATGCCACGGGGGAGTTACTGGCACGGGCGACCTCGGAAAGGGACCGGGGCGCCAACACGCCACGTGGGATCGAGGGGAGTCGCCAGGGAGGGCACTCCCCGTTTTTAGGGAGCTGGTAGGATCGGAGGCAGTGTAGTGCCGGGGTGCCATTGTTGGAGAATCGGCAGAGGTAGTTCCTGCCAAGGAGCCACGCGTCCCAGCCATGAGACCGTGTGAGGCACGGAAGGAAAATTGGGGGCATGGCCCGAAATTTGTGAGGACACCAACACAGGCGACGGAATCTGGTTGTTGACGACAGTTTAAGCGAGAGGCGTTGTTGAAAGCCCGGGGTAGTTTAAAGTTAAATGGATGGGGTAGATTAGGAAGTGAACCCCTCCGCCCATCCATCTTTCGTCTGTTGTGGGCGCTGGACACTTTGGGTAAGATCGCTGAAGTCTGAGGAGGTCATCCTGAGGCTTAGATTGGGCCTCGAACAGGACGCTAGCTCTCCCTTATCCCCTCCAGGAAGGAACGTAGGGGTTGGGAGTAGGCTAGGAGACGATAGGTTAGCCAACAGAGACATAAAGGGGGTTAGGAGACGAAATTATAGTGGGGAAGTAAAAATAAAAATAAAAACAAAAAATAAGTTGGGGCTAAATTGGGTTTTGATAAATTAAGGGAGTGGGTATGGACAGAGAAGGCAAAGGCGATAGATTGGGAGGGAGACGGTTAGGTAGGTCCGAGCCCGCCTTCTGAGTTGCCAGCACCACCGCACTCCCTCCAGCCACTCCACTGAAAGGCAAAGGCTGGCCAACTTCATCGGCTGGCTGTGTTGCTGCAAGGCCTGTGCCGGCCGGATCGTCTGCTGGTGTTGTGCTGCAAGGCCTGTGCCGGTCGGATCGTCTGTGTTTGCTACAAGGCCTGTGCGGCCATTTCATCTGCCGGCTGTGTTTGCTACAGCGGCTTGTCATGCCATGCCTTGCCTGCCTGCTTTGCCTTGGCCATGCCTTGCCCTCCATCATTTTGCCCCGTTCTGTTTTGCATCCCCCCCCCCCTTGTTCATTGCCATGTGCGCCAGGATCTTCGCGCAAGTTTGCAGGGACTCCCTGATGGCAGCTGCAACACGGGACTGCACCGGCGCCCGCGCACCGTTTGTTTGTTCACTGCATTCATTTTAAGAAGGGGGAGGCCTTGGACTGCGCTTAAGCAGCCTGGCTCCCTGCTTGTGACTGTTGCTCTTTTTTCCACAGAGTCCATAGATCCTGGCCATGGTTTAGTGTAAAATTATAAGGTTAAGGTGTACAATGTAAATGTGTTTTGCGCCCCGGCATGTGAGTCTTAGCGCCGGCAATTTTTTAAGTCGTCCGTATGAGTGGGTTTGTTTAGTTAGTTACTACCGCCGTAGGTTATTTATTTTGGGACACGAATACCATGAATGTCGCACTCAGGGATCCGAAGGTACAGTACTAGGGGAGAACTTACACATGATGGCACACGAAAATTCGGCGACTCGGGACGAGTCTGTAAAAGGGAGGGGGTAGTGTTGTGGCTGTGGAAATTCGCAATACACCATAAAGGTCGCTTAGATCAGTTATGACGATAAGTAATTGTGTAGTTAGATTTCCCACCGTTGTTTAGAGGGATTTCCGTGTTCAGGGTGCGACTCTTTGAGATAGCTGTTCTTCTGTTCTGTGTCGTTTTTTTGGATCAAACCAACAACCACCTTCACCACATCCACCACCACCATCTTCGCACTTCCCGCACTCCGAACGCCGTCCTCCACGGACCGCGGGCGACGATCTCCGCGGCACGAGCCATTACAGGAAGGACGCAGGATTGCTGCAAGAAAGGCTCTTGCGGGGCCTGAACGGACTTCTCCCACCTGAATTCTTCTGCCTGAATTTTCCCCGCGCTTGGTGTGAAGGGAAGGGGTGGGGCGGCTCGCTCGCGATTGGTGGACACGGGGCGTGAGGCGGTCGGAGTGAGGGCACGCCCCTTTCGAGAGGCTTCTGAAACGCCTCGAAGGAGGTGGAGCCAGAACGGGGCGGAGCGACGGGCGGGCCCCGCGCTGCGAAGGGCGGAGCCCCGCTCCATAAAGGACGGACACGGGCGGGGCGCGCCTCTTCCTCTTCGCTCGTCTGCTCTTGGAGTCTTTGTTGCCTCGGTCTTCGTTGCTGGTCTTTGTCGTCCGAGAGTTGCTGAGTCTTTTGTCTTTGGCCTCGTCTTCGTCTTTGTCTTCCTGTCGTCTTGGTCCTGTGCTCGCGGCTTGGCGAGCGGCCTATCCAGGGAGGCACGGACGGGAGACGCGGCGCGCGGTGGTGTGGTGGACCTGCGCGTCCGAACGAGGAGTGCCGGAGAGGGTTCGCCGGCTGGAGAGAGGTCGGGCCCAGGCGCGACCACCGTAACGGTCGTGGGAGGAGGACTCGACGGCCACCAAGGAAGTCCCTACTTTCTTTTCGGGTTTTTGTATGGATGCTGTGGCGCCGTGTCCTGTAAGTAGAACTGTGTAAGTGACTGTGCTTGTAAATAATAATTATAGTCGGTGGTATTGCTTTCTGTTTGCTTGTCGCTTGTATATTGCATGATTCCTTGCTTGTGTTGTGTGTGCAATATGTGCTTTGTAATAAATTCCTTGTGTGAAATGTATCCTGTTCGTCGTCTCTTTCCCCATTGAAAGTGCCATCTTGAATCGCGGAATAAATTAGTAGTGGGTTTTGAACACCCGGGTAAAGAGAGATCTGATCCGTCGAGGTCGGCGATAACACCGCTCGGTTATCACTGTAGCACGGAACGGACGCTTAAGCGGTTCATGTCCTAGGCCGACCTGCGGCGAGGTACGATCGCCGGTCGACTACTCGCGCAGGTACTTAGGTAGGTCGAATTTGGCGAGCAACCCTATTTGCACGGGTGGGCAATTGGCACGATCGTGGTGAGGTTAAACCCCACCCGTGACTGGCTCTGGCGGTAGTTCCAGGGGGGTCACGACTGAATTGTCCGTTCTGGTGGCGCGATGCGGTCGCGATTCGAGTTTAACGCATCGCTCGCACGCCTGGCGGGCCAGAATTCGTAACAATATATATCCTTGCTCTTTTATCGTTCTCCCAGTTGTCGGTGTACAGTATATCTGTCAATATTTCACGTTATATTTTTCTTTTGTCTTTTTCCATCTATGTATATGGCTGTATTTGTTGCTCTTTTCAGTTTCATGCATGACATCTTCCCTTTGCACCCGTCTTTGGAATTTTTTTGTGAGGTTGGTTAGGGATACCATCTCTGGCTTGCTGTCTTCATGTTTGCATACAAATTTGATTCTGTAGTCTGTTGAATTTTTCACGTATTCATCTAGTCTGACAGATGTCATTCTGTGCATTTGGTTGAGTTCCATCAGGCTGCTATCTCGCCTCGGGATGCACTGATTTTTGTGGAACATTTTGTGGATGGTGAGGAGTTTCCTTGTTTTGATATGTAGTTTATTGATTTCCGTTTCTGGCCAGTTTATTATTCTGCAGCTGTATTGGAATGCTGGTATTGCTTGTTGGTTGATGGCTTTGATTTTGTTTCTTGGGGTAAGGTATGTTTTCAGGATCAGCCTCATTCTACACCGGTATTTGTTGGCAATTGCAATTGTTTTGTGCATTTGTTTGTGACATATTTGGTGGCCCTCTTCAACTCCAAGGTATTTGTATGATGCTTCATTGTCTTAATCCTGTATTGTTGTATTGAGGTCGATTTTTATGTTGTCAATTTTTGTTGATTTACCCTGTATGAATGTGCACTTGCCACACTTATCTAAGCCAAATTCCATTTGAATGTCATCGGAGTACCCTTTTACTAATTACAGTTCTACCAATTTTTCATCATTTGGTGCAAAGACTTTTAGATCATCCATGTAAAGTAGATGTGTCACCTTTCCTGTCTCTTTGGAAGTTCTCTTATTGGATGTTAGGGTTTATCCATGTCCTTGCTCATTCTTGAAGTCGCTCAGTGGGTCTTGGGTCAGGAAAACAGGATGGGTGAAAGGCTGTCACTCTGGAAGATCCTGCAACGCATCTTTACTCCTGGTATTTTGATCTTTTCTTCCAAGTGTTGCAGTTTCAACGTTGTGTTCCATAGCTCCATTACTTTCTCAATCAGTTTGATTATTTGGTGGTTGATCTTGTGCAGTTGCATGCATTTTATCATCCATGAATCTGGAACACTATCAAAAGCTCTTTTGTAGTCAACCCAGGCTATGGACAATTTGGTTCTTCTGGTTTTACAGTTTTTGAGTATGGCCTTGTTTTGTAGTCGGTGGTCTATTGGTCCATAGCATGACTCTTTGGTGGTGGTCGTATGGCAGCTTAGCTGCCGGGGTAGCTATCATTTCTTGAAGCGTGACTGTGTCGCT
>CM068961.1:94770506-94793183 GCA_035128595.1 Eptatretus atami
GTGTGTGTGTGTGTGTGTGTGTGTCTACAAATTCATGAAACATTAATGTGTGACATGGGATGATGAGACGGTGAAACCCCCTGGGAAGGCACAGCTATACCAAAACTCTCGTCCTGCAGGTAATGTTTGTGTATGCTTTCCCTTGAGCCTGAGACACACTTAATCCTCTAAGAACCAGTTTTAATGTTTAATGACCTCAATGAACACAAACATTTAAGCAACCCAGCCCTAGTTGTCATTTTATTGGTGACAGAAAATATTAGACACAGTAATATCATGCTGCACTTTTCTAGTAGTTTTATTCACTGAGACAATTATTACATGAATGTTGATGTTGAATGCAATTATTACATAGCCGTGATTTAATATGTGATGTTCCCCTAATTAACCCACAGAACCTGCACTTCCAAAGCCCTCGGTGTTTTCAGGAAAACGTAAAGGTGCATCTGCTTCATCCCCAACACCAGGCCCCTCATCGACCCCTCATACGCCACCTCCATCACCTGCTCTTTCCAGCCCTGCCTCCCCGGCCCCTCGGACCACCGCGTTGCCCCGGCAACGCACGACGCCATCACGTCACATCGCGCTCGTACAAAGCACCCTTGCACAGGCCCTGTCCAAAGGTCCTCCGGCCACACTGCCCAGGGCACGGCGCCAGGCCCCTGCCGCACCATCGTCATCTCCCGCTGTTGTGGTGGGGCCTGTGCCCGACACCATTTGCCGGGAGGAGTTGCGCATTGCACTGGAGAGGGCAGCACAGCGGATGGAAAGGTGAGTTGCTGGGAGTGGAAATCAATAATAACAGATTTTCCACGCCCAAGCTCCAAATGTTTGTCATTAGTTAATTGGGAGAGATTGATTTATCAGAATGGAACGTCCAAGCTCAGTGACATTATGCTACGCCTGGTTGGTATGACCACACTACGCTACACCTGGTCTCACAATGATCACAAAACATAATACCTGCATTCGGTATTTTCTGAGTCATAATTACACAACTTCTGATTAAAATGTCCTGAATATTAATTTTGTGAACGTGATCAATATTTGATTTTTACTTAACATATATTCTTCATTACAGGATGCGAAGATGCCATTTGTATTGCGATCCAGCATGATACCTTCAAGCATTGCTTTTTTTACGGATTTATATTCACTGTTGAAAATAGGGGGCACAATGGGCCATCCCCCCCCTCCATATTCAAATGTTGGAGGGGCCCAATGCCATGTTGGCCCCTCCCACACTTTTCCTCCTCCCCACTTTTAAATGACCCATGAATGTAAAAATTCAGTCTTGTTGGAAAAAAGTGGAAGAATGAATAATTTGTATTACCCTATTTCGGATGAATAAATAATTGATAGGAGCAAAAGTACACAGTGAAAACCATTTACATTGAGAAGACTGAGTGGCAGCCATTGTGTTGGACACGTGACTACTTCGCATAACTTGGTAAACATTTTGCCGAGTCTTCTATAATGCAGTCGCCATCAAAATGTCTGCAACTGGAATAAACATGACTAACACTAGAACGGCCATTCGGGAGAGAGCATACCTCCGCCAGGTCAATTGGTTTACATTTTGTAACCCACTGATAGGTCGCATCTGGATTCGGACCTGAACTAAAATTTCACCTAACCTTGTTCTTATCACCTAACCAACTCATCCCCCTAGTTTTGTCATAACTCGTCCACAACTCTTTGAGATATCATTATATATATATATATATATATATATATATATGTATGTTTATTTATATATAAAAAAAAAATATATATATATATATATAGGTCCTACCTCTCAATTAAAAAAAAATTAGGTCTATCACTGACCTTTTGACCTTAGAAATAATTTGTGGTTGAATTAATTGACCTGATATGCAAATCCTGTTCAAATTTCTAGTCAATCGGATGGAAATTGAGGATTTTAGAAATTGCACCTGTTGTTTAACCTTTGGCCTATGTTGACCTTTTGGCATATGCTGACCTTAAAAATAATTGTGATTTCATTCATTGAGCTGATATGAAATCCTGTTCAAATTTCAATTCAATTGGATGAAAATTGTCAATTTTAGAAACTTGGCACATGTTGACCTTTTAGTGTATGTTGACCTCAAAAAAATAGCTGCTTGAATTCAGTGACCTGATATTTAAATGTTCTTCAAATTTCAAGTTAATCGCATTAAAATTGAGGATTCTAGAAATTTGGCCTGTGCTGACCTTTGCCCTGTGCTCTGTGTTGACCTCAAAAATAATGGGTGGTTGAATTCAGTGACTTGATATTTGAATGCTCTTCAGATTTCAAGTTGATGGAATGAAAATTGAAAATTTTAGAAATTTGGCCAATTTCGACCTGTTGGCCTATGTTGACCTCAAACATCAAAGTTGGTGGTTGAATTCAGTGACCTGATATGCAAATCCTATTCAAATTTGAAGTCATTCAGATGAAAATTGAGGATTTTAGAAATTAGAAAAAGTTGTTGACCTTTGGCCTATGGTTGACCTTTTGAACTAAAAAAAATTTGTACAGGATTGTAAAATTGTTAGACTTACAGGATTTACAGGATTGTTAGACCACCAACTCCACCATTTGGTGAAGTTTCCTGAAGATCAGTTTCAAATTGTGACCTGTACACAATTAATGGTGAACGGGCAGACAAACGGAAAGCGATCAACATACTTGTCTATTTTTTATTTTTTTTTGCCAAGTACCAAAGAGACAGACAGACACAGGGGTGAAAACATAGCCTCCATCCACCTTCGGTGGCGGAGGTAATAAATGAGAATTTTTTTTGACTGGCAACGACAAGTCTCAAATCTCTCGTGTCCATCCTCGACCGGTGCCAAGCACCATGTAATATGTCATCGTGCCATCAACATCAGAGATAGGCTTGCATCACATGTACCGGAGGTAGCACTGAGTGGGGCTCTTACAATTTACTTGAAATGTCTCCTAATTTATCACAGTAAACATCAATGGAAAAATTTGAAATTGGAAACAAGGTCACCCTGTGACATATCTCTGATCTGTCTATGAATAGATCACGTTCTGCAGCATTTTTAAAAGTGCGGAACTTAACGTGTTTACTGTATTATTTGAACATATGGACGATGATGGAAACAAAATCCTGACTTTAGACAGTTTGGCGTTATTATTCACGTGCCTTCCTGTGAAAGATTTATTGAATGCATCGCTCATGAAAAGGATAGTTTGCTGGCCATTGCTAAACGACAGTATTACAGGTAAGAGTGTGGGAGATTCTGCTGGCTGAGCACCTGTTTTTCTTGCTTGGTCACCCGAGATTGTTAACGAGCTGATAACGATGGGTTTTGCTGTTCTACGTCCAGTCCTGACTGAAGTGAAAGAAGTAGGCTGGTTCTCAACGATTGCCGATACAATTAATGATATTTCCTGCAAAGAACAGTTCAATATTTTTGTGACGTGGGTTGATGACAGCTACCAAGTATACGAGGAATCACTGGAATTTGTTGAGGTGTATGTTAGTAACCAATGAAACCCACACAAAGGCCCTGAAAGATGTCCTGATATGCTGCAGTCTTGGGCTGGATCAATGTCAAGGTCAAGCATATGATGGGCCTCAAATATGGAGGAAAGTCTGTGTTGTTCACCATGAGAACAGCTCAACTATTTCAGTTCATTGCTTGGCCTGCTGCACTGACTTATGCCTTCAAGACGTTTCCAGTGAAGCGCCAGTTACAGTTTTCCTCGAAGCGACCGACCATCTTTGCACAAATGCTGATTTGCGCTGGCAAAGAGAACCATCGTCAGGTGAGACCACTTTGCCTCATTCAATGGATTGTGAAAATAGGGTCTTTGAGCAACATTTTGTCAATTATCAAATGTTGCTGAATAGCTAGGATTAAATTGGTGAGAGTTAGACCGACGAAATGCCAGACATAGAAGTGGTCAGGCCACATTAATGGAGATAATCGAGTAGGAAGATCGGGCCCACATGCACTGGTCGATATATTTTTCTAACTTACTTTTTTTTAATCCGCAAGGTGTCTAGTAAATGAATTTTCATGTTCCCATCACAAAATATTGTCCCAAGGGGTCCTTTTGGCAGTCATCTTGGTGGCCATCTTGGATTTCCAACGAAAATCGATAATAATCGGCATAACTTTTGAACGAGACACCATACAGAGACAAATGACCCCATTTTTTCAGTGTAATTTCGGCATGGGGAATCGATCGAGAGGGTTATTTTCATTATTTAAACAAATTGGATACATTTAAACTCGAAAAATATGAAAAAAAAGTCAGTATAATTTACACTCAAAATCTTGCAAGTTATCTATCTACATACATACCGAACGAGAAGACTCCCATGAAGTCTGGACTCGACTAAAATTGCCAGTAATTCAGGAAAAATAACAAAATATGATTGCAATAAAGCACAATAACGTGGAAACTATTCTACTACTCTTCTAATCTTCCGCAATAGGACGAGCTACAGAAGTGGTAAACAATGTCATTTTTTCATCGTGCTACTGTATATCGAGTCATCATCATTAAGAAACTCATCATAATCAATCTCTTGCTCCTCTTCCTCGTCTTCATCCTCCTCCACCTCCTCAGCAGTTTTCTCTAGCAAGTCAATGAGGGAAGGGGGAAGGATAGGGCCACACGACCAGTTCACTATCACCATGAAATCATTCGGCTTCCTTGTTGCTGGCCCCTCTATGATATATCACTGGGAGAAGGCATGGCACAATCTCTCCTGAGCCTTGATGGAGTCAGCACGGTATGAATCAGTTGAGAAGACAGAATTCTTCTGAGCCACCATTTGATCTTGCACCTGGAGGCAAACTGCACCAAACATTTGGGGGAGATTCATCATGGTGTGGAGAAGTGCATTGCCATCCTGGATGTGGAGGGCATCTTTTGGATAAGGCACATCCTCAGAAGCATCTTCCATCAAGAAATGAAGCATAGCAGCCTTGTTGGTCCTTTTGAAGAACCTGTCGGCTGTGCCGAGCCTGTGAGGGACAGGGGTGAGCGAGTACCGCATCAGCTCTTCAAGGTTAAGGGGCTCATCCAGGTGCTGCGACTTGATGAGCAGCATGGAAGCGAGGTCACTTTGCTCACGGTACTGGATAACCTGCAAAGTTGCATTGCCATCCTGGATGTAGAGGGAATCTTTTGGATAAGGCACATCCTCAGGAGCATCTTACATCAATCGGTGAGGCATTGCAGCCTTGTTGGTCTGATTGAAGAACCCATCAGCTGTGCCGAGGCTGTGAGGGACAGGGATGAGCGAGTACAACATCAACTCGTCAAGGTTAAGGGGCTCATCCAAGTGCTGTGACTTGATGAGCAGCATGAAAGTGAGGTCACTTTGCTCACGGTACTGGATAACCTGCAAAGTTGAACATGGGAACACCTTGAACCATGCAATGTAGACGACTATTTCCTAGTTCTTGGGCTTGAGGCTCAATTTGTTTGCAAGTTGGCTCCTTCAAAGGCTCCATCTTTGCCCTTGAATACTGGGAACTTGATGTATCGCTCAGTCTTTCCTAACACTTTCAGTTCAAGCCTTTGACAGAAGATACAGTACATTCTGGAGGGAACAGCTGTGTGGCAGAGGATGATGGTGGTTTTCATGGGGAGCGTGATTTTGATGCTTCACTAGATGTTACACTACACTTAAAGTGATCCTGGTTTTTAGTAAAGTTTTGGTAGCAGACTCGATGATAGCCAATTGCTTCTAAATCTGCACCAGCAAGACTCTCTGGAATGCCATTATAGACATCCTCCATGCGATTGGGTGAAACTTGAGGTTCAGTTAGTCGTTTGTCATGAATACTATGTAGCTGAGCCAGCTTGTCAGTGGCAGGAAACCCCTTGACATTACTGATAGGTGTGAAATCGCTATGCTGAATGCCACTCACATGTAAAATATAACTTACACGAGGACGCTTCCACAGTTCTTCTGACCCACCACCATTATCACTCTTGTGTTTCTTTGACTTTGGCATGATTATCCACCACCACCACACGAAAACTATGCTACAATTGTTAATTCACTATCACCTTCACCAAAGCACATTCCAGCTAATTGTACAATAATTCTACAATACAACCGATAAAATAAAATAGAGATTGCATGAGTAAATACGCATCTGGATCGTGCAGTACAAAAATTACCATTACCCCCTCATTAGACACAAGTAAATAGTCAAGCATGAAAATGAGGTCCCAATGCACTGGTTGATATATTTTTCCAACTTACTTTTTGTAATCCTCAAGGTGTCCAGTAAATGAATTTGTATGTTCCCATCTTGAAAAATAACGAGGTATAAATGGATTACTTATGATTGGGGATGACAACCACATTGGTGCATTTTTAGATCCTCGTGGAGGATCTCCAAGTCTTACTCACGTTGTTGTTCTTCATCTTCTTCTTGTGGACTTTTTTGTTTCACAGCCTACAGTTTTCATCGAAACTTCCTGAAACGTGGTATGTATATGTAAAAATACCCTGCGCAGACAGTAACCATCTCCGATTTTGAAAATTCCTCCTCGAAAAAAAGTATGACGTCAAAATATCTCCGCTAATGGAAATCGCCTAAAAAATATCTCGCTAATGGAAATCGCCTAAAAAATTATCTCCGAAACTAGGCAAGCTTTTGAATTCTGTTTGTGAGAATCGAACAGGGCATTAGCAGAGATGAATTACCGCGCATATGATACATCACTATGACGTCATATCAATTTTTATGACGTCATTCCTATTTTTTGACATTTTTGTTTCACAACCCAGAGTTTTCATCGGATCTTCGTGAAACTTGCCATGTATATGCAGAGAGCCCACGTGCAGGCAGCAACCATCTCCGATTTTGGAAATTCTTCCTAGAAAAAAAGTTGACGTCATAATATCGCCGCTAATGGAAATCGCCTATACCATTATCTCTGAAACTAGGCAAGCGTTTGAATTTGTTTTGCGGAATCAAGCCGGCATTAGCACAGATAATTTATCGCAAACCTGATACATCACAATGACGTCATATTCGTTTTGACGTCATCATTAAGAGGACGAGGATCTTAGCTCATTTGAGCTTGTTTATATCTGTGCGAATTGATACAATAAGAACCCCACTCATGAAAATAACCATCTCGATCGACCCCTCATGCCAAAATTATACTGAAAAATGGGGTAATTTGTCTCCGTATGATGTCGAGTTCAAAAGTTATGCCGATTATCGATTTTCGTCGGAAATTCAAGATGGCCACCAAGATGACTGCCAAACGGACCCCTTGGGACAGTATTTCGTGATGGTAACATGAAAATTAATCTACTAAACACCTTGAGGATTGCAAAAGAGTAAGTTCGAAAAATATACCAACCGGGTGCATGGGGACCCTATCTTCCTGCTGTACTACATGTTCTGTTCATGTTTCGTCTTAAAGTTGGCATATCACATCTTCTCTTTGGCAGAACAGGTGTCAATAAATACACAAGGTAAGGATACGTTCAACCAGAAAGCAATGAAGGCCATCGACTCATTACATACCTAACATCAACAGCAACAAAATGAGGAGTTCCACAAGTTCAATGATTATGTCATCGAAGAATCAGAGAGCTTAACAGGAAGACAATACAAGTACTACCTGAAACAGTTCCACCAAGGAGAATTGACAAAGGCACACAGCCACACAACTTCTCCTCTGTAGAGGAGTACTTTCTGCAGAAGTTCTATGAAGTCCTTGGCATTCTGGATCAAGAGCTTGACAGATTTGAGCAAAAAAGGATGTGACTTCTCCA
The DNA here is from genome assembly GCA_035128595.1 of Eptatretus atami. NCBI lineage: Eukaryota > Metazoa > Chordata > Myxini > Myxiniformes > Myxinidae > Eptatretus > Eptatretus atami. The sequence goes on from CM068961.1 coordinate 94,778,291, forward strand.
GCATCTCGATAATCTTCTTCTAGAAGCTGCGAAAGGGCATTATTCCAGATTATCCAAGTTCATTGAAGACCAGCACAAAAAAAACGACATTATCCAGAACTTCTTAGCCTCCAGCTACAAATGTTACCCGATCTAGGAAGATCGCAGACCAGCACAGTCAGTTTAACTGTCATGGAGACCATTTGCCAGGCCACGTCTACGGATCCAGTCGATAAGAAGCTCTTTACAGAGGTATACACACTTCTCAAATTGTACTACACAGTGCCAGCATCTGAGTTAAGTCCTGCAATCCTGATAACGGTGTCAAGCTACCCGAGGGCAAACATGAGCCAACAAAGGCTGAACAACGCTTTGTTCTGCCAGGCCATGAAAGATCCCACAAACAAGAGACATATTGGCATTAGGGAATAACTTTTGTCAAGCAAACGATTCAAGGACGAAGTAGTTTGGCCAGTACACAACTTTCAAAATGACTTATGAATGCTACATGAGGCCTTTTTCAGATGCGCTGTGTGTGGGTTTACACTAACTCGGTTCTGCTCGCTGGACACTTTTTACATGTTTTAATGGTGTGAAATCTGTAATTCAAATAGTCTTTTAAACATAATTTTCAGCATTTAAACAAAAGAGTGGCAATTTCAAGATGGACACCATAATTGTTGTTCCTGAATACAAATAGGCTCGTGGAAATATAGGAATACGACAAATATCTGTGGATGAGATTGAGGTTTTGTTTCCCAATATTTCTGTTAATACAATTAGTGGTCACAGTGAATATACAGCACACACACACCACACACACACACACACACACACACACACACACACACACACACACACACACTTCATAAATATATAGAATTTTTTTTGAATATATCTTGGATTTATTGTTACGGAAATGGCCCTTACGGGAATACTAAGTATAGAATTAGCTCAGTTTCCCCATTAAATTCATGTATAGATAGGTTGTGTGGTACAAGGCGAGATATTGTGTGTCGGGAGGTGTAACAGACTGTTTTTGTGTTCGTGCTATGGTGGTGAAACGAGAGATCGCTATATTCCTTCCTCATTCCGGAATAGGCCCCTCCCAGTCGGCTGAGAGGAGTGGCCTAGAGCGAGGGTGTGGCCTGGACAGGAAGTGACGTGAAGGGAGGAGCCTTTGGTCAGGGAGTCGCCGAGACAGACGTTGTCGAAGGAGCTCGCGTGTCGAGGCGAGAGAGAAAAGAAAAAGCAGTGGTGAATCGACCGGCAGAGAAAGCGGAACCTGCACATCGATTCACCTCACGACTCGAAGGAGAAAGAAAAGGGGACGAAAGGAGTGCTGTGTGTGAGGAACGGGCCGGTTCTCGAGGAAACGACAGCGAACGAAGGAGCACCGTGTTGGGTCTGCCGGGAGAGACGCTGAACCGACCTGCACGTCGGTGATTCGACCGAGAGAGGAACTGAGGGGACGAAGCGGGAGTCGGGCTTCGAGGCGGGAAGGCCGGAGAGGATACGCGGAGCGTCTGACGGTCCTTGCTCACCTCACGGCTCGACACGTTGTGATCCGCCTGCGGAACTCGGACCTCGACTGGGACCTTGTATGGAGAACAGGCCAGGCCGGGATTCGTGTGCTGAACCCTGGAGAGAGATCGGCGATCTCGCATCGTCGACGTGGCGCGGAGCCGAGACGCGCTAGGAGAACCGCGCACGCGGTGACTTGGGCGGAGCTGGAGTGCTGCGCCGCCATTTCTTGCTGCGCGGCACGTTCGAGCGGGAGTTCGAACCCGTGGAAACCGCCTGGTTTTTACGAGCGACCTTCGTGCTTTTTGGACATGGTCCTCTCGTCCATGAGCCATCACCAAGTACTCTGTCTTGTCCTGCATGCTGTTTGTTTGCACGTGTTGTATAAGGCATATTCGTAGTAATCCCCTCGAAACTATTAGCCGTGGTCCCCTAGTTAAGAACGGGTTGATTGTTAATAAAACCACTGTCGTGTTATTGCTTATGTTGTGATCCCTGATGTCCCCAATAAATCTGGTTAATTCTGATGAAGTTGCCGCTATGGATTAATGCGTGTCGCGTCGAGGAACGATCCGTTCGATTGGCATACAAGACCAAAATGGTTACAGCTGGTAGATCGCTCCGCTCGTCACTGACAAAGCCAGTCTGTAACTCGGGGTTCTATCTCCCCAACTGGTAAGGTACAGGATTACGTTGGTTATCGCGATTAAAGACGCGTGACCCGGGGCCTGTGCCGAGCCGGCCGCGTTATACTCCCGGAGACGGTGGTGGCGAGGTGGCACCAGGGACCCGTCAGATTCCCGCCACCCTGGTCCGCATCACATAATATAATTTATATATATATATATATATATATATATATATATATATATATAGACAACTGTTACATCATGTTCATTTGAAAACCTGAAATATTTTACCCCTTCCCCCAAAAGCTTGAAATACCACAACATGCATAAAATAAAGCCTGTAATTCAAAATTTCATGGTGTGGGAGGGGCATGCCCCATACACCCCTCGCAGGACATGCCTTTAGCATGTTCAGTGATAACTTTTTTTTTTACAGTTTGGGCATCCCCCACTTTTGATGACGTTCCTGTGACCCTGGAGGGTAATCGTATTGGGAAAAGTTTGCTGAGAAGAAATACAATTGAAAACCTCAAAGGCAGCAGGGCAACTCGTGAATGATGATGATGTTTTGATTTTTTTCTTTGAGTGCTATAGCATTGGCCTTGATGAGTGCATTTTTATGAAATATGCAATAAAGGTCGACTCAAAAGTTCTTCCTGGTAATTATAAGCCATCTGGGCACTTAGTGATTTACAATTGCACACTCACATGAATCATACCCAGGTTGCTGCCATGCATCCTTACATCAATTCATGGGGGGTATTGAAGGTCTATTGGAGCATGTTGAGCTGGATATAAATATAAAACTGTCCTTATTCCCAAGTAAAAGTAAGATTAACTCGGCCATTGACATTTAGTGATCCTGCTTGAATTTTCCAAAAGTTGATTGAAATTTCTGTAGTTGAGCATCAGAAGGTACAACGAAGCTCTCCTAAGGGTCAAAGTGCCCATTTTCATTTATCGTACACCACTCCATCCAAATTCCATATCTAGGCGATACATGACGTCATCGCCAGGCGCTGAAGGAAGGGAGTACTCAGTTTTTACTCCGTTTTCTTGTTTGTTTGATTGTTTGTCTGGGTGATATCTCAACCATCCTTTGATCTCGGAAGATAAAATTTGGGGACAAAAGTGAAGACATACTTTGGCAAAAACTTTTTATTTTTTGATTAATCAATTAATTGATAAATTACTTAGTTATTATCGATTTATTAATTACTTATTTTATTTCACATCTGGGCAATATCTCAGGCACCTTTTGAGCTCGGAAGCTGATATTCGGAGATGACAGTGACCAAGTGATTTGGCCATAAAGTGTAGTTTTTGATTTATTGATTAATCGATTGATTCATTTTTCGTTTAATTACCTGATTTTCAAAAAGTTACAGATTCGGATGAAACGGTGTTGGTTTAAGTATGCTATTCGGCAATGGATTAAGAAATTAATTATACGATTATTATTTATTTATTTTAACTCTGCAATTAATCAATAAATTATTGTACACCACTACCTCCCAATTCCGACCCCACGTGCTGCAAGGCGACATTGCCGGTCGCCGAAGGTGCCCCGGCGATATCGCGTGCTGGAAGATTGTTATTTATTTGGCATGGGGGTGGTGTACTTTTAATTTACCGCTCCTTGTTCAGATTTTGAGCGAAAGCAAAGGAACTTTTTTCGACTTTACACGTCAAAATAACTTTACTTCATGGGCTCCATTAAGGATCGTCATTTGAACAGCTTTCTGTCGCAGGGTTTTTGTTGTGTTTTTTGAGTTAGGGTTTACCTACTCTCTGTCTAATACCCCATGAGGTTGTTTTTATTATTCCAATAACTTCGACTTTGACTAGTCTGACATGAATTTATCCTTGTATGTCGTGGGTAATATGGGGTGACAGGATGCCTCAGCTCTAGCATCCTCATCATTGAATTTGTAGTTTGAGTGTGATTCTCAGTGAAGTGAGAATTAAAATTGCCAGACTCATGTGATGCTGGATAGTGCAGCAAGGCACCCTATAAAGTGGGAGGCTTAGACAACTGCCCTGTCTGCAACATGGCCATTAAAGGTTTCAAATATCTTTCAAAAAGAGTAGGTCTGTCCAAATTGTCCAAATTTTCTGGAATAATTAAATGTAGTGTTTATCTTCTTGCCATATTAAGATCCTTTCTTTGGCCCACAATACCCATGTCAATCATATAATTCCCAATAAATGGTAAGTCCCGGAGAGATGGCAAAATGTCGTACATATGATCTTCAGAATATGTACCGGGACTACCGGAGCATTTTGGTGGTGGATACTTTCATCATTTAGTCGTTTCTCTCACCCTACCTGAGGCTGGACTGCCAGTAATAATTCCAACTGAGTGTGTGGGTTTTTGCAGCCAGCAGGAGGATACTGCGGACAAGGAGAACGTGTCCAAAGCAGGATATGCAGATGGAGCTTCGGAGATCATTACGGATGACGAGGATAGTGAGTACACCCTCTGTACCACTGTGACCGCTGTGCTTGCAGGCTTGGAAACGCATGGCTGGTTTTGAAGATCTGGAGTTAAGACCATTGGCTCACTTGTCCTTCCTTACCAAGGCTTCCCTTTTTGTTTTGTTTTTTTTCTTCTTTTCTCTTCCCAAAGTCACGATGCTGTTGTAGAGTTTGAGGAACATGATCCGTTTGAGATTTCTTTGTGAACAACCTGCAGCTAGAAATGGTTTTGGTTTAGATGTAATAACAACATCATTTGTAAAAATTGTGCCCTTGTTTAAATTATGGGTCATCATATAAATTGGCCAGCTATGTAACCTTCTTTAACTCGTGTGTCAATTTAAAAATGGCCGATCAAAGGTCTCATTGCAGCTCCAAGCACCACGTGTCTTTACAGCGGCCATTGCTTCAACCTTGCAGGCTGGCTGGGGCAGCACCAACATTAAACACGTCGTGATATAGATTCCTCTTAAACGGCATTCTTTAAATTATTACAAATTGTTCAGGAACGTGTAATTCTATTATTTCGGCGATTATTACTTTTATTGAACAAATGATTGGAACAAAGATGGTTGTTGAATTAATTAACCAAATTGCTCAGAAGTCAAGGTTCTCTGGGCTATTGCAAGACACAACTGTTGCTAAAGGATCAAAGTATACGACAAGGCCTGGGATTGTGAAAGTGAAATTGTGAAGGAGTGTACCTTGAATATTGCAACATCACCGCCAATGATGGGGGGAATTAAATGAAATTGGATTAGCTGTTCCAACATCATGGAGTAAATTACAACTTAGGTGAACCTTGATCTTTATATAGATCACCGGTTTAGGTAATACGAGACTGGTTCAAAATTGACCTGGACTTTTCATGCTCGTAATTAAGCTGGCAAGTACTGTACATTACAACAACAAAAAAATGATGCTTACATTCTATTTCAATGTATTCTCCAGCTTTGGAAATGCCTTATCAGTTTGGAATCGTAGGCTGTTGTAAAAAAATTTTAGGACCCGTATGTAGCAAGTACAGGACATCAGTCTTAATGGGCTCGTTTGTCAAACATTCTTGATAGCAATGTATGTGGTTTTTTTTTAACAATATGGATCTTCTTGACTAGCAATCATCGCCATGTTGTGCAGAAAATCGTTGATAAATTTCAACAGGCCTGATGTTTTCCTGTGTCGGAGTGGCGACCCGTCCAGGATTGTGCCCAATAGCCAAGGAGACTGCTTAACCAGCACCAACGCTCTGCCCAGAGTATGGTCCCAATCTCCTCCTCCTGATGTTTTCATTGACCAGAGATTTCATAATTATTTGCAGTTCCACCCTTTTTGTGCCACATCTTGATTTCCAGTACGTGTATTAAATTAAGCAGGAAAATGTAAGGATACGTATTGTTTACAGATGCCCACAAAAACAGATTTCCTGAAAAAGTATTTATCCTCCAACAATATATGGTGCATACTGCCTCAAACATCAGTCACAATGTTCTTAAATCCTTCTCTGCTGCTCTTGCTTCTCCTGTCTCCTGTCCTTGTACCTGTCCTTTGCCTTTGGGCTATCTACTGTCTGCCTCAAAGTCAGCAAACATCACTCCTGCCAGTGAGGGAGCAAAAACACAGATCTTCTCAACTACAGACCAGTAAGCTTGCTTCCAATTATAAGTAAATGATTGATTTATTCCATGGAATCAATCATTGCTGGCAACACTAATGTTTCTTCTTTTCAATCAGACTGATATCTGAGCTTCTGTCTGGATTCCATGTTTCTCACTCAAGTCTTGACATACTGATACTCCTCTCTGACCAATGGTTGCCGGCGCTAGATCTCAGATAAGAGGTCAGGATCCTCACCCTGAACATATCTCAGGCATATGACATTCCGACAAACTGCTTTAGTTGCCAAGCTGGCTAACTGTGGCATACAAGGCCCACGTCATACCTGGATCTCTGACTTCCTCAACTCATGTACTGAATTCATTCATTACTATCAATAGAACCCTCTCCTCTCCTTTCTCCCAGTGGAGGTGGTAGTGCCCAAAGACAGTGTATTGGGCCTATCCTTATTCCTCACATACACAACCAACCTCTCCATTACTCTGGAAAACCTCTTCCTTTTTGCATATGTCTCTGCATTATGTCATACATTATCTCCTTTACATTGATGCCCAGAGAATGGCTGTGTCACTCTCTGATGGATCTAGAATTGATTGGGTGTTCGTCTAACAATTGGGACATGTTCTTCAATCCTGCAAATAGTACAGTCTTGCCCTGTTGCTCCAGAAGGATCATTACACAAACCTATCTGTTTATATGGTCAGCCACCGTTAAACCTCTCTGCCTCACCATCAGCCATCATCCCTCCTCAACCCACCATATTAGCAAAGCTGGCTTCCAAAGTCAGCCGCAGACTCGGCTTCTCCGTCGATCCAAGTTCTTCCTTGATGAATCAGAACTACTCACAGCCCACAAGGCTTTTGTCTGTAGCTCAATGAAGTACTGCTCTCCAAAATGGTCTGGAGCCCTCAATCTCTCTCTCTCTCTCTCTCTCTCTCTCTCTCTCTCTCTCTCTCTCGCTCTCTCCTTGAATCTCGGGAGTCTAAAGCTCTCAACATTATTGGCATTTCCCGTGATGACGCTGAAGCACAAATCCTGTTGCTCTTACATCGCAGACAGGTCACTCAAATCAATTTTGGAGCTCCAATGAGAGCCAAGGGAAGCAGCATTTCCAAAGATTCCTTGTTATATTATTTTCTGGAAACTGCAGCCCTGAATGTAAAATGATCTTACAACTGCATCCAGGGGCCAACCAGAATTTTTTTGAATGGGAAAGGGGGAGTGGGGGGGTCACATGCTGCCTGTCAAGTGAGAAATCCTTCAAATTCAAAGGAGTATGGGACGGAAGGTTTATTTGAAGACATTACACCGTATGTACTCTGGCCAAAGGGGGTGGTGGATCCTCTGCCCTCCCCTTCATTGGGCCTTTGACTGCAATACTATGTTGACCATGATAGTCGACAAGAAAGTCCAATTTGGGGTGTAATGAAAGCGTCAATCATTCCATTTCCGGTTTCATCCCTATAAACGAATGGACAAAAACAGAAGTGACAAACTTCAATTATTTGTAAAGCAGCAAGCTTGCTACCCAAGCAAACAAACAACAATATCAAGGAATTGTAAGAATGTAACCATCTATTTCTCGAGATTCCACATAATGGAGTTGACAAAGAAAAACCTGACTCAATCGAAGATGGTCTTTGTCCCTATACTGGTCTTGGGAATCATTAAACTTTGATCGATTTAAGCCCATCATTCACTGTTCTCATCCCGCTGATGCAGTGCTGGTGGCTTCCTGCCTTCCTGGCTTCCTTTGACTGGTACAATTGATGATGAAATAGAATTGCATCAAATAGAGTGGCAAACAGACTTGCATCGATGATGCGGATAGTTACTAATTTGAGTGAATCTTTGGAAGTTTGATTATAACTCTCAATCTTTGTGCAGGGGTGTGTGTGTGTGTCCACAGGGTTAGTGTACTCTATTTTAGTTGGCTATTATATCTGCTATTTTAAAGCAAGACCATGTTATTGATATGATATGTAAAGGAGCTCATGAAGTTTTGTTTGACTGCAACAAATGTTTGAAATGTCTCCTGTAAGTTCTGCACACTTATATATATATATATACGTATGGAATAGTTTGACTACAGACAAGTGTTTCATGCGAGACTCTGGAAATAACCCTCATTACAGCATCTTTGAGTTCAGAAATGTTCATTTGGTTCTCTTTGAAAACATTTTCCTGAATAAATCCCCACAGAAAACAATCTAAAGGTGAGAGGTCAGCAGATCTTGGAGGCCAAGGAAATCCAGATCGATGGGAAATTATTCTGCCAGGAAAGTGATTGTTGAGTCACTGCATAAATACCTAAAGGTATTTTCATCCACCACCTCAGCATTTAAAGACTCCGAAGACCCCTAAGACTCTTAAGGCCCCAAATATCTTAATTTGGCCCAAATTTGGCACACAGATCAAGACTTTTGACCCCAAAGACCCTTTAGACCCCAAATATCTTAAAGACCTCTAATACCCCTCAGACCCCAAAGACACTTTCGTCCCATAAGACCTGAAGGACCCTTAAGCCCCCTTACACCCTTCAGACAGATTAGACAGCTTGGATCTTTGACCATTTATAGCTTTAGACCACTTGGACCTTTTTAGACCCTTTTGACCCCCTTAAACACCAACTACAATTGGAATGTACCCTTTAGACCATCTAGAACCTTTTAAGCGCACACCACACAAACATCGATAGTCTTCTTACAAAACACAGACTATACATTTTTCAGTAAGTAATGCACAAACTCGAACTACCCAGTGGGTTGGTACTCTGCTGTCGAATAAATAAACTCTGCTGTCTGTCTGTCTGTGTGTACAGAGACATGACAGAAGTAAATAGACACCATGGTTTATAAAGAATTAATTTATTGAAAATTTGATCCATTTTAATACATACACTAGTATTTGGTAGACTTGTCATTTGCAGATTTCAATGCTTTTACTCTTTCAGACATAGAACTAATGAGTTCTGAAATTTTCTCTTGTGGGATTTCTTCCCAGGCTTCACACAAAATGTTTGTCAATTCTTCCCGTGGTGTTGGTTTCCTGGACTTTTTCCGCACAGCTCGATCCAATATGGCCCAGAGGTGTTCAATGCGATTCATGTCACGAGACTGACTTGGCCATGGAAGTCGCTTGATCCCATTTCTGTCCTGCCATTCTTTGGTCTTTTTTTGCAGTGTGGCATGGAGCTCCATCTTCCATGAGCAGAGTGTTGTTTTTGACCATCTGACCAGTGGAGAAGATGGGGAGTTCATCCTCAAGGATAGAAATGTGTGTCGTAGTGTTGATGTTGCCAACACACTCCACAAGCTCTGACCGACCAGCACTCCAGATTGCTTCTCACACCATCACTGAAAAACCACCGTGTTTAACAGTTGGCTGCAATTGGTTCAAAGGAAACGCTTAACTGGGAAGTCTACAGACCCATACACGTCCACTATCAGAAAATTGAGCAAATTGGGACTCACCTGTAAAAATGACAGTTTGCGAAAACTCCAAGGGTCTTGTGGCCATCTCGTCAGCCACGTCTTTCTCCTTTGAATGTTGGCTGGTCTAAGAAGTGGTATTCTCCGAGCTGCTCTCCCATCGTAGCCCAATTGATGAAGGTGCTGTACGACAGTTCTTGAGCTAACTTGGACCTCCTCTGCAACATCTGCTGTCTTGCAACAGAGAGATTTCTCAATGGACCGCTTCACAGCTCGAAGACACCTTTCTGAGGGCCCAGGTTGACCAGAACAGGAAGCTGTGGATTCCTTGACTTCCCTGGTGAATTCCACAATCACACGATTGACTGTATAAAGCGGAATGCCAAGGTTCTGAGCTATCTGATACTGGCTGACTCCACTTTCCGATTGGCCAATAATTAATTCGTCCTCTTTGAAAATCGCAAAGGTCGTGTGCTCCCTGGGTTCGAGGCAGGGTTAATTTTTGTACTAGACCCAGGAACTCGTTTCTGCAAATAAATAATTGAATATGAGTACAAATCACTGAGTAAAACTTGCTTTAAATAGATGAAATGAAGCAATTTAAGGTGTCGATTTACTTCTGTCATGTCTGTGTATGTTCGCGTTTTTTTGCAAAGACCGCAGGGCCGACAAACACCAAATTTGGCACACAGACCAAGTCTAACCCGTGGATTGTCCTCATGTTATTTTCATCCACCACCTCAGCTTTTGAAGACCCCTAAGACCTTAAGGCCCTTAAGACACTGAATACCCTTTGGACCACAAAGACCCTTTCAGACCATTTATGACCACAAAGACCCTTAAGACCCGTAAGACTCGAAAGATCCCCTACATCCTTCAGACAGATTACACAGCTTGGACACTTGACCATTTAGAGCTTTAGACCACTTGGACCTTTTTAGACCCTTTTTACATACTTGAAGGTTTCGACCTTTTTGGCTGATTCAAAACTAAAATTGGAACGTACCCTTTAGACCATCTAAAACCTTTTAAGCGCACACCACACAAACATCTACAGTGTTCTTACAAAACATAGACTGTATATTTTACAGCAAGTAATGTACAACTCGACCCACCTAAGGGGTGGGTACTCTGCTATCTATAATAATGAATTAGTTGGAAGGCCGCCAGGAAAATTACCGAGAGATTTTTTTTTAATTGAAGTTATTATATACATGTACACTATAATAAACACCCTGTGAAAATTCATTTGTGGGAGGAGAGATTGGAGTAGGGTAGGAGGAGGTGGGAGGATGGAGGAGAAGGGGTGAGAGTCTGGAGGGGATGGTGTGAGAGGGGGTACGGGTGGGTTTAGGGAGAGGATTGGAAGAGATGGGGTGGGGAGGAGGAAGGGGAAGGGTCAGGGTGGGAGTCTGGAGGGAGGGTGGGGTGGGAAGGGAAACGGGTGGTTGAGGGAGGGGAGGGGAAGAGGTGAAGTGGGAGGAGGGAGGGGAAGGTGTGCGACAGGATGAGGGAGGGAAAGGGTGGGATGAGCGAGGAAAAGGGGTGGGAGGAGGGAGGAGTACCCGGCGGCGTTGCTGGGCAACACCGGGTACCTTTGCTAGTATATATATATATATATATATACAGTATATGTGTATTTTATATATATGTACATATATATTTATGTGTATATATGTACGAGGTCTATCTAAAAAGTAACGGGACTGACTTCACAGAAATTTTATTCCAAAAAATATATTGAAATCACAGCTTATCCCCTTCAAAATAGTTTCCCTCCAGTCTCACACACTTGTCCATCCTTCTTCCGCTTCAATGCACCCCCGGAAGGCTTCTTCTGGAATCCTCCGGAGCTCCGTCGTCACAGGCCTTTTGATGGCCTCCACATCAGGAAATCGGTTCCCCTTGATCACCCCCTTGAGCTTGGGGAAAAGGAAAAAATCAAAAGGGGCCAAGTCTGGGAATACGGGGGTTGCTCCAGAGTTGGCACGTTCCTCTCCGCCAGAAACTGTCGGATGCTCAGGGCACTGTGAGCAGGGGCGTTGTCATGGTGGAGCACCCAGGCGTTGTTCTCCCACAGATCCCTCCTCTTGTCCCGGACTGATCTCATGAGGCACCGGAGGATCTCCTTGTACACGTATTAATTCACTGTTTGTGGTAGAAATCGAAGTGGACGATGCCCTTGATGTCAAAAAACGCGATGAGCATCACCTTGACCTTCGACTTCGACATCCTTGCTTTCTTTGGTCTTGGTGATGCCGGACTTTTCCACTGACGACTCGCCGTTTGGTCTTGAGATCGGATTCGAATATCCACGATTCATCCCCAGTACTGACTCTCCCGAGCATGTCTGGATCGTCCTCGAGGCGCTCGATAATGTCTTGACAGACAGTGACTCTTTGCTGTTTCTGGTCCTCAGACAACAGCTTGGGGACCATATTTGCGCACACTTGCGCATTTCGAGATTTTCAGTGATGATGCTCCAGACAGTGTCCTTGTTGATGAAAGTTCCTCAGCAATCATCCGCACCATGAGTCGACGATCTGCGTGCACCATCTGCTCACAAGCTCGATGTTGTCCGCCGTTCTGCTCGTTGAAAGTCTTCCAGACCGTGGATCGTCTTCAACCTCCTCCCGTCCTCTTTTGAACCTCTTGTGCCATTCAAATGCACGTGTACATGACATCATTTCTTCCCGTAGACTTGCTGCAGTATTGCGAAGGATTCGGAAGGTGTTTTGCCAAGCTTGGCAAGAAACTTCAGATTGGCTCTCTGCTCACGACTCAACGCGATGACTCGGACTAGACAACGTGTAAAGCACGACCTGTAAAAAATCACACAATGAGCGCAGTCAACCATCACCAATCATGTGTATTGTTGGAATGTTGCAAAGACTGTGATGCAACCCGTTCATTCAAGTTGTGTAAGTGGAGCACACAGCAGGCTTAGTCCTGTTACTTTTTTGATGGACCTCATATATATATATATATATATATATATATATATATATATATATGTATATTTGTGTATATGTATATAATATATATATATATATTATGTAACAATGGAACTGCAAATTATATATACAAGCAGAGTACCTGCCCAACGGGCGATTTTGTTCCAAGCATGCAACACATTCTTCTGATGCATACCTTATTTGGGCATTGGATAGGCAACTGACATCTCTGTCGGCAAAAATATAATAATCACCCATGAAGTTATGTGACCTTATTTCATTAATTATTTTGAGAAAAATTGCTTTGATTTACATCATTGCCTCCTTCCTCGACCACCAGCAAAGATAAAAACACCCTTTACACGAATTGGGTCATACTGATCCAAGTCTGGATAGAATCGGCTCAGAACTGCAGGAGGTGAGCGCGACAAACAAACACACAAACACTGATCCGTGAATTATATTGAGGATAAGTAAAGAAAGGGGGAAGTGATTGTGAATTTAACGTTCCATCTTTACTTACTTTTGACCTGGTTCTTAACAAACGGGACAGGAACAACGCAGGCTGATAGCCGAATGGCCTTCTCATGCGCCAAAGTTCCCTGTGTATTTTTGTCCAATGTTATTCAGAAAAAAATAAATGGGGAGGGGGGGGGGACAGAGAGTTGAGGGTGAGGGTGCATGGAGTTTGAAGAGGGAGATTGAGATGTTGGGAAGGGTGTGGGGATTGAGGATTTGGGGTTTGGAATTGGGTTAGTACTTGGAGTTTGGGGCAGTTGAGGGCTTGCAGAAGAAAGGGGGGGGGAATGAAAGAGTTGGCTTGGGGGGGGGCAGAGAGGGGCCAATGTTTGGATCGAGGGGTTTGAGGCTTTTGAGGGGGGTGGGGGAGTTGAGGACATTGGGTTGGAAGGGGTTTGAGGATTTGAAGAAAGAGGGAGGAGAGCGCAGAGTTTGGGTGTGGTAGTAAAGGGGGGGGCAGTGAAAGGACAGAGATTGGAGGGGGTTGAGGACTTGGGATTGTGTGTGTGTGTTGTGGTGTGTGTGTGTGTGTGTGTGTGTGTGTGTGTGTGTGTGTGTGTGTGTTGTGTGCAGGGGTGGGGGGGAGGGGATGAGGGACCTGATGCCACATTTTACATTATGCAGAATATCTATGAGTCCCAGATAGTTCCGTTGGATCTTTTGTGTTTCTCGTTATTTTGGATCTTCTGGTTCTTTTGGATCCTCATGGTCTTTTGGGTCCTCTGGATATTTTGGTTGTTTGGGGTCCTCTGAATATTTAGCATCCTTTGGTATTTTGGGTCTTTTGGGTCTTTCAGGGTCTTCAGTATCTTTTGGGTCTTCGGGGTCATTTTAGTCTTTTCGTCGTTTAGGTTTTTGGGTTCGTTGAGGTCTTTTTAGTCTTTGGGGTCATTTTGGTTTTTCGGATCTTTGGGGTCTTATGGGTCTTTGGGGTATTTAAGGGTCTTTGGGGTTGTTGGGTATTTTTGGGCTTTCAGGATCCATTGGGTCTCCAGGGTCCATTGGGTCTCAGGGTCCATTGGGTCTTTGGGGTCCTTGGGTGTGGGGAGGGTCTTTTTGGGTCCTCTGGGTACTTTAGGTTCAGTATTTCAGGTTGCATATGTGGGTGATGTTTGGTCAGCTTTCCAACCCATGGGTGAAGAACGGATATACAGGGTGTGTCAATAAAAGGTTATTAACCCTTCAAAATTTTAATAACCAAAACATTGAGTAATAAAACAAAAAATTACTCGAAAAATGAAACCAAATCATGGAGAATGAAACTCATTATGTGTTAATGTGCTTATAGTTGAGATGTTTCGATGTGAGCACTCCCCCCCCCCACCCCACCCACGCACACAAAATGCACTCACACGAATTGTGAAGTTTTCAATGACGTTTCTGCAAGTTTTAATGGTTACTGTCTGCACATAAGCCTCAACTGCTGCCTTCAGATCTGGGATGTTCCTTGTAGCAGTTACCCTTACAAGCTTCCCAGAGGAAAAAAATCCAGCAGATTGAGGTCGGGGCTGTGTGGAGACAATTCATTTTCCATACGCAAATGAGAATCGTTGTCCGAATTTTGATTCAGAAAGCCAATTGTTTCGTTGGCTGTATGTGGGTAGTACGGTCTTGGATGAACCACTGTCGCCGGAGGGCTGCAGTGCTTATCGATTGCTTCAAGTCTTCATAAAATGCGTTGGCAATCGACCGGCATCATTCTTCATCGATGGTAACCGTTCTTCCGTTTTTGTCTTCAAACAATACGGCCCAAACACACCTCTGT
>CM068961.1:94793722-94807398 GCA_035128595.1 Eptatretus atami
CGAAGGATTCGGAAGGTGTTTTGCCAAGCTTGGCAAGAAACTTCAGATTGGCTCTCTGCTCACGACTCAACGCGATGACTCGGACTAGACAACGTGTAAAGCACGACCTGTAAAAAATCACACAATGAGCGCAGTCAACCATCAACGTGGAAAGGTGTTGGATGGTGTTGTGATGGGTTGTGCGGCACTTGTGGAATGAATGACTAAAGAGTTTGGGTGAATGGCGTTGATTGTGCAGATGAGGAGAGTGAGTGCGAACAGCGTACCCTGCGGTAGGAGTCTCTTAACCAGGTTGGGTGTAGCGTTAGGGGCGACTTTAGAGGATTCGGACATGGATTCTGGCTGCTTGTTCCATTGTGCAGGCGAACTGCGGGCGAGGGGTAGGTGCATGCCAAGGTATGGGGGATACTGGTGGTAGTGACATGGTATGGGAAGTTGGTGGGTCGGGAAGGCAGGGCAGCAGGGCTTTTGGGGGTTCCTGGGCAGGTGAAGGCTGTTCAGAGGTGGCCAGGGGAGCACCGTAGGGTTCAGTGGCCAGGAGAGCACAGTGGGGAGGTGCTATGAGAGCACAGTTATGGGTGCTATGAGGCCCAACAGTATGGGGGCTAGAGAGAGCCCCCCCTTGTTAGGAGCGCCAGAAGCACGCTCAGGTGAACCCCGAGGTCGCTGGGTGTCTCCACCCCCGATTGGAAGGCAGGCAAGAGGCCTAGAGTAGTCACACCCCAGCCAGCGAGTTATGCCTGGCACCACCAAATGAAAAAGAGGAAAAGAAGGGCCTTGCCCGGTTTATAGAATGGAACAGTGTGCCAGTCGGGAAAAGGGTCATTAGGATCATTTCTGCCATGCAGGGGTTGTTGCATTGTCTGAACTAAGTTAATGGTTAGATTCGATGGGACTCTCCTCCGCAACCAGTCATGTGTGACACCTGGTTACGAGTAGGTGTTGATGGGGAGAAATTGTTTGGCAAGGGCCAGGCTAGTCACCCTCTCCAAGTGCCAGAAGGCCACCAGTTATGTCATGAGCACGCACTCCACAAAGATAAACAGTTGAGTAAGAAACACACCGTCCTGTCTGCTAAAAGAAAAAAAGAGAAAGAAAAAAAAGGGAGAACCTAACCAAACAAGTCAGGCAAGGAAGGTTAAGGGTTACACTCCATCTCCCTAGTCTTAAGGTCATCACACCCATTTGCGTCCTCAAGAACGCCTCCGAACTGGCATTGTTTACCATCAGTTGCCACCATGCTTCACCTGCTGTCCAATGCAGGGTTGTTGCCTGCTACTGCTGTGAGTAGGCCATTGGGCCGAAGCATTTTTGTGGGCGATGAGGCCAAAGTGCTTGTGTGGGCCGTTGCGGCTGAAGTTTCATTTGCCATTTTGTGGGCTCAGTGAGCCAAAGAACTCTTTGTGAGGATTAGGCCACTGGGCCGATGAACTCACCTGGTGAGAGGCCAACTAGGTCCACGAAGCTGAGGAAACCTCAGGGTGAATTGGACAATACTGCCGGGAGGGGCATGAAGGAGCAACACGTGAAAGAACTTTACCTTTGAATGTCTGCTCCTATGCAAATGTTGGTGTTAAAAGTAAAAAATTGAATGCCCTCCGTTCAAACCAAATTAGAATGTTAAGTTACGTGCATAAAGTGTAAATTTTGTTTTGTTAGGATTGGTGACCCGGACACACGAGGATAGGACATGCAATCTTTACTGTGACACTTTGATTTTTTGAGTTAAGTGCTTCCCATTGTTGTGGGTTAGAGTAAAATGCGGAGATCTGTGCTGTCCGTTAGACAGGGGCCTTGCCGTGGGCTGCTCCAGTGGAGGCTCGGATGCCTCGGAGAAAGGTGGGGGTAGGGTGTTAGGAATGGCCCCTTACGGGAATACTAAATATAGAATTAGCTCAGGTTCCCCCATTAATTCATGTATAGATAGGTTGTGTGGTATAAGGGACGATTGTGTGGTCGGGAGGTGTAACAGACTTGTTTTTTGTGTTCGTTGCTATGGTGGTGGAACGAGAGCGATCAGCTTATATTCCTTCCTCATTCCGGAATAGGCCCCTCCAGTCGGCTGAGAGGAGTGGCCTTAGAAGCTGAGGGTGTGGCCTGGACAGGAAGTACGTGGAAGGGGAGGACTTTGGTCAGGGATCGCGAGACAGGCGTGTGTCGAAGGAGCTTCGCCGTGTCGAGGCGAGAGAGAAAAGAAAAAGGCAGTGGTGAATGACCGCAGAGAAAGCGGAACCTGCCATCGATTCACCTCATGAACTCGAAGGAGAAAAAGAAAGGGACGAAAGGAGTGCTGTTGTGTGAGGAACGGGCCGGTTTCGAGGGCGTGCTCGGAAGGTCGCTTCGAAACGATGCGAAACGAAGGAGGCACCAGTGTTGGGTCTACCAGGAGAGACGCTGACCGACCTGCACATCGGTGATTCGACGCGAGCGAGGAACTGAGGGGACGAAGCGGGAGTCGGGCTTCGAGGCGGGAAGGCCGGAGAGGATACGCTGGAGCATCTGACGTCCTTTGCTCACACTCCGGCTCGACACGTTGTGATCCGCCTGCGGAACTCGACCTCGACTGAGACCTTGTATGGAGAACAGGCCAGGCCGGGATTCGTGTGCTGAAACCCTGGAGAGAGATCGGCGATCTCGCATCGTCGACGTGGCGCGGAGCCAGACCGCTGAGGAGAACCACGCACGCGGTGACTTTGGGCGTGAGCTGAGTGCTGCGCGCATTTCTTGCTGCGCGCACGTTCGAGCGGGAGTTCGGAAACCCGTGGAAAACCCGCTGGTTTTTACGAGCGGTTCCTTCGTGCTTTTTTGGGACACGGTCCTCTCGTCCATGAGCATCACCAAGTACTCTGTCTTGTCTTGCATGCATTGTTTTGTTAGCACGTGTTGTTAAGTGGCATATTTCGTAGTAATCCCCGTCGAAACATTATTAGCCGTGGTCCCCTAGTTTAAGAAGCAGGTTGATTGTTAATAAAACCACTGTCGTGTTATTTTGCTTTGTTTGTGATCTCCTGATGTCCCCAATAAATTCTGGCGTTAATTCTGATGAAGTGCCGCTATGGATTAATGCGTGTCGGTCGAGGAATCGATCCGTTCGATTGGCAACAAGACCAAAATGGTTACAGACTGGTAGACTCCGCGGTCACTGACAAAGCCAATCTGTAACTCGGGTTCTATCTCCCCAACCTGGTAAGGTACAGGGATTACATTGGTATCCGCGATTAAAGACGCGTGACCCGGGGCTTGCCGAGCCGGCCGGCGTTATAGACTCCGCCGGAGAGGTGGTGGCCGAGGGTGGGCACGCAGGACCGGGTCAGATTCCCGCCACCACTGGATCCGCATCATATTATATATAATATATATATATAGACAACTGTTACCATCATGTTCATTTGAGAAACACTGAAATATTTTACCCTTCCCCCAAAAGCTTGAAATAACCAAACATGCATAAAATAAAGGCCTGTAATTCAAATTTCATGGTGTGGAGGGGCATGCCCCATACACCCCTCGCAGGACATGGCCTTTACATGTTCAGTGATAACTTTTTTTTTTTTTACAGTTTGGGCATCCCCCACCTTTTGATTGACGTTCCTGTGACCCTGGAGGGTAATCGTATTGGGAAATAGTTGCTGAGAAGAAATACAATTGAAAAACTCAAAGGCCAGCAGGGCAACCGCGTGAAATGATGATGATGTTTGTGATTTTTTCTCTTGAGTGCTATAGCATTGGCCTTGAGTGCAATTTTAATGAAATATGCAATAAAGGTCGCTCAAAGTTCTTCCTTGGTAATTTAAGCCATCTGGGCACTTAGTGATTTACAATTGCACACTCACATGAAACTACATCACCCAGGTTGCTGCCATGCATTCCTTACATCAATTCATGGTGGGGTATTGAAGGTCTATTGGAGCATTGTTGAGCTGGATATAAATAATAAAACTGTCTTATTCCCAAGTAAAAGTAAGATTAACTCAGCCATTGGAATTAGTGATCCTGCTTGAATTTTCCAAAAGTTGATTGAAATTTCTGTAGTTGAAGGCATCAGAAGGTACAACGAAGCTCTCCTAAGGCCAAAGTGCCCATTTCATTTATTCGTACACCACTCCAATCCAAATTCCATATCTAGGCTATACATGACGTCATCGCCAGGCGCTGAAGGAGGAGTACTCAGTTTTTACTCCGTTTTCTTGTTGTTTGATTGTTTTTCTGGGTTGATATCTCAAACCATCCTTTGATCTCGGAAGATAAAATTTGGGGACAAAAGTGAAGACATATTTTGGCAAAAACTTTTTTATTTTTTGATTAATCAATTAATTGATAAATTACTTAGTTATTATCGGATTTTATTAATTACTTATTTTATTTCACATTCTGGGCAAATATCTAGGCACTTTTGAGCTGCGGAAGCTGATATTCGGAGATGACAGTGACCAAGTGATTTGGCCATAAAGTGTAGTTTTGATTTATTGAATTAATCGATTGAATTCATTTTTTCGTTTTAATTACTTGATTTCAAAAAGTTACAGATTCGGATGAAACGGTGTTGGTTTAAGTATGCTATTCGGCAATGATTAAGAAATTAATTATTATACGATTATATATTTATTTTAACTCTGCAATTAATCAATAATTATTGTACACCACTACCTCCCAATTCCGACCCACGTGCTGCAGGCGACATTGCGGTCGCCGAAGGTGCCCGGCGATATCGCGTGCGGTGAAGATTGTTATTTATTTGGCATGGGGGTGGTGTACTTTTAATTTACCGCTCCTTGTTCAGATTTGAGCGAAAGCAAAGGAACTTTTTTTGACTTTACACGTCAAAATACTTTTCTTCATGGGCTCCATTAAGGATCGTCATTTGAACGGCTTTCTGTCGCAGGGTTTTTGTTGTGTTTTGAGTAGGGTTTACCTACTCTCTGTCTAATACCCCATGAGGTTGTTTTTATTTATTCCAATAACTTCGACTTTGACTAGTCTGACATGAATTTATCCTTGTATGTCGTGGGTAATATGGGGTGACAGGATGCCTCAGCTCTAGCATCCTCATCATTGAATTTGTAGTTTGAGTGTGATTCTCAGTGAAGTGAGAATTAAAATTGCCAGACTATGTGATGCTGGATAGTGCAGCAAGGCACCCTATAAAGTGGGAGGCTTAGACAACTGCCCTGTCTGCAACATGGCCATTAAAGGTTTCAAATATCTTTCAAAAAGAGTAGGTCTGTCCAAATTGTCCAAATTTTCTGGAATAATTAAATGTAGTGTTTATCTTCTTGCCATATTAAGATCCTTTCTTTGGCCCACAATACCCATGTCAATCATATAATTCCCAATAAATGGTAAGTCCCGAGAGATGGCAAAAATGTCGTACATATGATCTTCAGAATATGTACCGGACTACCGGAGCATTTTGTGGTGGATACTTTCATCATTTAGTCGTTCTCTCACCCTACCTGAGGCTGGACTGCCAGTAATAATTCCAACTGAGGTGTGGTGTTTTGCAGCCAGCAGGAGGATACTGCGGACAGAGAAACGTGTCACAAGCAGGATATGCAGATGGAGCTTCGGAGATCATTACGGATGACGAGGATAGTGAGTACACCCTCTGTACCACTGTGACCGCTGTGCTTGCAGGCTTGGAAACGCATGCCTGGTTTTGAAGATCTGAGTTAAGACCATTGGCTCACTTGTCCTTCCTTACCAAAGCTTCCTTTTTGTTTTGTTTTTTTTCTTCTTTTCTCTTCCCAAAGTCACGATGCTGTTGTAGAGTTTGAGGACATGATCCGTTTGAGATTTCTTTGTGAACAACCTGCCGCTAGAAATGTTTTGGTTTAGATGTAATAACAACATCATTTGTAAAAATTGTGCCCTTGTTTAAATTATGGTCTCATATAAAATTGGCCAGCTATGTAACCTTCTTTAACTCGTGTGTCAATTTAAAAATGGCCGATCAAGTCTCATTGCAGCTCCAAGCACCACGTGTCTTTACAGCGGCCATTGCTTCAACCTTGCAGGCTGGCTGGGCAGCACCAACATTAAACACGTCGTAATATAGATTCCTCTTAAACGGCATTCTTTAAATTATTACAAAATTGTTCAGGAACGTGTAATTCTATTATTTCGGTGATTATTACTTTTATTGAACAAATGATTGGAACAAAGATGGTTGTTGAATTAATTAACCAAATTGCTCAGAAGTCAAGGTTTTTCTGGGCTATTGCAAGACACAACTGTTTGCTAAAGGATCAAAGTATACGACAAGGCCTGGATTGTGAAAGTGAAATTGTGAAGGAGTGTACCTTGAATATTGCAACATCACCGCCAATGATGGGGGAATTAAATGAAATTGGATTAGCTGTTCCAACATCATGGAGTAAATTACAACTTAGGTGAACCTTGATCTTTATATAGATCACCGGTTAGGTAATACGAGACTGGTTCAAAATTGACCTGGACTTTTCATGCTCGTAATTAAGCTGGCAAGTACTGTACATTACAACAACAAAAAAATGATGCTTACATTCTATTTCAATGTATTCTCCAGCTTTGGAAATGCCTTATCAGTTTGGAATCGTAGGCTGTTGTAAAAAATTTTTAGGACCCGTATGTAGCAAGTACAGGACATCAGTCTTAATGGGCTCGTTTGTCAAACATTCTTGATAGCAATGTATGTGGTTTTTTTTTAACAATATGGATCTTCTTGACTAGCAATCATCGCCATGTTGTGCAGAAAATCGTTGATAAATTTCAACAGGCCTGATGTTTTCCTGTGTCGGAGTGGCGACCCGTCCCAGGATTGTGCCCAATAGCCAAGGAGACTGCTTACCAGCACCAACGCTCTGCCCAGAGTATGGTCCCAATCTCCTCCTCCTGATGTTTTCATTGACCAGAGATTTCATAATTATTTGCAGTTCCACCCTTTTTGTGCCACATCTTGATTTCCAGTACGTGTATTAAATTAAGCAGGAAAATGTTGGATACGTATTGTTTACAGATGCCCACAAAAACAGATTTCCTGAAAAAGTATTTATCCTCCAACAATATATGGTGCATACTGCCTCAAACATCAGTCACAATGTTCTTAAATCCTTCTCTGCTGCTCTTGCTTCTCCTGTCTCTGTCCTTGTACCTTCCTTTGCCTTTGGCTATCTACTGTCTGCCTCAAAGTCAGCAAACATCACTCCTGCCAGTGAGGGAGCAAAAACACAGATCTTCTCAACTACAGACCAGTAAGCTTGCTTCCAATTATAAAGTAATGATTGATTTATTCCATGGAATCAATCATTGCGTGCAACACTAATGTTTCTTCTTTTCAATCAGACTGATATCTGAGCTTCTGTCTGGATTCCATGTTTCTCACTCAAGTTTGACATACTGATACTCCTCTCTGACCATGGTTGCCGGCGCTAGATCTCAGATAAGAGGTCAGGATCCTCACCCTGAACATATCTCAGGCATATGACATTCCGACAAACTGCTTTAGTTGCCAGCTGGCTAACTGTGGCATACAAGGCCCACGTCATACCTGGATCTCTGACTTCCTCAACTCATGTACTGAATTCATTCATTACTATCAATAGAACCCTCTCCTCTCCTTTCTCCCAGTGAGGGTGGTAGTGCCCAAAGACAGTGTATTGGGCCTATCCTTATTCCTCACATACACAACCAACCTCTCCATTACTCTGGAAAACCTCTTCCTTTTTGCATATGTCTCTGCATATGTCATACATTATCTCCTTTACATTGATGCCCAGAGAATGGCTTGTGTCACTCTCTGATGGATCTAGAATTGATTGGGTGTTCGTCTAACAATTGGGACATGTTCTTCAATCCTGCAAATAGTACAGTCTTGCCTGTTGCTCCAGAAGGATCATTACACAAACCTATCTGTTTATATGTCAGCCACCGTTAAACCTCTCTGCCTCACCATCACCATCATCCTCCTCAACCCACCATATTAGCAAAGCTGGCTTCCAAAGTCAGCCGCAGACTCGGCTTTCTCCGTCGATCCAAGTTCTTCCTTGATGAATCAGAACTACTCACCAGCCCACAAGGCTTTTGTCTGTAGCTCAATGAAGTACTGCTCTCCAAAATGGTCTGGAGCCCTCAATCTCTCTCTCTCTCTCTCTCTCTCTCTCTCTCTCTCTCTCTCTCTCTCTCTCTCTCTCTCTCTCTCTCTCTCGCTCTCTCTCGCTCTCTCCTTGAATCTTGGGAGTCTAAAGCTCTCAACATTATTGGCATTTCCCGTGATGACACTGAAGCACAAATCTGTTGCTCTTACATCGCAGACAGGTCACTCAAATCAATTTTGGAGCTCCAATGAGAGCCAAGGGAAGCAGCATTTCCAAAGATTCCTGTTTATATTATTTTCTGGAACTGCAGCCCTGAATGTAAAATGATCTTACAACTGCATCCAGGGGCCAACCAGAATTTTTTTGAATGGGAAAGGGGATGGGGGGGTCACATGCTGCCTGTCAAGTGAGAAATCCTTCAAATTCAAAGGAGTATGGGACGGAAGGTTTATTTGAAGACATTACACCGTATGTACTTCTGGCCAAAGGGGGTGGTGGATCCTCTGCCCTCCCCTTCATTGGGCCTTTGACTGCAATACTATGTTGACCATGATAGTCGACAAGAAAGTCCAATTTGGGGTGTAATGAAAGCGTCAATCATTCCATTTCCGGTTTCATCCCTATAAACGAATGGACAAAAACAGAAGTGACAAACTTCAATTATTTGTAAAGCAGCAAGCTTGCTACCCAAGCAAACAAACAACAATATCAAGGAATTGTAAGAATGTAACCATCTATTTCTCGAGATTCCACATAATGGAGTTGACAAAGAAAAACCTGACTCAATCGAAGATGGTCTTTGTCCCTATACTGGTCTTGGGAATCATTAAACTTTGATCGATTTAAGCCCATCATTCACTGTTCTCATCCCGCTGATGCAGGTGTGTGGCTTCCTGCCTTCCTGGGTCCTTTGACTGGTACATGATGATGAAATAGAATTGCATCAAATAGAGTGGCAAACAGACTTACATCGATGATGCGGATAGTTACTAATTGAGTGAATCTTTGGAAGTTTGATTATAACTCTCAATCTTTGTGCAGGGTGTGTGTGTGTGTGTCCACGGGTTAGTGTACTCTATTTTAGTTGGCTATTATATCTGCTATTTTAAAGCAAGACCATGTTATTGATATGATATGTAAAGGAGCTCATGAAGTTTTGTTTGACTGCAACAAATGTTTGAAATGTCTCCTGTAAGTTCTGCACACTTATATATATACGTATGGAATAGTTTGACTACAGACAAGTGTTTCATGCGAGACTCTGGAAATAACCCTCATACAGCATCTTTGAGTTCAGAAATGTTCATTTGTTCTCTTTGAAAACATTTTCCTGAATAAATCCCCAGAGAAAACAATCTAAAGGTGAGAGGTCAGCAGATCTTGGAGGCCAAGGAAATCCAGATCGATGGGAAATTATTCTGCCAGGAAAGTGATTGTTGAGTCACTGCATAAATACCTAAAGGTATTTTCATCCACCACCTCAGCATTTAAAGACTCCGAAGACCCCTAAGACTCTTAAGGCCCCAAATATCTTAATTTGGCCCAAATTTGGCACACAGATCAAGACTTTTGACCCCAAGACCCTTTAGACCCCAAATATCTTAAAGACCCCTAATACCCCTCAGACCCCAAAGACACTTTCGTCCCATAAGACCTGAAGGACCCTTAAGCCCCCTTACACCCTTCAGACAGATTAGACAGCTTGGATCTTTGACCATTTATAGCTTTAGACCACTTGGACCTTTTTAGACCCTTTTGACCCCCTTAACACTAACTACAATTGGAATGTACCCTTTAGACATCTAGAACCTTTTAGCGCACACCACACAAACATCGATAGTCTTCTTACAAAACACAGACTATCACATTTCAGTAAGTAATGCACAAACTCGAACTACCCAGTGGGTTGGTACTCTGCTGTCGAATATATATATACTCTGCTGTCTCTGTCTGTCTGTTGTACAGAGACATGACAGAAGTAAATAGACACCATGGTATAAAGAATTAATTTATTGAAAATTTGATCCATTTTAATACATACACTAGTATTTGGTATGACTTGTCATTTGCAGATTTCAATGCTTTTACTCTTTCAGACATAGAACTAATGAGTTCTGAATTTTCTCTTGTGGGATTTCTTCCCAGGCTTCACACAAATGTTTGTCAATTCTTCCCGTGGTGTTGGTTTCCTGGACTTTTTCCGCACAGCTCGATCCAATATGGCCCAAGGTGTTCAATGGGATTCATGTCACGAGACTGACTTGGCCATGGAAGTCGCTTGATCCCATTTCTGTCCTGCCATTCTTTGGTCTTTTTTGCAGTGTGGCATGGAGCTCCATCTTCCATGAGCAGAGTGTTGTTTTTGACCATCTGACCAGTGGAGAAGATGGGAGAAGTTCATCCTCAAGGATAGAAATGTGTGTCGTAGTGTTGATGTTGCCAACACACTCCACAAGCTCTGACCGACCAGCACTCCAGATTGCTTCTCACACCATCACTGAAAAAACCACCGTGTTTAACAGTTGGCTGCAATCGGTTCAAAGGGAACGCTTAACTGGGAGTCTACAGACCCATACACGTCCACTATCAGAAAAGTGAGCAAATTGGGACTCATCTGAAAAAATGACAGTTTGCGAAAACTCCAAGGGTCTTGTGGCCATCTCGTCAGCCACGTCTTTCTCCTTTGAATGTTGGCTGGTCTAAGAAGTGGTATTCTCCGAGCTGCTCTCCCATCGTAGCCCAATTGATGAAGGTGCTGTACGCAGTTCTTGAGCTAACTTGGACCTCCTCTGCAACATCTGCTGTCTTGCAACAGAGAGATTTCTCAATGGACCGCTTCACAGCTCGAAGACACCTTTCTGAGGGCCCAGGTTGACCAGAACAGGAAGCTGTGGATTCCTTGACTTCCCTGGTGAATTCCACAATCACACGATTGACTGTATAAAGCGGAATGCCAAGGTTCTGAGCTATCTGATGCTGGCTGACTCCACTTTCCGATGGCCAATAATTCGTCCTCTTTGAAAATCGCAAAGGTTGTGTGCTCCCTGGGTTCGAGACAGGGTTAATTTTTGTACTAGACCCAGGAACTCGTTTCTGCAAATAAATAATTGAATATGAGTACAAATCACTGAGTAAAACTTGCTTTAAATAGATGAAATGAAGCAATTTAAGGTGTCGATTTACTTCTGTCATGTCTGTGTATGTTCGCGTTTTTTTGCAAAGACCGCAGGGCCGACAAACACCAAATTTGGCACACAGACCAAGTCTAACCCGTGGATTGTCCTCACTTATTTTCATCCACCACCTCAGCTTTTGAAGACCCCTAAGACCTTAAGGCCTTAAGACACTGAATACCCTTTGGACCACAAAGACCCTTTCAGACCATTTATGACCACAAAGACCCTTAAGACCCTTAAACCCGTAAGACTCGAAAGATCCCCTACATCCTTCAGACAGATTACACAGCTTGGACACTTGACCATTTCGAGCTTTAGACCACTTGGACCTTTTTAGACCCTTTTTACATACTTGAAGGTTTCGACCTTTTTGGCTGATTCAAAACTAAAATTGGAACGTACCCTTTAGACCATCTAAAACCTTTTAACGCACACCACACAAACATCTACAGTGTTCTTACAAAACATAGACTGTATATTTTACAGCAAGTATGTACAACTCGACCCACCTAAGGGGTGGGTACTCTGCTATCTATAATAATGAATTAGTTGGAAGAGCCGCCAGGAAAATTACCGAGAGATTTTTTTTTAATAGAAGTTATTATATACATGTACACTATAATAAACACCCTGTGAAAATTCATTGTGGAGGAGAGATTGGAGTAGGGTAGGAGGAGGTGGGAGGATGGAGGAGAAGGGTGAGAGTCTGGAGGGGATGGTGTGAGAGGGGGTACGGGTGGGTTTAGGGAGAGGATGGGAGGAGGAGGAAGGGGAAGGGTCAGGGTGGGAGTCTGGAGGGAGGGGTGGGGTGGGAAGGGAAACGGGTGGGTTGAGGGAGGGGAGGGGAAGAGGTGAAGTGGGAGGAGGGAGGGGAAGGTGTGCGACAGGATGAGGGAGGGAAAGGGTGGGATGAGCGAGGAAAAGGGGTGGGAGGAGGGAGGAAGTACCGGCGGCGTTGCTGGGCAACACCGGGTACCTTTGCTAGTATATATGTATATATATGTATATATATACAGTTATATGTGTATTTATATATATGTACATATATATTTATGTGTATATATGTACGAGGTCTATCTAAAAAGTAACGGGACTGACTTCACAGAAATTTTATTCCAAAAATATATTGAAATCACAGCTTATCCCTTCAAAATAGTTTCCCTCCAGTCTCACACACTTGTCCATCCTTTCTTCCATGCTTCGATGCACCCCGGAAGGCTTCTTCTGGAATCCTCCGGAGCTCCGTCGTCACAGGCCTTTTGATGGCCTCCACATCAGGAAATCGGTTCCCCTTGATCACCCCTTGAGCTTGGGAAAAGGAAAAAATCAAAAGGGGCCAAGTCTGGTGAATACGGGGGTTGCTCCAGAGTTGGCACGTTCCTCTCCGCCAGAAACTGTCGATGCTCAGGGCACTGTGAGCAGGGGCGTTGTCATGGTGGACACCCAGGCGTTGTTCTCCCACAGATCCCTCTCTCTTTCCCGGACTGATCTCATGAGGCACCGGAGGATCTCCTTGTACACGTATTAATTCACTGTTTGTGGTAGAAATCGAAGTGGACGATGCCCTTGATGTCAAAAAACGCGATGAGCATCACCTTGACCTTCGACTTCGACATCCTTGCTTTCTTTGGTCTTGGTGATGCCGACTTTTCCACTGACGACTCCGCCGTTTGGTCTTGAGATCGGATTCGAATATCCACGATTCATCTCCAGTACTGACTCTCCCGAGCATGTCTGGATCGTCCTCGAGGCGCTCGATAATGTCTTGACGACAGTGACTCTTTGCTGTTTCTGGTCCTCAGACAACAGCTTGGGGACCATATTTGCGCACACTTGCACATTTCGAGATTTTCAGTGATGATGCTCCAGACAGTGTCCTTGTTGATGAAAAGTTCCTCAGCAATCATCCGCACCATGAGTCGACGATCTGCGTGCACCATCTGCTCCACAAGCTCATGTTGTCCGCCGTTCTGCTCGTTGAAAGTCTTCCAGACCGTGGATCGTCTTCAACCTCCTCCCGTCCCTCTTTGAACCTCTTGTGCCATTCAAATGCACGTGTACATGACATCATTTCTTCCCCGTAGACTTGCTGCAGTATTGCGAAGGATTCGGAAGGTGTTTTGCCAAGCTTGGCAAGAAACTTCAGATTGGCTCTCTGCTCACGACTCAACGCGATGACTCGGACTAGACAACGTGTAAAGCCAGACCTGTAAAAAATCACACAATGAGCGCAGTCAACCATCACCAATCATGTGTATTGTTGGAATGTTGCAAAAGACTGTGATGCAACCCGTTCATTCAAGTTGTGTAAGTGGAGCACACAGCAGGCTTAGTCCTGTTACTTTTTTGATGGACCTCATATATATATATATATATATATATATATATATATATATATGTATATTTGTGTATATGTATATAAATATAT
>CM068961.1:94807423-94821226 GCA_035128595.1 Eptatretus atami
TATATATATATATATATGTACATATGGAACTGCAAATTATATATACAAGCAGAGTACCTGCCCAACGGGCGATTTTGTTCCAAGCATGCAACACATTCTTCTGATGCATACCTTTATTTGGGCATTGGATAGGCAACTGACATCTCTGTCGGCAAAAATATAATAATCACCCATGAAGTTATGTGACCTTATTTCATTAATTATTTTGAGAAAAATTGCTTTGATTTACATCATTGCCTCCTTCCTCGACCACCAGCAAAGATAAAAACACCCTTTACACGAATTGGAGTCATACTGATCCAAGTCTGGATAGAATCGGCTCAGAACTGCAGGAGGTGGAGCGCGACAAACAAACACACAAACACTGATCCGTGAATTATATTGAGGATAAGTAAAGAAAGGGGGAAGTGATTGTGAATTTAACGTTCCATCTTTACTTACTTTTGACCTGGTTCTTAACAAACGGGACAGGAACAACGCAGGAAAAGTAAAAATGGCAGTGGTGAATGACCGGCAAGAGAAAGCGGAACCTGCACATCGATTCACCTCATGAACTGCGAAGGAGAAAAAGAAAAGGGACGAAGGAGTGCTGTGTGTGAGGAACGGGCCGGGTTTTCGAGCGTGCTCGGAGTCGCTTCGAATACGATGCGAACGAAGGAGGCACCAGGTGTTGGGTCTACCAGGAGAGACGCTGAACCGACGCTGCACATCGGTGATTCGACGCGAAAGGAGGAACTGAGGGGACGAAAGCGGGAGTCGGGCTTCGAGGCGGGAAGGCCGGAGAGGATACGCATGGAGCATCTGACGGTCCTTTGCTCAACACTCACGGCTCGACACTTGTGATCCGCCTGCGGAACTCGACCTCGACTGAGACCTTGTATGGAGAACAGGCCAGGCCGGGATTCGTGTGCTGAACCCTGGAGAGAGATCGGCGATCTCGCATCGTCGACGTGGCGCGGAGCCAGACCGCCTGAGGAGAACCACGCACGGCGGTGACTTTGGGCGTGAGCTGAGTGCTGCGCGCATTTCTTGCTGCGCGGCACGTTCGAGCGGGAGTTCGGAACCCGTGGAAAACCCGCTGGTTTTACGAGCGTTTCCTTCGTGCTTTTTTGGACACGGTCCTCTCGTCCTGAGCACATCACCAAGTACTCTGTCTTGTCTTGCATGCATGTTTGTTATGCACGTGTTGTATAGTGGCATATTTCGTAGTAATCCCCTCGAAACATATTAGCCGTGGTCCCTAGTTAAGAACAGGTTGATTGTTAATAAAACACTGTCGTGTTATTCTTGCTGTTGTTGTTGTGATCCCTGATGTCCCCCAATAAAATCTGGTTAATTCTGATGAAGTGCCGCTATGGATTAATGCGTGTCGCGTCGAGGAACGATCCGTTCGATTGGCATACAAGACCAAAATGGTTACAGACTGGTAGACTCCTGCGGTCACTGACAAAGCCATCTGTAACTCTGGGGTTCTATCTCCCAACCTGGTAAGGTACAGGGATTACATGGTATCCCGCGATAAAGACGCGGTGACCCGGGCTTGCCGAGCCGGCGCGCGTTATAGGACTCCGCGGAGACGGTGGTGGCGAGGGTGGCACCAGAGGTACCGGGTCAGATTCCCGCACCACTGGAATCCGCATCAATATTATATATATATATATATATAGACAACTGTTACATCATGTTCATTTTGAGAAACCTGAAATATTTTACCCTTCCCCCAAAAGCTTGAATAACCAAACTGCATTAAAATAAAGGCCTGGTAATTCAAATTTCATGGTGTGGGAGGGGCATGCCCCATACCACCCCTGCGCAGGACATGCCTTTACATGTTCAGTGAAACTTTTTTTTTTTTTTACAGTTTGGGCATCCCCCACTTTTGATTGCGTTCCTGTGACCGCTGGAGGCGTAATCGTATTGGGAAAATAGTTTGCTGAGAAGAAATACAATTTGAAAAACCTCAAAGGCAGCAGGGCAACGCGTGAATGATGATGATGTTTGTGATTTTTTTTCTTGAGTGCTATAGCATTGGCCTTGAAGTGCAATTTTTATGAAATATGCAATAAAGTCGACTCAAGTTCTTCCTTTGGTAATTTAAGCCATCTGGGCACTTAGTGATTTACAATTGCACACCACATGAAATCACTCACCCAGGTTGCTGTGCCATGCATCCTTACATCAATTCATGGTGGGGTATTGAAGTCTATTGGAGCATGTTAGCTGGATATAAATAATAAAACTGTCTTATTCCCAAGTAAAAGTAAGATTAACTCAGCCATTGACATTAGTGATCCTGCTTGAATTTTCCAAAAGTTGATTGAAATTTCTTGTAGTTGAGGCATCAGAAGGTACAACGAAGCTCTCCTAAGGGCCAAAGTGCCCATTTTCATTTATTCGTACACCACTCCAATTCCAAATTCCATATCTAAGGCATAACATGACGTCATCGCCAGGCGCTGCAAGAAGGGAGTACTCAGTTTTTTACTCCGTTTTCTTGTTGTTTTGATTGTTTTGTCCTGGGTGATATCTCAAACCATCCTTTATCTCGGAAGATAAAATTTGGGGACAAAAGTGAAAGACATACTTTGGCAAAAACTTTTTATTTTTTGATTAATCAATTTAATTGATAAATTACTTTAGTTATTATCGATTTTATAATTACTTATTTTATTTCACATCTGGGCAAATATCTAGGAACTTTTGAGCTTCGGAAGCCTGATATTCGGAGATGACAGTGACCAAGTGATTTGGCCATAAAGTGTAGTTTTTGATTTATTGAATTAATCGATTGAATTCATTTTCGTTTAAATTACTTGATTTCAAAAAGTTACAGATTCGGATGAAACGGTGTTGGTTTAAGTATGCTATTCGGCAATGATTAAGAAATTAATTATTATACGATTATTATTTATTTATTTTAACTCTGCAATTAATCAATACATTATTGTACCCCACTACCTCCCAATTCCGACCCACGTGCTGCAAGGCGACATTGCGCGGTCGCCCGAAGGTGCCCGGCGATATCGCGTGCTGAAGATTGTTATTTATTTGGCATGGGGGGTGTTTTTAATTTACCGCTCCTTGTTCAGATTTGAGCGAAAGCAAAGGAACTTTTTTTGACTTTACACGTCAAAATACTTTTTCTTCATGGGCTCCATTAAGGATCGTACATTTGAACGGCTTTCTGTCGCAGGGTTTTTGTTGTGTTTTTGAGTTAGGGTTTTACCTACTCTCTGTCTAATACCCCATGAGGTTGTTTTTATTATTCCAATAACTTCGACTTTGACTAGTCACATGAATTTATCCTGTATGTCGTGGGTAATATGGGTGACAGGATGCCTCAGCTCTAGCATCCTCATCATTGAATTTGTAGTTTGAGTGTGATTCTCAGTGAAGTGAGAATTAAAATTGCCAGACTCATGTGATGCTGGATAGTGCAGCAAGGCACCCTATAAAGTGGGAGGCTTAGACAACTGCCCTGTCTGCAACATGGCCATTAAAGGTTTCAAATATCTTTCAAAAAGAGTAGGTCTGTCCAAAATGTCCAAATTTTCTGAATAATTAAATGTAGTGTTTATCTTCTTGCCATATTAAGATCCTTTCTTTGGCCACAATACCCATGTCAATCATATAATTTCCCAATAAATGGTAAGTCCCGGAGAGATGGCAAAAATGTCGTACATATGATCTTCAGAATATGTACCGGACTACCGGAGCATTTTGGTGGGGATACTTTCATCATTTAGTCGTTTTCTCTCACCCTACCTGAGGCTGGACTGCCAGTAATAATTCCAACTGAGTGTGTGGGTTTTTGCAGCCAGCAGGAGGATACTGCGGACAAGGAGAACGTGTCCAAGCAGGATATGCAGATGGAGCTTCGGAGATCATTACGGATGACGAGGATAGTGAGTAACACCCTCTGACCACTGTGACCGCTGTGCTTGCAGCTTGGAAACGCATGGCTGGTTTTGAAGATCTGGAGTTAAGACCATTGGCTCACTTGTCCTTCCTTACCAAAGCTTCCCTTTTTGTTTTGTTTTTTTTCTTCTTTCTCTTCCCAAAGTCACGATGCTGTTGTAGAGTTTGAGGAACATGATCCGTTTGAGATTTCTTTGTGAACAACCTGCACTAGAAATGGTTTTGGTTTAGATGTAATAACAACATCATTTGTAAAAATTGTGCCCTTTGTTTAAATTATGGTCTCATATATAAATGGCCAGCTATGTACCTTCTTTAACTCGTGTGTCAATTTAAAAATGGCCGATCAAAGTCTCATTGCAGCTCCAAGCACCACGTGTCTTTACAGCGGCCATTGCTTCAAACCTTGCAGGCTGGCTGGGCACCCAACATTAAACACGTCGTAATATAGATTCCTCTTAAACGGCATCTTTAAATTATTACAAATTGTTCAGGAACGTGTAATTCTATTATTTCGGTGATTATTACTTTTATTGAACAAATGAATGGAACAAAGATGGTTGTTGAATTAATTAACCAAATTGCTCAGAAGTCAAGGTTCTCTGGGCTATTGCAAGACACAACTGTTTCTAAAGGATCAAAGTATACGACAAGCCTGGGATTGTGAAAGTGAAATTGTGAAGGAGTGTACCTTGAATATTGCAACATCACGCCAATGATGGGGGAATTAAATGAAATTGGATTAGCTGTTCCAACATCATGGAGTAAATACAACTTAGGTGAACCTTGATCTTTATATAGATCACCGGTTTAGGTAATACGAGACTGGTTCAAAATTGACCTGGACTTTTCATGCTCGTAATTAAGCTGGCAAGTACTGTACATTACAACAACAAAAAAATGATGCTTACATTCTATTTCAATGTATTCTCCAGCTTTGGAAATGCCCTTATCAGTTTGGAATCGTAGGCTGTTGTAAAAAATTTTTAGGACCCGTATGTAGCAAGTACAGGACATCAGTCTTAATGGGCTCGTTTGTCAAACATTCTTGATAGCAATGTATGTGGTTTTTTTTTAACAATATGGATCTTCTTGACTAGCAATCATCGCCATGTTGTGCAGAAAATCGTTGATAAATTTCAACAGGCCTGATGTTTTCCTGTGTCGGAGTGGCGACCCGTCCCAGGATTGTGCCCAATAGCCAAGGAGACTGCTTACCAGCACAACGCTCTGCCCAGAGTATGGTCCCAATCTCCTCCTCCTGATGTTTTCATTGACCAGAGATTTCATAATTATTTGCAGTTCCACCCTTTTTGTGCCACATCTTGATTTCCAGTACGTGTATTAAATAAAGCAGGAAAATGTAAGGATACGTATTGTTTACAGATGCCCACAAAAACAGATTTCCTGAAAAAGTATTTATCCTCCAACAATATATGGGCATACTGCCTCAAACATCAGTCACAATGTTCTTAAATCCTTCTCTGCTGCTCTTCTTCTCCTGTCTCTGTCCTTGTACCTGTCCTTTGCCTTTGGCTATCTACTGTCTGCCTCAAAGTCAGCAAACATCACTCCTGCCAGTGAGGGAGCAAAAACACAGATCTTCTCAACTACAGACCAGTAAGCTTGCTTCCAATTATAAGTAAATGATGATTTATTCCATGGAATCAATCATTGCTGCAACACTAATGTTTCTTCTTTTCAATCAGACTGATTCTGAGCTTCTGTCTGGATTCCATGTTCTCTCACTCAAGTTTTGACATACTGATACTCCTCTCTGACCAATGTTGCCGGCGCTAGATCTCAGATAAGAGGTCAGGATCCTCACCCTGAACATATCTCAGGCATATGACATTCCGACAAACTGCTTTAGTTGCCAAGCTGGCTAACTGTGGCATACAAGGCCCACGTCATACCTGGATCTCTGACTTCCTCAACTCATGTACTGAATTCATTCATTACTATCAATAGAACCCTCTCCTCTCCTTTCTCCCAGTGGAGGTGGTAGTGCCCAAAGACAGTGTATTGGGCCTATCCTTATTCCTACAATACACAACCAACCTCTCCATTACTCTGGAAAACCTCTTCCTTTTTGCATATGTCTCTGCATTATGTCATACATTATCTCCTTACATTGATGCCCAGAGAATGGCTGTGTCACTCTCTGATGGATCTAGAATTGATTGGGTGTTCGTCTAACAATTGGGACATGTTCTTCAATCCTGCAAATAGTACAGTCTTGCCTGTTGCTCCAGAAGGATCATTACACAAACCTATCTGTTTATATGGTCAGCCACCGTTAAACCTCTCTGCCTCACCATCAGCCATCATCCTCCTCAACCCACCATATTAGCAAAGCTGGCTTCCAAAGTCAGCCGCAGACTCGGCTTCTCCGTCGATCCAAGTTCTTCCTTGATGAATCAGAACTACTCACAGCCCACAAGGCTTTTGTCTGTAGCTCAATGAAGTACTGCTCTCCAAATGGTCTGGAGCCCTCAATCTCTCTCTCTCTCTCCTCTCTCTCTCTCTCTCTCTCTCTCTCTCTCTCCTCTCTCTCTCTCTCTCTCTCTCGCTCTCTCTCGCTCTCTCCTTGAATCTTGGGAGTCTAAAGCTCTCAACATTATTGGCATTTCCCGTGATGACACTGAAGCACAAATCCTGTTGCTTTACATCGCAGACAGGTCACTCAAATCAATTTTGGAGCTCCAATGAGAGCCAAGGGAAGCAGCATTTCCAAAGATTCCTTGTTATATTATTTTCTGGAAACTGCAGCCCTGAATGTAAAATGATCTTACAACTGCATCCAGGGGCCAACCAGAATTTTTTTGAATGGGAAAGGGGAGTGGGGGGGTCACATGCTGCCTGTCAAGTGAGAAATCCTTCAAATTCAAAGGAGTTATGGGACGGGAAGGTTTATTTGAAGACATTACAACCGTATGTACTCTGGCCAAAGGGGGTGGTGGATCCTCTGCCCTCCCCTTCATTGGGCCTTTGACTGCAATACTATGTTGACCATGATAGTCGACAAGAAGTCCAATTTGGGGTGTAATGAAAGCGTCAATTCATTCCATTTCCGGTTTCATCCCTATAAACGAATGGACAAAAACAGAAGTGACAAACTTCAATTATTTGTAAAGCAGCAAGCTTGCTACCCAAGCAAACAAACAACAATATCAAGGAATTGTAAGAATGTAACCATCTATTTCTCGAGATTCCACATAATGGAGTTGACAAAGAAAAAACCTGACTCAATCGAAGATGGTCTTTGTCCCTATACTGGTCTTGGGAATCATTAAACTTTGATCGATTTAAGCCCATCATTCACTGTTCTCATCCCGCTGATGCAGTGCTGGTGGCTTCCTGCCTTCCTGGCTTCCTTTGACTGGTACAATGATGATGAAATAGAATTGCATCAAATAGAGTGGCAAACAGACTTACATCGATGATGCGGATAGTTACTAATTTGAGTGAATCTTTGGAAGTTTGATTATAACTCTCAATCTTTGTGGCAGGGTGTGGTGTGTGTGTGTCCACAGGGTTAGTGTACTCTATATTTAGTTGGCTATTATATCTGCTATTTTAAAGCAGACACATGTTATTGATATGATATGTAAAGAGCTCATGAAGTTTTGTTTGACTGCAACAAATGTTTGAAAATGTCTCCTGTAAGTTCTGCACACTTATATATATACGTATGGAATAGTTTGACTAAGACAAGTGTTTCATGCGAGACTCTGGAAATAACCCTCATACAGTCTTTGAGTTCAGAAATGTTCATTTGTTCTCTTTGAAAACATTTTCCTGAAATAAATCCCCAGAGAAAACAATCTAAAGGTGAGAGGTCAGCAGATCTTGGAGGCCAAGGAAATCCAGATCGATGGGAAATTATTCTGCCAGGAAAGTGATTGTTGAGTCACTGCATAAATACCTAAAGGTATTTTCATCCACCACCTCAGCATTTAAAGACTCCGAAGACCCCTAAGACTCTTAAGGCCCCAAATATCTTAATTTGGCCCAAATTTGGCACACAGATCAAGACTTTTGACCCCAAAGACCCTTTAGACCCCAAATATCTTAAAGACCTCTAATACCCCTCAGACCCCAAAGACACTTTCGTCCCATAAGACCTGAAGGACCCTTAAGCCCCCTTACACCCTTCAACAGATTAGACAGCTTGGATCTTTGACCATTTATAGCTTTAGACCACTTGGACCTTTTTAGACCCTTTTGACCCCTTTAGACACTAACTACAATTGGAATGTACCCTTTAGACCATCTAGAACCTTTTATGCGCACACCACACAAACATCGATAGTCTTCTTACAAAACACAGACTATACATTTTCAGTAAGTAATGCACAAACTCGAACTACCCAGTGGTTGGTACTCTGCTGTCGAATATATATATACTCTGCTGTCTGTCTGTCTGTGTGTACAGAGACATGACAGAAGTAAATAGACACCATGGTTTATAAAGAATTAATTTATTGAAAATTTGATCCATTTTAATACATACACTAGTATTTTTGGTAGACTTGTCATTTGCAGATTTCAATGCTTTTACTTTTTCAGACATAGAACTAATGAGTTCTGAAATTTTCTCTTGTGGGATTTTCTTCCCAGGCTTCACACAAAATGTTTGTCAATTCTTCCCGTGGTGTTGGTTTCCTGGACTTTTTCCGCACAGCTCGATCCAATATGGCCCAGAGGTGTTCAATGGGATTCATGTCACGAGACTGACTTGGCCATGGAAGTCGCTTGATCCCATTTCTGTCCTGCCATTCTTTGGTCTTTTTTGCAGTGTGGCATGGAGCTCCATCTTCCATGAGCAGGTGTTGTTTTTGACCATCTGACCAGTGGAGAAGATGGGGAGAAGTTCATCCTCAAGGATAGAAATGTGTGTCGTAGTGTTGATGTTGCCAACACACTCCACAAGCTCTGACCGACCAGCACTCCAGATTGCTTCTCACACCATCACTGAAAAACCACCGTGTTTAACAGTTGGCTGCAATCGGTTCAAAGGGAACGCTTAACTGGGAAGTCTACAGACCCATACACGTCCACTATCAGAAAGTGAGCAATTTGGGACTCATCTGAAAAAATGACAGTTTGCGAAAACTCCAAGGGTCTTGTGGCCATCTCGTCAGCCACGTCTTTCTCCTTTGAATGTTGGCTGGTCTAAGAAGTGGTATTCTCCGAGCTGCTCTCCCATCGTAGCCCAATTGATGAAGGTGCTGTACGACAGTTCTTGAGCTAACTTGGACCTCCTCTGCAACATCTGCTGTCTTGCAACAGAGAGATTTCTCAATGGACCGCTTCACAGCTCGAAGACACCTTTCTGAGGCCCAGGTTGACCAGAACAGGAAGCTGTGGATTCCTTGACTTCCCTGGTGAATTCCACAATCACACGATTGACTGTATAAAGCGGAATGCCAAGGTTCTGAGCTATCTGATGCTGGCTGACTCCACTTTCCGATTGGCCAATAATTCGTCCTCTTTGAAAATCGCAAAGGTTGTGTGCTCCCTGGGTTCGAGACAGGGTTAATTTTTGTACTAGACCCAGGAACTCGTTTCTGCAAATAAATAATTGAATATGAGTACAAATCACTGAGTAAAACTTGCTTTAAATAGATGAAATGAAGCAATTTAAGGTGTCGATTTACTTCTGTCATGTCTGTGTATGTTCGCGTTTTTTTGCAAAGACCGCAGGGCCGACAAACACCAAATTTGGCACACAGACCAGTCTAACCCGTGGATTGTCCTCACTTATTTTCATCCACCACCTCAGCTTTTGAAGACCCCTAAGACCTTAAGGCCCTTAAGACACTGAATACCCTTTGGACCACAAAGACCCTTTCAGACCATTTATGACCACAAAGACCCTTAAGACCCTTAAAGCCCGTAAGACTCGAAAGATCCCCTACATCCTTCAGACAGATTACACAGCTTGGACACTTGACCATTTCGAGCTTTAGACCACTTGGACCTTTTTTAGACCCTTTTTACATACTTGAAGGTTTCGACCTTTTTGGCTGATTCAAAACTAAAATTGGAACGTACCCTTTAGACCATCTAAAACCTTTTAAGCGCACACCACACAAACATCTACAGTGTTTCTTACAAAACATAGACTGTATATTACAGCAAGTAATGTACAACTCGACCCACCTAAGGGGTGGGTACTCTGCTATCTATAATAATGAATTAGTTGGAAGGCGCCAGGAAAATTACCGAGAGATTTTTTTTTAATAGAAGTTATTATATACATGTACACTATAATAAACCCTGTGAAAATTCATTTGTGGGAGGAGAGATTGGAGTAGGGTAGGAGGAGGTGGGAGGATGGAGGAGAAGGGGTGAGAGTCTGGAGGGGATGGTGTGAGAGGGGGTACGGGTGGGTTTAGGGAGAGGATGGGAGGAGGAGGAAGGGGAAGGGTCAGGGTGGGAGTCTGGAGGGAGGGGTGGGGTGGGAAGGGAAACGGGTGGGTTGAGGGAGGGGAGGGGAAGAGGTGAAGTGGGAGGAGGGAGGGGAAGGTGTGCGACAGGATGAGGGAGGGGAAAGGGTGGATGAGCGAGGAAAAGGGTGGGAGGAGGGAGGAAGTACCCGGCGGCGTTGCTGGGCAACACCGGGTACCTTTGCTAGTATATATGTATATATATGTATATATATACAGTATATATGTGTATTTTATATATATGTACATATAATTTATGTGTATATATGTACGAGGTCTATCTAAAAAGTAACGGGACTGACTTCACAGAAATTTTATTCCAAAAATATATTGAAATCACAGCTTATCCTCTTCAAAATAGTTTCCCTCCAGTCTCACACACTTGTCCATCCTTTCTTCCATGCTTCGATGCACCCCCGGAAGGCTTCTCTGGAATCCTCCGGAGCTCCGTCGTCACAGGCCTTTTGATGGCCTCCACATCAGGAAATCGGTTTCCCCTTGATCACCCCCTTGAGCTTGGGGAAAAGGAAAAAATCAAAAGGGGCCAAGTCTGGTAATACGGGGGTTGCTCCAGAGTTGGCACGTTCCTCTCCGCCAGAAACTGTCGGATGCTCAGGGCACTGTGAGCAGGGGCGTTGTCATGGTGGAGCACCCAGGCGTTGTTCTCCCACAGATCCCTCCTCTTGTCCCGGACTGATCTCATGAGGCACCGGAGGATCTCCTTGTACACGTATTAATTCACTGTTTGTGGTAGAAATCGAAGTGGACGATGCCCTTGATGTCAAAAAACGCGATGAGCATCACCTTGACCTTCGACTTCGACATCCTTGCTTTCTTTGGTCTTGGTGATGCCGGACTTTTCCACTGACGACTCCGCCGTTTGGTCTTGAGATCGGATTCGAATATCCACGATTCATCTCCAGTACTGACTCTCCCGAGCATGTCTGGATCGTCCTCGAGGCGCTCGATAATGTCTTGACAGACAGTGACTCTTTGCTGTTTCTGGTCCTCAGACAACAGCTTGGGGACCATAATTTGCGCACACCTTGCACATTTCGAGATTTTCAGTGATGATGCTCCAGACAGTGTCCTTGTTGATGAAAAGTTCCTCAGCAATCATCCGCACCATGAGTCGACGATCTGCGTGCACCATCTGCTCCACAAGCTCGATGTTGTCCGCCGTCTGCTCGTTGAAAGTCTTCCAGACCGTGGATCGTCTTCAACCTCCTCCCGTCCCTCTTTGAACCTCTTGTGCCATTCAAATGCACGTGTACATGACATCATTTCTTCCCGTAGACTTGCTGCAGTATTGCGAAGGATTCGGAAGGTGTTTTGCCAAGCTTGGCAAGAAACTTCAGATTGGCTTCTTGCTCACGACTCAACGCGATGACTCGGACTAGACAACGTGTAAAGCACGACCTGTAAAAAATCACACAATGAGCGCAGTCAACCATCACCAATCATGTGTATTGTTGGAATGTTGCAAAAGACTGTGATGCAACCCGTTCATTCAAGTTGTGTAAGTGAGCACACAGCAGGCTTAGTCCTGTTACTTTTTTGATGGACCTCATATATATATATATATATATATATATATTATATTATAATATGTATATTTGTGTATTAGTATATAATATATATATATATATATATATATGTACATATGGAACTGCAAATTATATATACAAGCAGAGTACCTGCCCAACGGGCGATTTTGTTCCAAGCATGCAACACATTCTTCTGATGCATACCTTTATTGGGCATTGGATAGGCAACTGACATCCTTGTCGGCAAAAATATAATAATCACCCATGAAGTTATGTGACCTTATTTCATTAATTATTTTGAGAAAAATTGCTTTGATTTACATCATTGCCTCCTTCCTCGACCACCAGCAAGATAAAAACACCCTTTACACGAATTGGGGTCATACTGATCCAAGTCTGGATAGAATCGGCTCAGAACTGCAGGAGGTGCAGCGCGACAAACAAACACACAAACACTGATCCGTGAATTATATTGAGGATAAGTAAAGAAAGGGGGAAGTGATTGTGAATTTAACGTTCCATCTTTACTTACTTTTGACCTGGTTCTTAACAAACGGGACAGGAACAACGCAGGCTTGATAGGCCGAATGGCCTTCTCATGCGCCAAAGTTCCCTGTGTATTTTTGTCCAATGTTATTCAGAACAAAAATAAATGGGGAGGGGGGGGGACAGAGAGTTGAGGTGAGGGTGCATGGAGTTTGAAGAGGGAGATTGAGATGTTGGGAAGGGTGTGGGGATTGAGGATTTGGGGGTTGGAATTGGGTTTAGTACTTGGAGTTTGGGCAGTTGGGGCTTGCAGAAGAAAGGGGGGGGGGAATGAAAGAGTTGGCTTGGGGGGGGGGCAGAGAGGGGCCAATGTTTGGATGAGGGGTTTGAGGCTTTTGAGGGGGTGGGGGAGTTGAGGACATTGGGTTGGAAGGGTTTGAGGATTTGAAGAAAGAGGGAGGAGAGCGCAGAGTTTGGGTGTGGTAGTAAAGGGGGGGGCAGTGAAAGGACAGAGATTGGAGGGGGGTTGAGGACTTGGGATTGTGTGTGTGTGGTGGTTGTGTGTGTGTGTGTGTGTGTGTGTGTGTGTGTGTGTGTGTGTGGTGTTGCAGGGGTGGGGGGAGGGGATGAGGGACCTGATGCCACATTTTACATTATGCAGAATATCTATGAGTCCCAGATAGTTCCGTTGGATCTTTTGTGTTCTCTCGTTATTTTGGATCTTCTGGTTCTTTTGGATCCTCATGGTCTTTTGGTCCTCTGGATATTTTGGTTGTTTGGGGTCCTCTGAATATTTAGCATCCTTTGGGTATTTTGGGTCTTTTGGTCTTTCAGGGTCTTCAGTATCTTTTGGGTCTTCGGGTCATTTTAGTCTTTTCGGTCGTTTAGGTTTTGGGTCGTTTGAGGTCTTTTTAGTCTTTGGGTCATTTTGGTTTTTCGGATCTTTGGGGTCTTATGGTCTTTGGGTATTAAGGGTCTTTGGGGTTGTTGGGTATTTTTGGCTTTCAGGATCCATTGGGTCTCCAGGGTCCATTGGGTCTTCAGGGTCCATTGGTCTTTGGGGTCCTTGGGTGTGGGGGAGGGTCTTTTGGGTCCTCTGGTACTTTAGGTTCAGTATTTCAGGTTGCAATTGTGGGTGATGTTTGGTCAGCTTTCCAACCCATGGGTGAAGAACGGATATACAGGGTGTGTCAATAAAAGGTTATTAACCACTTCAAAATTTTATAACCAAAACATTGAGTAATAAAACAAAAATTACTCGGAAAATGAAAACCAAATCATGGAGAAATGAAACTCATTATGTGTTAATGTGCTTATAGTTGAGATGTTCGATGTGAGCACTCCCCCCCCCCACCCCACCCCACGCACACAAAATGCACTCACACGAATTGTGAAGT
>CM068961.1:94821390-94845263 GCA_035128595.1 Eptatretus atami
GGGCTGTGTGGAGACAATTCATTTTCCATACGCAAACTGAGAAATCGTTGTCCGAATTTTTGATTCAGAAAGCCAATTGTTTCGTTGGCTGTATGTGGGTAGTACGGTCTTGGATGAACCACTGTCGCCGGAGGGCTGCAGTGCTTATCGATTGCTTCAAGTCTTCATAAAATGCGTTGGCAATCGACCGGCATCATTCTTCATCGATGGTAACCGTTCTTCCGTTTTTGTCTTCAAACCAATACGGCCCAAACACACCTCTGTAGCTGACAGCTACAAAAGCAGTGACTTTCCGACCCTTAAGCGACTTCTCTTCGACCTCATCTTGGCGTTGAGTTCCCCAGAGAATGTTGTGTGAATTGACAACACCATTGATGTGAAAGTGTGCCTCGTCACTCAACCACACATCGCAAATCCAGTTTAGGTTTTCCTCCATCTTCTGCTGCAGCATCTCACACATAGCGACTCGTGCTGCTTTATCCCCATCGGTCAATTTATGGGCTGTTGTGATTTGGTAAGGAAAGAGGTTTAAATCTTGTTTCATTCTTCTTCTGATACTGCTGGGAGTGAGACCCAGTTCAGCCGATCTTTGTCGATGTGATTTCTTCGATGACTGACTCACGAACTCGTCCATGTTCTCCTTCACACCGTACACTTCTTGGGCGACCGGACCTTCCTTGTTTAATGTTAAGAATCGTCCCTTCACTTTAGAACTTTTTCACAAGTTTCCAATGGCTGGCTTGCTTGGCAGGAGCACTCCAAATTCAAACCTCGTCTGGACAGAAGCAATTGATTTGGTCTCAAAACACCACTTGACAATGTTTACTCTTTGCTCCGTAGAAAGTCATTTTTTTTCCGTGAAATACTTTAGTTTTGCTTGAATGACTTCTCCCAAGATCATTGATCCCTCCTGTAAAACAAAGAAAAATAACGTAATGACTAAAAGTACAAAGGTCATTTGAAGCGGTTAACCTTTTATTGACACATCCTGTACATACATAATCACATACACTTGCTCTATTATCTATATATATGTATATATAAATATATATATATATATTATATTTCTATACCTATACATCCTTCCATCCATCCATCCATCCATCCATCCATCCATTGGGACCATACTCTGTGCAGAGTGTTGGTGCTGCCTAAGCAGTCTCCTTGGCTATTGGGCACAATCCTGGACGGGTCGCCACTCCGCCACAGGATACCAGCATGCTGGCACTCATTTTGCTGACCTCAGAAGGATGACAGGCAGAGTCAACCCCACCTAGTATTAATTCAACAGCTGAGTGGGATTTGAACTCCAGATCCTAGGATCCCAAGCCCACAACCCTAACCATTAAGCCAACACCACGAATGTATCTGTTTGTATACATCTATATATTACTAAAACTCTCATC
The DNA here is from genome assembly GCA_035128595.1 of Eptatretus atami. Lineage (NCBI taxonomy): Eukaryota > Metazoa > Chordata > Myxini > Myxiniformes > Myxinidae > Eptatretus > Eptatretus atami. The sequence continues at coordinate 94,822,797 of CM068961.1, forward strand.
TTGTATGTATGTATGTATGTTCCCAAAATACAGTCAAAACGGTACATGATAGTGCAAAAATTTTTGGCCCACATTACTCACCATTCTCCTTCGGTGTGCAGTATCAAGTTTCGTTCAAATCGGGCAACGAAAAAATTATTAAAAAATCAATTCCTGATTCAGTCAAGTACTCTTCGGGATTATTTGATCAATGCAAACAACCTCAGCTGTATAGTTCGCTGGAGCTATCTTTTTTTTTTTAATGATTTTTTTTATCAACCGCTGTCACAACGGGAACCCAACGGGTTCACGAGTCGTCTAGTATATTTTATATGCGTGTATATATATAGTGCCTAGAGAAAGTCTTTCGCCCCTTTCAATTTTTTTAACCTTTTGCTCCCTTATAACCATAAATTAGATTAACTCAGACTTTTTCCACCTTCATTAAGGCATCATTACCCACACTTCCAAGTGACCTTCATTAAGGCATCATTACCCACAACTTCCAAGTGAAAAACAAATTCTACAAATTCCAGAAAATTCATTAAGAAATACAAAACCAGAATATCTTGATTGGATAAGTGTCCACCCCCCTTATAAAAGCAATTGTAAATTAGTTCAGGCATAATGACTCGCTTTCAAAATCACACACCAAATTAATTGGCCTCCACCTGTGTTAAATTGCCATGATTCTGATTATTTCAGAATAAAATTAGCTGTTCCTCTAGGTTTCCTCTGCTGGGTTGTGAATTTCACATCAAAGACTCAACCATGTTTACCAAGGAGCTTTCAAAAGACCTCTGGGATATAGTTGTGGAAAGGCACAGATCAGGAGATGGGTATAAAAACATTTAAAAAGCCTTGAATATCCCTTGGAGCACAGTCAAGGCACTCATGAAGAAATGGAAGGTGTATGGTACCGTTAAGGCCCCACCTATATTAGGCCGTCCCTCCAAACTGAATGACCAAGTGAGGAGGAGACTGAACAGAGAGGCCATCAAGAGGCCAATGGCAACTTTAAAAGAGCTACAGGTCTTTATGGTATAGAATGGTCACTGTGTGCATGTGACAACAATATCCCAATCACTCCACAAGTCTGGCCTGTATGGTTGGGTGGCAAGAGGAAGTCTTTACTCAAAAAGACCCACCTTGAGTCCCTTTGAGGTTTGCAAAAAAAACACTCTGGAGATTCTGAAGCCTTGTGGCAAAAAGTTTTGTGGTCTGACGAAACCAAGATGGAACTTTTTGGCCTTAATGCAAAACTTTGCGTTTGGCACAAACCCGACACAGCACATCATCCAAAGAACACCATCCATACTGTGAAGCATGGTAGTGGCAGCATTATGTTATGGGGATGTTTCTCCTCAGCAGGGACTGGGGCACTTGTCAGGATAGAAAGGAAAATGGATGGAGCAAAATTCCGAAAAATCCTGGAGGAAAACCTGCTGCTTTCTGCAATAAATCTGAAATTGGAACGCGAGTTCACCTTTCAGCATGACAACGACCCGAAGCACAAAGCCAAAGCTACACTGGAGTTGCAAAGGATCAAAAAGATAAATGTCCTTGAGTGTCCCAGTCAGAGCCCCGATATAAATCCAATTTAAAATTTGTGGCATGACTTGAAGATTGCTCTCCATCAATGCTCCCCATGCAACTTTACTGAGCTTGAACAGTTTTGTACAGAAGAATGGGCAAATATTGCTGTTGGCAATGAACCATGCAACTTGCGGTTTCCTTCCCTTTATTGTACATATGTTGTTCATGGTGCAAAACCCAGCCCGTTCTCTAAAGGCCAGTCACACCTTGACGTTTTAGCCAACGTATGCCGATTTTGAAAAAATTGTCTAAAACGCTGGTACAACGTGAATACGTTATGGGTAAGTTTTTGATAACATTGAGAGCACGCTGAAAAAAACTGCATACGTCGTTGCACGCTGGCTTTAAACGTTGTATTTCGATTGTCCTCAAAGCTTTCCATGCTTGAAATTTTACGACTTATGCCAGCGTATGACTCACACGTTCCACATAACGCTCGCCATAAGTTGTAGGCACGTCACGAGATCGTTGACACACGTTACTTGTAAGTTACTCATAAGTCGAAACACGCGAGGTAATGTTTAGCGTACCCGAAACTTATTTCTAAGCTATGAGTTACGTGTTGTACTACGTTACGCGATCGTTGACACACATCGACACACTTTACTTGTAAGGTGCTCATCGGTCGAAACACGTCAAGGTAATGGTTAGCGTCAGTGTTCCAGACTCCCTGGTTTTATTTTTTTTTTAATTTTTTTTTCTTCCTTCCTTCGGTATGATGGTGATGTTGACACTTCGATTTCTAGTGCGGTTGTAATATAATAATAATTAATAGACTGCCGCTCAACGATTTAAATCATAACCGCACTGTACACTGAACACCGTCATACGAAGAAAAAAAAAACCGGGAGTCTGGAACACTGACGCTAACCATTACTTGACGTGTTTGACTTATGAGCACCTTACAAGTAACGTGTATCGATGTGTGTCAACGATCGCATATCGTGCGTACAACTTATTCCCATCGCATGCGGAGCGTGTGTCATACGGCAAGTACGTCGTAAAAATTTCAACATGCTTAAAATTACAAGATACTCCACTTAATAGGACGTATGATAGCGTACTTTAGCGTTCTATTCACGTTATACCAAACTTACCCTACCGTATTCGACGTGCGCCAGCGTTTTAGACGCATTTTTCAGAGGTCGGCATACGCTGGCAAGATCGCCAAGGTGTGACTGCGATGTTGACACTTCCATTTCTGCGGCGGTTATGATTTGAATCGCTGTGCGGCAGCCTTCTCCATAACCTACGCCACGTCATCGTCGGCGATGCGTGCAGCGCGCTATGCATGAGTTAGACTATCGTTGGGCATAGGTTGTGAAGGCCGACAACAGGTTCAGCATTCGTTGGTATAAGTTATCTATAACACAACGAAACGTTCTGTGTCCATTTAAATACGTTATGCATAAGACCAAGTCGTTTATGAATACGTCCGAATCTTTAAAAAAAACATCAAAAGTTCAACGTAAGCCAGCGTTTTACATACATTTTAATACGTTGCCATCGCTGGCTAAAACGTCAAAGTGTGACTGCGCCTTAACGACTTGCAATCCATGGTTTGCACTTCACGTGTCTGAACGATCGAATCGGTCGGCTACCACTCAAATGGATCTTTGTCATGTGGTCTGAGACTTCTGAGTGATGTTACAATGACCACATCAACAATGTAACGTTTTCACAACTTGTATTTCAAATAAATAGATACAAAGTCAAATGAGGAAGTTCACCATTACATACAATGTCCAATTCTGATTCCCGCGTTGAGTTGTTTCTACCCAGTGTCTCAGTTCTCCCAGCTCAACTCATGCATGTTCATCTCGTCCATTGAGGCTGTCAAACTATTGAGTCTTGTCGCGTAGTTCTCTCTCATACGCTGGCCCGTCCAGGATGATTAAAGAGCTCAAATGAATTATTTCCCGATACACAATCTTCATTTGTTTGAATCAACATGATTATAATCGGCTCCACGCGTTAACAACCACTCTGGAGATTGACACCTCATTCACTCATCAGAGTTAAATCGAGCACGGGGATGATGGAAACATGGCTCGTCACATGTCACCCATCTCTCTACCCCACCCTGTTGTGGGTGTATATAGTAACACAGAACAATCCCTTGCCTTCCAGCAAATGCAATTCAAGTGTTGGCATCAAAATCTTGTGTCCAAGACCAATCGCTTTCTGTACCCAACTTACCTAGTCACACCCAACTGTCTCTGGACTCTGTGTCCTTTTCTCCTGACAAGGTAGAGAGTTTGCTGTCAAACCTCGACTCAATTCTGCACCGGTCCAGACGGCATCAGCCCACGTGTCCTAAAAACCTGCTCTTCTGCTCTTGCTCACCTCTCTCTGTTCTATTCACCCTCTCATTTGCTCAAGGTCATTTGCCATCTGCTTGGAAATCAGCAAACATCACTGCCCTGCATAAAAAAGGTGCAAAAACTGATCCCTGCAACTACAGACCAATCAGCCTTCTTCCAATCATCAGCAAGGTTATGGAATCCATCATCGCTTCAGACATTAAATCCTTCCTCTTCTCCAATGGCTTTATTTCCGATCATCAATTGGTTCAGACGAGGTCACTCTACCCTGGATATGCTGCTTCTGCTCTCCCAACAATGGATGGAGGTCCTCAATGCTGGACATGAAATCAGAGCATATCCCTAGACATATCACGTGCTTTTGACATGGTCTGGCACCCTGCCCTGCTCACAAAACTCTCTTCCTATGGCATCCAAGGCCATCTCCACTCATGGCTCGCAGACTTCCTCTCCTGGCGCAGTCAACGTGTGGCCCTAAATGGAGTTCTCTCATCCCTCTTCCTCTCCAGCTGGAGTCCTCAAGGTAGCGTTCTGGGCCCTGTTCTTTTTCTGTTTTCATCAATGACCTCTCCCACTCCTGGAAACTCCTTTATGTTTTTGCTGATGACTCCACCCTCTGTCATACCATCTGTCATCCCTCAGACTGGCAAGCAGCAGCTTCTTCCTCACTGCAGATCTGGATAAAATCACAAACTGGTCCAACACGTGGAACATGTCTTTCAATCCGGACAAATCTCACACTCTCACTATGTCTCTCTGAAAGGACCGTTTGGAACCCCCCCCCCCCCCCCCCCCCGCATCCACTTTCTCAACAATCCTCTGGAAGAAGTCCTTTCTTTCAAGCTTCTGGGTCTCACTATCTGCCGTGATCTTTCTTGGGAAAGCCAAATTTTCCAACCTGGCCTCCAAACGCAGTTGCCGACTGGGAATCCTCCATCATGCAAAGTCCTTCCATGGCCCACCTGAGCTCCTGACCATATACAAAGCTTTCCTCTGCAGCCTGATGGGGGTACTGCTCTCCCCTCTGGCTGGAGCTCCTGCCTCCACCTTTCTCGCTTCACGCTGTGGAAACCAAGGCATTTCGCATCAGCCTCATCGCGGGAGATGCCAATGAGTCTTTGGGCTCTCACTCTTCTCACCACAGGCAGGTCAGTGGTCTTTCTGTCTTCTATCCTCTCCTCTCCGGTCTTGCGTAGAACCCCTCCCCTGCTGTGTCTGCAATTTTCCCCACCATATTTCTGCAGGGCACTCAAGGTCGCCAACAACCCCCTTCTGGTAAAACTACCAAAATCGTGAATCACTGCTCACCTACACTCTTTCTTCTTTTCTCCCTCCTTTGGAATAAACTCCCTCACTCTCTTCAATCCCATTCTTCCTCCAGGCCTTCAAAACAGCTGTTCACCACACCTCTGATCGATCGCCCCATCCAAATCCTCGATCTTTTCTACCCCGATAATCCACCCCAAGCCCACCTCCTTCAAATTCCTGCTTTCCTTCCTGAAAGTCCCTGTAATGTCCATCTTGTATACCCCATGGTCCCACCCCCATCCCTCTCCCTTCCACAGATCCCCTCATGTCCTCTGTCCCCCAGTTTGGTCTTCCACTCCCACCCCTCTTGTCTCATGTCCCCTTGCTGTGCGTTGTGTGTTAGCTCTCATACGAAGCTCGACAAGGTATACAAAAAAACAAAACACAAAACGAAACTCAGCCCATATGACCTTGACTGACACATGACAAAATGTGTTCGGTCATATGGCCTAACAAAATGACACAAATGTAGGTGAGTAGCATGGCAGGTATGGTATGGTTTACAAGAGATTGCACTGCTGGACAGAGAAGTGGCAGAGCTGAACAGGCAGGTGGGTGGCCGGCAGATGTTCTTCGCCAGTAGATGTGCTCGTTGTGTCAGGAGTGTGCAGTGGCAGCATGTGGAATGGCCAGCCTGGGTCCTAACCTCTCCTCCACCACTATCAATTTGACATGTAATAGATCCTCGCAAATGCCAATTACCCTCCTCCGTTTCCCTCCAATGGCCACAGACATAAATGGTCAACGGGGAAGCAGCTCGATCTATATTATCATCATCAAAAACACTTTTTTTCATTTCTCGTTAACACCCATCTACTGTGGTTCTACGCAACCAATTTACCCGCTGTCTCACTTGCTGGTGCTCTCTGCTGTATGGGCCTCATCCACCAATTTTCTCTCTGTGCCATTGCACAATATCGTAGCTGGGTGGTGTGGCTCCCTCTGCTGGTCTCTGCCTGCTTTCCACATACGGCAACCCCGGGCCACTGGGGCCATGTCCGAGCTACTTCGCTCCTGCTGAATGCTGGGGAGTACTCTCTGTCTCCCCCACAAGTGCCCTCTCTGGCACGTTGCACCTCAATCCCTCTCCTGGCTGCTCGAGCCCACTACAAATTTGAAATGCCCCTCTGGGGCTCCTTGGCCTGATCCAGGCCAGTGTGCACACAGCACCAAAGGTGCCTTTCTCCCAAATATCTACAAGTAACGAGCCACATGCCCAGCCCGCCAGTTTACTCTTGCACCAACTGCAAATGAAACTTTCCACAACCAGTACCAACACTAGACCGGCCTCCACATTCCAAAACAGCTGAATCCCCTCCATCTACCAATTATAAATGGGGATTCCTTCCCAGAGGGGGTGTGTGCTTCCTCGTCCATACACATTCACACCCACTTCTCACCATCCATTCAATCAGTAATTACTAAACAATAATTTGGGTCCACATGTCTCATTGACCTCTTCATTCGTTCCTCACACATAGCTAATCCTGTCGGGACGAGAAGAGGAAGAAGGAAGAATGCATTCTAATCAAAGGCCCAGTCACACCTTGACGTTTTAGCCAGCGATGGCAACGTATTAAAATGTATGTAAAACGCTGGCTTACGTTGAGACTTTGATGTTTTTTTTAAAAGATTCGGACGTATCATAACGACTTGGTCTTATGTACAACGTATTAGTAACGGACACAGAACGTTTCGTTGTGTTATAGCTAACTTATACCAACGAATGCTGAACCTGTTGTCAGCCTACACAACCTATGCCAACGATAGTCTAACTTATGCATAGCGCGCTGCACGTATCGCCGACGATGACGTGACGTAGCCTATTAAAAGGCTGACGCACAACGATTCAAATCATAACCGCCGCAGAAATGGAAGTGTCAACATCGCAGTCACACCTTGGCGATCTTGCCAGCGTATGCCGACCTAAGAAAATGTGTCTAAAACGCTGGCGCACGTCGAATACGGTCTGGGTAAGTTTGGTATACGTGAATGAACGCTAAAGTACGCTATCATACGTCGTAGTAAGTGGAGTACGTCAAAGTAATTTAAACATGTTCAAAAATTTTACGACGTACTTGGCGTATGACACACGTTCCGCATGCGATGGGAATAAGTTGTACACACGATATGCGACGCTTACACACGTCGACAAAGGCTACTTGTAAGCTACTCATAGTCGAAACATGTCGCGGTAATGTCTTTTTTACGTGAAACTTATTTCTAACTTATGTTTGACGTGCCTTGAACCAATTCTTTACGTTAGTCCCACGCACATTGACGTATGTAGACGTATTCCATTGACGTCTTCCGGTCGACAAAAAAACTAAATGAACGTGTTTCTAACTACAACTGCCATATAATGACGGTTCCCAGCTTTTGGGGAATTGTATATAAAAATGGTCTTCACAAGGGGAACCCATCAGTGTTTTCGACTCCTTTCGAGTCGATGTCCATGTCAGCAGTAACAGTATCAGTATCAGTATCAGTATTAGAGTAGTTGTTCATGTTGGCAGTAGTAGGTGAGTGTGATGGGGAGGGTGTGGTGATGATGGTCCTCCTTGCGTCCGTGTATCCACGGGTAGGAGACATCTTTGCACCATTGTTCGAAGTTTTTCGCGGCTAAATTTTTTGGGGTTTTTTCAACAATGAGCTATGGCTTGTTTTTACGTTTTAGTGTATTCATAACGAGTTGGACAAATGCTCAAGACTAATAATGTACATAGAGCGCTTCGATACCTTATAGATACGGTATACAACGAATAATTATCGTGTAGCCGGCGTTCACAACCTATGCCCAACGATAGCCTAACTATCCATATCGTGCGGCAGTTTATCTTTGCCGGTGACTGGGGTTTTCATAGGCTGCACTCAAGATTTAAATGGCTGCAACTCACTATTGAAAGTAGACGCTTGCGCTCAACAATTGGATTTTTTTACACTCAACGACTTTTTAAACGGTGCCACTCAACTATTTTAATTGTTTACAATGAACGATTTAAATTGCTGTCACTCGCCTTTGTTTTTTGACGCTGGCGCTCGGAAATTTGAAGCGTTTCTATTCAACGTGCTAAATCGCTCAAACTCCACTATTGAAATAGACCTTGCGCCAAACAATCGCAATTGTTTTACACTTAACCTGTTCTTATCGGTGCAAATCTTATCGGTGCAAATCTTATCGGTGCAATCAAATCCCGATCCATGGTGTCACCCAGTACCTTCTCCTCCGTTCACGTCTTCTTCTCTCGGTTCTATTGGCACGCAACTGGTGCAGTGCCAAATCGATGAGGGTATGCTGATGTTGGAGGACAGGTAGATATTGTAGTGTCATCGTTGCCGGATACTCCATCTCTCGTAATGTCATGGACATGTACTCGCTATGTAGTCTGCAACACTGACGGGTTCCTCCTGTGAAACCCCTTTTTATTTACCAATTCCCCTAATCGCTGCCATTACATCATTATCTGGTATCTGTAGGTTGGAACTCGTTCGTTAAGTTCTGTAGTCGTCCGGTAAACGTCAAATACGTCTACATACGCCAGTATGCGGCAGAGGTGCGTTACACACAGGTGCAAAGCACGTCACTCATAGGTTAGATAAAAGCCTCTTTTCCCTAAACAATAACTCGGCGTGATTCGACGTATAAGTAACTTCAAGCAAGGAGTGTCGAAGTGTGTCAACGATCGCGTAGCGTGTTAGCAACATATCACTGATAGGTTATAAATAAGTTTCAGGCACGCTAAGCATTATACCGACGTCTTTCAGCCTATGAGTAACTTAAAAGTAACGTGTGTCGACGTGTGTCAACGATCGCGTAACGTGCCTACAACACGTTACTCATAGGCTAGGATAAGTTTCGGGTACGCTAAACATTACCTCGGCGTGTCTCAACTTATGATTAACTTACAAGTAACATGTGTTGACGTCTGTCAACGATCGCATAACGTGCCTACAACTTATGGCCAGCGTAGTGGAACGTGTGAGTCATACGCCGGCATACGTCGTGAAATTTCAAGCATGCAAAAATTTGAGGACATCCGAAAAGACAACGTTTAAAGCCAGCGTGCAACGACGTATGGCAGTGTTTTCCAGCGTGCTCTCAATGTTATCAAAACTTACCCATAACGTATTCAACGTGTGCCAGCGTTTTAGACAAATTTTTCAAAAATCGGCATACGTTGGCTAAAACGTCAAGGTGTGACTGGGCCTTAATGTCAGCCAATACGTGACTTTCAAAATGACGTATGAATGCTAAACGAGGCTGTGTGTTGTGTGTGTGTGTGTTGTGTGTGTGTGTGTGTGTGTGTGTGTGTGTGTTGTTGTGTGTGTGTGTGTGTGTGTGTGTTTATGGTGACTCAGTTATACTTGCCAGGAACTTTTAACCTGCCTCGTTGCTCGTGCAAAATCTGAAATTCACACACACAGCAAACATAATTTTTCGTATTTAGGTGAAACAGTGCAATTTTTAAAGGGTTAACCATATAATTGTCGTTACTGAATGTAAACCAGACTCACGGAAATAAAGGAAATACAACAAACATCCGTGGATGAGAGATGTTGGGTTCATTCCATTTCCTGTTTATACAAAGCTAGCAGAGGCAGTAGCTATAAACACACACACACACACACACACACACACACACACACACACAACACACACACACACACACACACACACACACACACACACACTTCACCTTTTACCAATCTTGCAAGAACCGAGTCCAATTTCTCGTATGGCCCAGAACCAAACTATATATATATATATTTATAACGCCACTCGCAACACATACACCTCTCATTCACACCTTCCCCTCCTCCTCCCAAACATGATTAATGGTAAATAACATCATTATAAACTCACCTTGTGCATTGACAAGCCCCAGATATAACCTTGCCATCAATGTTAAAAAAAAACAACTAAACCAGATAGGGTGTCTCCCTCTGGGAAGTCTACCTGAATGTTGGTCATGATGGCATCGGCTTTCCGATTGCAGACTCCATCGAATATGTCACCAAGCCTGCCACGTTCACACAAGGTAATCCCACAAGGTTCAAAGTCCACTCATTGAAAGGGATGATCGGGGAGGTCGGCTAGAACATGCTGGTCCAGGCCTTGCATGGGCCCATATCGTCAGAAGTTTTTGCAGTACCGGCTGCAAGATATCAACTTTTTGGGCGAGTTGGTCAGAAACTTCTCCTTGCGCAGAGTCATGCCCCTTTCTCTCAGGTACGTTCCCAAGTATTTTTGGCTTCTTTAAAAGCTATGTGAACCATTTAATGTTACAATCCTTATCTGGCACGCAAGATATACGTTTGGCTGCCCCGGTGGACTTTGTCGATAGGGGTTTCTGCTCAGGTGCACTGAGCATTCTGGGGCAGAATATGTCTTCATGAAAGTCTCATAATAAATAAAAATAATTCAAACCTCATGAATTTAAAATGTCATCTAAATACCCTCTAACACTATCATTATTCTGTCAGCCTGCATATTACCCCCTGGAACCCATGGAAACCCCGCAGCCACAGTCACTCTGCCCACTTTGGCCATCCTCTCCGCACGAGCACGGCCTGCTGTGTGCTCTCCTTGTGGTCCCCTCATGTTCCTTTCCTAAAAGTCCTAGTGGCCCCACCATTTTGCCAATACTCGTGGGGAACACCGTGCAAATTTTCCTTGCTTCCCCCTCCCTTTCTAGAGGACTCATAGGGGGATTCTTCCCTTCCCCAAATTTTCCTTTTGGCACCATCCTTGTCTATAAAGCTTTCTGGGGCAATGCAATGCACACAAGCTGTATCATTTACTTTTCGAACTCTGAGTTTTCCATAAAGCCCGGAGGGAGGATGCCAACCCAATCCTCGCTACACTCCATGGGCCTGCACACACACATACTCCGATGTGCAGCAGCCCCTGCTTGTCCCTCAGCTCACTCCGAGCCGGAACCATGCTATCTACTCCTTGGGGAAGCCGTTCTAACACTGTCGCTACACAGTCCGTCTCTAGCGGCGGCTCCCCCGTAAACATTCCTTCTGCCCTCTTTCCGTCCATTCTACTCGTGCCATACACATACGCCACACATTCATCACTCACTAGATGTGCACTCTCACACTTGCATCCGCTCGCACGATTGCCCTCTCCCACATGCGTGTCAGTATGCATGGGCCACACGGTTTTGGTCTCCCGGTACGGTAGATTGGTTTGCAAAACACACGTTCAACTTTAACCACACAGACTTGTGGTGTCCGATGCAGGTTTTGGGCAGTTCACACATGAGGCTCACTCGCCTCACACGCCCAGGCACACACACCATCCTGGGGAGAGTCTCCGTCCAGACCTCCGTTAACTGGACCCCTTACTAATTTGCTGGAGAACATCATTAATGTACCACTTGGATTTTGTGGCATCTTCAAAAATTATTTGTCCAATAACATACCTTCTGGAAAAGGGACACCATACACTCATTTTGTGATCATGCAATGGTTTTTTGAAGATGACATGGGGATCCTTTGTGACTCATTCCTGATATTCTGGCTGTTCAGATTGCTAGACATGTGGAACCATGTCTCATTTTAAAGAAGGTCCATTCAAAAATTTGATCCCCTTTTTCTGCTGTGAGTTTTTTTTTTAATAGCTATTGACAAAAGCTCACCAGCTTTTCTGTGTCTCCGAGTGCAAGTTCATGATCAACATGCACTTTTTAGGAAACAAACTTATTTTTTATTCTGTATAGCACTGGGTGGAGAAATTATTGAGACTCCTACTTGTTGTGACAGTGTCTAAGCAATTTTTCTTGTTTTTCTTTGCAAATGGTTGCCAATATCCTGCAATACCGCATCTGTCACAACCTTCGGCCGACCACTATGAGACTTGTCTGCAACGTTTTTTTCAATCGATGCTTTTACGCAATTTTGATGAGCCGATCGTCCTTCGCGGAATTTCTCCTGAAACAAGTCCTGCACCTAATGCTTTTGGAATAAACCATTAGCATCTGGCTAGCAGCATTTCACTTGAGTTGTCTCTCAGCTGGTGGGTATCGCACTTGAGCGACTCAATGATACCTGCAAGTAAACAAGCATACATTTTAATTTTAAGATTTACAAACACGTGAATGAAATCCACTGTTACTTTTGGAACACACACACACACACACACTGCAACAGTTGTTTGGGGAGGTATTTTTGTCCAATGAGAAATCTTTCCATTAACATTGGAAACGTATGAAGGATAAATATTTTTAAGCGAAATGTTTTTTGACATCTATCTATCTATCGATATATTACTAAAACTCTTATCTTGTACGTATATGTATGTATGTACAGTATGTTCCCGAAATACAGCCAAAACGGTACACGATAGCACAAAATTTTTTGGCCCACCTTACTCGTTCATTCTCCTGCAGTGTGCAGTATCAAGTTCGTTCAAATCGGGCAACGAAAAGATTATTCAAAAATCAATTCCCGATTCAGTCAAGTACTCTTCGGGAGAATTTGATCAATACAAACAACCTCAGCGGGATAGTTTGCTGAAGCTATCTTTTTTACTCATTTTTTTTTTTGAAATGATTTTTTAATCAACCGCTGTCACAACGGGGACCCAACGGGTTCACGGGTAATCTAGATATTACTAAACTCTCATCTTGTATATATGTATGTATGTATGTTCCTGAAATACAGCCAAAACGGTACACGATAGCGCAAAAATTTTAGGCCACCTTACTCACCACTCACCTGCGGTAGGCAGTATCAAGTTTCGTTCAAATCGGCAACGAAAAAGATTATTCAAAAATCAATTCCCGATTCAGTCAAAGTACTTCGGGATTATTTGATCAATGCAAACAACCTCAGTGGTATAGTTCGCTGGAGCTATCTTTTTTTATTTTTCTTGAAATGATTTTTTTCATCAACCGCTGTCACAACGGGGACCCAACGGGTTCACGGGTCGTCTAGTATCTCTTCGATCACACCATCTATACCTAAAACCATAGGCATTAGCACATTTTACAAACCATTACTGTCTTGCCTAAAATGAAGCATCATAAGCATAAATTAGCACCAATCATGGGATTGTACAAGCCACGTATTGCTTGTACCTTCCCGTTGGTCTGACGTAATCCTTAATTTCCTTCATGCACCTTGATGGAATACAAAAGGGCACAGGCAGTGTATTTTAAAAGGTACAACCTAACAAAGCCAAACACTGGAATCTGGTGAACGTTATCTTCACAGCAAAATTATAAGCATAGAGAGTTACCATTCATCGGCTCAATAATCTTGTAAGTGAGTGATCACTCATTAAAATACACATAAAACCCAAAGAGGGCCTAGTTAGAAGATCTGGGCACCTTGTAACCTGCTCTTTGAACCCATCTACAAATGTTGTCTTTGCTAAAGTTATATTCACATGACCTCATACTGTAATTTGATTGGACTCGTCCACTTTGCTCCACCGGAAGCATCCTCTAGTTGACCAGATTAATTGGCCGCATGTTGACAAGCAAAACACCGACAATTATTTTTTTTAAATCAAGCAGTCACAGTCGGTGAAAAGCGAGAAGATGACACGATCATTATCAACTTTAATTGGAAGAAGTGTTAATGCTCGTGTCACAGCTAAAAGTCTTCCTCGTAGAACAGCTCTATTTGACTCGAACTTCATGTTGCGAAGAAATGGGTTGACTTGAAAATTTCAATCTCGAACGAAAGTAAATGAGTCTGACATGGAAATGTCACCTCTTAGGTAAGAACTTATAACAAACTAATAATAACAGGTGGATAAAAACACTTGCCACCCTGAGTGCACAAACGAGCGGTGGGTGCTGATAACACATGTGGTGCTGTCCCTAAGCTCAGCAAACGTCCAGCTAATGCTCCCTTTTGGCATGTGTCGCATGTTGCTGCCGTTAGGTGCGCTAAGGGAAGCCATAGAAGCAAGCCTTTGCTTGTTTCTATGACCGACCAGCAGATGGCGCAATAGTGCCGCGAGCCAGCCACCACGGCGTAACTCTCTGGGCAGACCTGTTGGCCAAGATTGGCCGGAGAAACTCGCTCGCACTGAAGATCAAAAACCGGCCATCGAAGGAGGAGCTGGAGGACAAAAACATCCTCGTGTTGGCATCCGACCAGGAGCGTCAGGAGAGACGAGACAACATCGGCACCAAGCTGGTCAGGTGTGTTGGTCGCATTGTGGGGTGCATGGTCTACACAGACTGCTGGGAATGCTTTATTGCCTTTCGTATTAGGTGCACGTGACCTAGATTTCCTCTTGAACTGAACCGTTCAAACTGTCTGCAATGAAAATTTTGAACATCAGACAATTAATTTGATAGAATTTGTTTACTGATTCTGTGTAAGCAAGCAAATTCTAAAGTTATCCAAGGTATATCAAACCCATGTAAATGAGAAACAATCCTCCAAAGATCATCATTGTTTGTTTCGCCATCATGAGTGGCCAAAAGTGAAAATTGAGTAAAACAGAAATCTCGGGCCGTTTATGGGATTTTAATGCTTTATAAATACTTGTGCAAGAAACTTCTGAGAATCTAGTAAATTTATTGATTAAATACATTTTGTTATCCTTCAATGGCAATGCAGTTGACCATGCAATATCGAATGGAGCCAGGAAGTGATCCAATGTTTATTGCCATTTTGACTGTGTGATAAATGTCAGATTTGTCTGTCCAGATTGAAGTCAGGCTTTATTCTCATTTCATTGTGCAACCAGCAATCAAAAGGTAAAACTACAGCACAGATTGATGGTTTTCTGATTGAAGCATCAGCAATTGACTATTTAGGAACTGGAAGGGTACTCGGAAGAGCGCATCCCTCCGCCAAGCTGATTAGTTTACGTTTTGTATTCCACTGATTGGCCGGATCTGGATTCGGACCTGAACTAAAATTTAATCAGCTTGTTCTTGTCACTTAACTAACTCATCCACCAAGTTTCATCTGAATCCGTGCACAACTTTTTGAGTTATCCTGCCATATGTCGTTTTTGGCCTTATCTCTCAATGGTTTTAAAATCACTTTAAAAATTCTCGGATTCAGATCTGGATCCGGATCGTCACCAAAATGTAACCATTTCGTCCATGTCATATCCCCAAGCTGTCCACCAAATTTCGTCCAAATCCGTCTACAACTTTTTGAGATATCTTGTTCAAAAAAAAAACAAAACAAGAAAGATGTCATGCAGAGCACGATACTTGTGAAATCCATAAAACAAATTTTACCTTAAAAAATAATTTGCGGTTGAATTCAATGACCAAATATGCAACTCCTCTTCAAATTTACAGTCAATCAGATGAAAAGTGAGGATTTTAGAAATTCCACCTTAGTTTTTGACCTTCAGCCTGTGTTGACCTTTTGGCCCATGTTGACCTCAAAAATAATAAGTGGTTGAATTCAATGAACAAATATTCAACTACTTCAAATTTCAAGTCAATCGGATTCATATTGACAATTTTAGAAACTAGGCCTATGTTGACCTCAAAAATAATTGGTGGTTGAATTCAGTGACTTGATATGCAAATCGTGTTCAAATTGCTCGTCAATCGGATGAAAATTGAGGATTTTAGAAATTTGACAAGTTGTTGACCTTTGGCCTATGTTGACCTTTTGACCTCAAAAAGAATAGGCTTTGTGCTTGTAACAAACTCTACCTTGTGGTGACGTTTCGTGATGATCGGTTTCAAATTGTGACCTGCAGGTGATAAACATACAAACGTACAGAGAAAGAAACAGACCGAATAACATACAAGACCAACCAATATACCTGAAAAATCTTAAATTTTCGCAAGTGACAGACAGACAGACAGACAGACAGACAGAGATGAAAACAACCTCCATACACCTTTGGTGGTGGAGGTAATCAGGGAATTGACAACACCGCTTGGAATGTCAAGTTCTCACCAAGTGCGATGATGAAAGGGCCACTCTTATTAATTGGAGCATTGCTTTCGTGATGGACAATATGTCAATCCTTTCATCCTTTTGCAAACCACTCCACCTTAAATGTGTGTGTGTGTGTGTGTGTGTGTGTGTGTGGTGTGTGTGTGTGTGTGTGTGTGTGTGTGTGTGTGTGTTGTGTGTCGATCTTTGTTCATCAGGAGTGATATTAATTGTGTTCTAATTGAGTTCACTGGATTCCAAAATTCGGCCTTGAAAATGTGTGCACTCTGATTTTTATCTCATAAAACTTTTAGCACTGAAAGGCTTGGGGGGTTACTGACATCAAGGATGTCAACAAACCCTCTGCGATGTCGACTGTGGTGAGAGAGGGAATGGGGGGAGAGCAATTCACCAAATACTTACTTTACCAATAATCACCCGGTCTAGAAATAGGCAAACAGGTCAGAAAAGTTAGAGACTAGAATAGATTCTCAAACTTATTTTTTTATAAAATTGTGTTAAATTCATCATCCATAAAATGCCGTATATCCTGTTTTGAGGTTGCTGAATCCCAAACAATCGGATGCCAAACTGACAAATTTAATTATGAAATACTGTAAGCCAAAAACTTCCTTTTCCTTTGTTGGCAAATAAATTTTATGTAAACTTTCAGTTTAAATAAATGGATTCCATTAACACAAGCTGAAAATTAATGATAATCAAATTGGAAACAACATTTTGACAAATAAAAACAAAAAACAATTTCATTCTTTCATAAACAGTTGTAATGATTTGGATGTGACGGTGAATGAAACAAGCATTTAAACGTTTGTTAAAAACATGTATTTAAAGTTATGTCCGATGATTACTTTAACATTCTACATGGATGTGGAAATTAAAACTACAACCATTACCATCGGTGTATGGGTTTTACAAATAGTCTTCCACAATATTAACATTTTCACTTTACGGGGAAAATAGAGATGGTGGGAAATGTTCATTCATTTATTACATTTCTATATTGAATGTCATTGTCATTGAAAATGCAGGTTACTCATCTAGTAAATTCTTTTCCTACATTGATATCTCGTTGAGAGACATCCTTTTTATACGAGTAAGAAACCCTCTGCAAACTCGCTAACAGTCTTTCAGTTTGAGTACCACTAGATCTTCATCGATCAACATCTACCCCATTTTGATGGCATTCGGTTGTTGGGGATCTGGAACATTTGCATTTTGCCAAACTAGACCTTGGTAAATGAACTCTTTTAATGTGAAACTGGACGGCATCACTGGTTGGGGACAGAGGTTCTTGTTTGTGACACTTTTTGAAGAGCTCAACAAGTGCCTCGTTACATGCTTTTTATTCAGCCATGTTCATAGCCTGCAAACAAACTTCTCTGCACATTTTACAGTCTTGTAAGAAAGCTCACCATTACCGACAAGTTGAAGGATTTCAAAATTATTCTCAAATGCTTTCCATGCACCCTTTTGACATTGCCTACCAAATATACGACAAACTATCACACCGTGTTACAGAATGAAGGGAAATTAATGTGTATTTGAGGCTCTGGAATGTTGTTATACAAGTCATGAACAGGTAGTTATTTGGGTTTGGTTGTACTCGTCTTCATCCATCGTTTCTTATGGGACATTTTTACAAAGTGACAAACAAGAAGCACCAGAACATCAGTATATCTTATGTGTACCACTACTTCCTCCACATCAGCATGTTTACAATAGAGAGCAAGCCCTAATGTCCCCGTCCTTATCAGTGGCTCGGAGTAAAGAGGTATCCCTGCTTTCATCGGATTAATTTACCATTGTGACATTTCTGAAACCACCCGCTACAATCGGTTTGTTGTTATTATGAGTCTCCAATGGCATCTGTTCAGACGGAAAGTTGCTCAAATCAAATCTGTTGTCCTGGAGGCCAATGAAATTTGATCAATTACCTGGTATTTTAATCAATTGCACAGATGCATCTTCAATAACTTTCCTTACTGATCAGCATCCTTTATTTCTCTTCCTCCTTGTATCTTTAAAGGAGTTTTTCTCAATCCTTTCAAATGTCACATCATTCCTATCAAATGTTGGGTCCACACTCAGAACAGTTGTTTTAAACTCTTGGACCAGGTTCCCAAATGTTCATGACACTTTTGGTTTTCCTACGGCCATGACAAGAGATTGACCATCTGTTACTCCACAGGAGAGACTCTCGATTTTCTCTGTGGCAGAAACATGAACACCTTTTGTTAGAATATCCACACGAGGAGACTTTGGTCCTGAATGTAGAGAACCATTTAGTGAGGCCAGTGATACTAGAACAGGCATCAATTATTGGTGTACAATATTGTCTAAAATAAAGTGGTCGAACTGCTTCAGATGCTATTGGCATTCTTTGCATGTTTCTGTCAGCTTTGATTGATGTTTGTTTTGCTGTACCTTTAGTTTCTGTCTGCACCCTATAGGAGACGTGTGAATGTGAGCATATTTTGTTCTTAGAGAGTGTGGGATGCAGATACAGAGGCTGTGTACCCTCATCAGGCTGTTGAAGACGTTGACTCACAAACAGATCCAACTTTTCTTGGACAATGGTAACTGCATGTACAAGAGACTACTCAATAGCTTCTGTGGATATGTCCTTTGTCACGACATTGTGTAGTGAGGGATGTATTGGGGGTGTCATCTGGGAAGATATTTGATATTTGAAGCACGTCTTTGTTCTTGTTGGATCGGAGAGTTCTGAGATGATATGACAATGCCATCTCGTCAAGACAGTTAGTGTCCTCGTTAGACCCACAATTCCACTTGACTCTCCTCATACTATTCAGTCATTCTTGCCAATGGTCTCTGTCTACTTGGTTGAACAATGAAAACTGACAGAAGCTCTTTCCGTATTCTTAAAATTCGTTCACCTAAAAAAAAACATAAATTATTTATAACAGTGTTGACAAATAAACAAAATAAAAAATAAATAATTTTTATTTTGATTGAATTTTGACCACATTTTCCCATTTATATCAAAATATTAAACCTGCTAAAATACTGGTACAGTGCAATGTAGGTTTCAAGTTGGAAAGGGTTCATTTTATTTATTTCTAAAAAATACTTTATCTTAAGACACCTGCGGTATCCAACGTTGCCCAGTGCAATTCCAATCCTGTTGGCATTTTGAAGAAATCTAATTTTGTTTGTTTTCTTAAAAAAAAAAATTCACATAGCTGCAAAAGCTTCGGCACTCTGGAGTGATTAAAAAGAAAAATCCAAAAAATCCTTTTTTTCAGAATTACAAAAAAAACCTTTCACCAAAACACCCTCCTACACTCACTAATGAACCTCTGAAAGTTTGACAAAGATCTTTTTTGCCATCTCTGAGAAAAATAGTTACAAAGACAGCCAGACAGCCAGACAGCCAACCATCTCTCATTGTACATATAGATAAAGTAGATGCTTTAAATACATGATCCTCACCAAATTAAGTCTTTATATGAAAATATTGTTACGGATTTGCCACTGGTAGGGATCACGAGGGGAGTTCTCGGATCCACTTCCCGGCCGAAGACCCCAAAGCTGGCGCTCCGCAGATAACTCTGCGGCACGACGTAACCACAGCCGCCATCTGAGACGCTTAATTTAGGTAGGGTCCAGCGAGATTCCGCTTTTACCTTCCTGGCAAATTAATTTTGCCAGTTTAGCTACACAGTATATTACAGAGATAATATACTAGGGTTTATTTATGTGTCTTGGTATATGCATAAATTAGGGTTATTATCGAAATAGACATCTGTTGTGTTTATTTTGTATGAAATACAAAGTAATATTGTAGTTGACCGTTGAAGGATTATAATCGATTGATATTTCAGGGTGACATCCTACTTTTGGGATTCAGTACCCCAAAAGTAGACCAGTGACACATGATGCCCACATTGAACACAATTTGTCCACAGAAGTTCCTTTTTTTAAAATCTGAAATCTGGTCTAGTCTATTAGCCTTCTGATGGAACTGATATTGTGCTCTGGCATCCCTGAGGATGACTATATATGTGTGGGCCTTGCAGAGCAACTTTGTGTTACACTTAGTCAAGTTTGCCTTCTAAGTTGAGAGGGAAAGCTGCTTGACAGCAAATGCCTTATCATAGGCCTCCATGTTCCAGAGCAGAGAAGATGAGCAGAACAGCAGCAGATGACATTACAAAAATGTGCAACACAGAATATAGGCCTTTATTTGAAAGTAATTCCATTGAGTGTGCATTGAATACCGAGGCTGGAGAAGATGACCGTCATCATCGAGTAAAGGAGACAATACTCCAGTGTTTAAATGAGAGTTGATGATAACTGGTCTCTTGAGTAAAGTAGACAACAGACAACTTCTTGAGTGAAAAAGATCATGGACCAGTCCTTGGCTTAGAGTGCAGATCACGTACCACACCAGTCATCCCAGATTATCCTGCTGTGTTTTCAGGTTTGTGTTTGTCTTCAATATGCACTAGCACTTAATTTTGGATTTGTGCCATCTATGGAATTGCAGAGTGTAACTTATCAAACTTATACAATGATCACATTGCAACACATTCAAAAAATCTTTTAAAATCACTTCCTTCCTTATCTTGTGTAATATCATTTGCATCGTAATATTTTTTTTTATAATAACTATGAAAGCTCCATAAAAGTAAATTAATTGGCAAATTCTCTCTCTCTCTCTCTCTCTTGCTGATCTTCACCACTTTACCAGAAGCCCTTGATTAATTATGTTAAATCACAAAATGCAGATGCTTCCCTAACAATGTTGCACGGATGTTTGCTCCATCAGAGCAAAACCATTGGTTGTGCCATTTTTTCCTGTCAGCTGTTGGGTGGACTTAGCCACTTCTGCTTCCTTTTTTTTGTCCTCGAGCCTACACAAGTGCTGCCAGGCGGATGTGGCTTTGGCGGGTGGACTGAGATTCCAGACACCTGCTTTCTCTTCTTATAAGTGCCACAGTCTTTTCCTTGGCCTGGAGTTTATCTACATACCATTCTAATGTGCCTGCTCCCAGAATCCACAATTTTGTTATCCCCTTGTTTCTGGAATTCCATTTCAATTTCTTTATTGCATTGCCCTTGCTGTGTCGTACTGCTTTATGGGATATCACAGTAGTCTCCGTGTGGTTGAGCCATGATACGACACTCTATCTTGGACCTTCTTCGCAGGAGGTTGAGTTTGAGGCCAACTGCAGAAGAATTGGAGCAGCGAAATATCCTTAAACGTGAGTCTGCATTGTTGCTTTTGGTGCTTTGTTTTTGCTACTCTTGAGCCGCACTGTTTGTTGTACCATATTTTTGTTTCGGTAGTTTTTTTTTAATGGATTTGTGGTTGGAGCCCGTGAGATGCTAAAAGGTCATCATGTGCAAACACCATACCTGTGTTTTGAGTTAATTTCGTTGTTTCACTCACAGAGAAAAACGAAGTGCAGGAAAAAGAGGATAAACGAGAGATACAGACAAAACTTACGAGAAAGGTGAGCGCTTGCATGACAGTTCTGGAAAAATTTGCTTTTTTGAAGGCTAGTTTGCATGTCCGCGAGTTCCAGTTACACCATTGCAAGGACCCTTTAATGCTTCTCACAGCCTTGCAAGCAAACACCGATCATAACCAACATTATCAATCTCTTGTCGAAGTCTTACAGTTGAGAACTGCTATCCTCTAATGTAATAAACATTGTCTTGCAGTCAATGCAACTGTCTTAATCTTGCATTCAATGTGTTCTTGTGGTCCTGCAGTCATTTCAAACATAGTGACCCTTTAGTCACTGTTAAATTTAAAGTTCTGTAATTATTGTGAACCCCGCAGGCTTTGAGTTAATGTTATATTCACAAGGTCATGTATGAAATGTGAGTTCTATATTGTTGCAGTTCATGCGGCGCTCGTTGTCCTGCAGTCATTTTGTGAAGCTTGTGGTCCTACATATCTGTTTGAAAGTAATACTTTGTCAGAAATTGAATTAGAGATATGCATTGCTGAATTATTGATACGGGCAGTATTGGAGGTTTGAGGAAAGCACAGCATTGCGTAGTTAGAGTGCAAATTCTGCAAACAAGTGATTGGGTAAAATTATGTGAGTAGATGAAATCGACCACAAAAAAGGATAAAATGAAAGATGACAACTCTGCATTGTGACGAGCTGAAGAAGCAGACACCAGAACCGTTCCATTTGCAACAGGACGATGGAAAGTCGATTAGAAATACCCTCGGTGTTTTAACAAAAGGATTCATCATTATGTGATGCAATATATGATAGTTTTAGCATTTATTACCAATTAGGATGATGAACAATCAGTGCAACGATTTCTCATCCATGCGGTTTGAAGCATACATGATGACGGTTCAAAGTTTTAT
>CM068961.1:94857667-94869161 GCA_035128595.1 Eptatretus atami
AATGGGTCCACACTGGTCCTAACCTGTTCTTTTCCCCTGATATACTTAAAGAAAGCCTTGCTATTATGTCTAATATTCTTAGCCATGTCCTTCTCATCCTCTCTTTTAGCTTGCCGAGTTATTTTCTTAACTTGCCTCTGTTTACTCCGACGGTGATTTCAATCGATCTCCAGTCCTGTTATTTTATACCTAATAAATGCCTTCTGATTCTCCTTTATAGCGTTCCTCATCTCACTGCTCAACCATCCTGACCTCTTTCAGCTTCTAGATTTACACTTAATGATGGGGAATGATCTGAGATGATGGTGAACAGCTGTAAAACAGCCTTAACCCATCACACCATTTGAGAAACATAAATTGAGAGTTATAAGTGCATCAAGGCCACATTAACGAATGCTGGGTATTTCTATAATGAGGATAACATGTCAGATGGCGTCCACTCACAGACAGAATATGGATTTGTATAATATTGTCACATGGATGTCAACCTCTGGATCGGATCTAACCACACCTGAGTTTCCATTACATGCTCAGAGCATTCTAAACTCTGAAAGATGGCTGAATTATCACTGTTTCTCACAAGCCGGTGCTAAACCATCATTTTGCGTTTAGTTCAATCCTTCAGGGATTCTAAATGAATCTGATCTGTGGGGCAAAATGGCAGCAATATGAATGAAGCCATTCCTTAAAAGAGAAATAAAGAATATATTGCACAGGACATGGTATAAGCACAATTCATGAAAAGCAAAACCACAAGATGGCAGGTGAGAGAGAGAGAGAGAGAGAGAGAGAGAGAGAGAGAGAGAGAGAGAGAGAGAGAGAGAGAGAGAGAGAGAGAGAGAGAGAGAGAGAGAGAGAGAGCAAATGGGTCAGATAGCGCAGGCCAGAGGGAGTTCTAAAGCCAGCGAGCATGGCCGGAGTGAGAGCTTCCTCTCAGGAACAGGTTTTATACCCAACCTCTGCCCCACCATTTTATACCCAACTCCCGAGGCTAACCAATCACAAGGCACAAGGGTGTCTGATTCCATGGTTTCCACCAATCACAGACCCCAAGGGGTACTACCTCATGACTCTCTGCCCCAAAACCCTCAAGTGTCTCCGTGCTGCTATGCCCACCAATCCCAGTTCGAGGCCCTCAGGCACCCCTGCCCTGAGACTTCTTTGAGTTTCTGCCATCAAGGACATTCACCTATCCCAGCCTGAGCAATCAAAAAATCCTCACCTCACATGTGTTGATGGACAGCTGAGGAGGAGGAGTTATCTCCCTCTGATGGTGGGCATGGGGGAGGGAGGGGTGTATATGATGTGTTGCCCAAATCATTCCCGAACCCACCTGGTTTGCAGAGGAGAACATGATAAGAGATATCTACAGCTAGTTAGCTCTGCGAACACAATCTCCCATCTCCTTTGTGCGGAACATTTTCCATTAACTCCTTACCTGAAACATGCACTGAATACAGGTAAGAAGTTTTTAATGCTACACAAACATATATGGTGTTCACAACCGAAATCTAACTATTGCCCCTTCCCCACAAATATAACAATATGAACATTTTGGTCGATTTCTTCAAACTATAGTGACACCAATATAAATATATAATTAGTCCAGAATGTGGTCAGTATAAAATGCAGGTGGCTAAGCGCATGTAAGTGGTTACCACCCCTATTTTAGGGCATACCCTGACTTGAGTGGCATTTTTTGAAAAGTCACAAGGACTACTACTGGTCATGAAATTTGGTTCATTGCACAGACAGTGTTCCATAGGACCTTAAATATATAGGTTCATGGGTCTATGATGTAGTATATTACTGAATCTACAGGATTTTTTATTGAATATACATGCCAGTATTGGCCTTTTTTCTTGTTTCACCTTAAAATATGACATATATATTAGACCATGCAAAAATACAACATGATATACATTCTAAATGAAATTTCCATCTAATCAAAAGGTTTCACCCAGTCTGAGAAAATCAGCATTTGTGTCGGTCAGTGGTGGATTCGCACGATATATGCACATTCTGGCATATTTTTATTACCTTCGCAAACTTCGTTTGACGAAGGTATTGTATTGACCCCTGTGTATTTATTTATTGGTAAATATGTGTGCGGACAACATTGCCAAAAACTGCTGGACCGATTGCATGAAATTTTAGAGATGATGTGCAGTTACTCAAGGACGCCAGGCGAAGCTTTTGGAGCAATCGGATTAAAGGTCAAGGTCACGGCACGAAAAGGTCAGAATCGTTTTTTCGTCATGACGCGGTCAATTTTTATCCGAACGAGATAAAACCAACACCAAAAGTTTCATTACTCAATTCTACATTCTACGCTATGCACATGAAAGTGTGGCGTAATTACCCTAGGTAGCGGTTGGGGTCAAAGGTCAAGGGGTCACCAAAAATGGTATTAACAATGTTTTGGATCACTTTATACAAAAACTTTACAGCGGATTAGCTTGAAATGTGTGGGAGGTTTGTTGTCATGAAAAGACAAATCGAGTAGATTTTTGGAGCGATCGGATCAAAGTCAAGGTCAAGGTCACAAAAGGTCAAACATTTTTATTTTCGGCGATAACAGTCAATTTTATTCCAATTTACATCAAATTAATGCCAAAATGATCAGTATTCAATGCCCTATCCTCAAATATAACATATTATATGGTGTTGTTGTAACCCGAGTTAGCGGTTGGAGGTCAAAGGTCAAGGGGGTCACCAAAGCATTTTTCATTGGGCAGCGTCGTGGACAACATTACGCAAAAACACTTAGCAGATTGTCATGAAATTTTGTGGACTTGTTTGACATCATGAGAGGACAAATCGATAGATTTTGGGAGCGATCGGATCAAAGGTCAAGGTCAAGGTCACAAAAAGGTCAAAATCGTTTTTTTGCGATTAAAGTGTCAATTTTGTTACGATTTACATCAAATTAAGTCCAAAATGTTCAGTATTAAATCCCGATCCACATATATGCGTATGGTATAGTGTTTGCAACCCTAGTTAGTCTGTGGAAGTCAAAGGTCAAGGGGGTCACCAAAATGGAGTTTTTGATTGGGAAGCGTTGTGGACAACATTACACAAAAACCACTTCGCAGATTGTCTGAAATTTTGTGGATGTGTTGGCATCACGAAGAGGACAAATCGATTAGATTTTGGGAGCGATCGGATCAAAGGTTAAGGTCAAGGTCACAAAAAAGGTCAAAATCGTTTTTTCGCGATTAATTTGTCAATTTTGTTTTGATTTACAGCAAATTAACTCCAAAATTTCAAAATTAAATTCCCCATCCTCTAATATGACACATGGTATAGTACTTTTTGTCACCCAAGGCAGCGGTTGGGGGTCAAAGATCAAGGGGGTCACACAATTCACATTTATATCGGAAAGCGTTGTGGACAACTTAACGCAAAAAAACAAAACGCAGAGAGGCTTTAATTGTTTTGGATTTGTTTGGCATTATGAAAGGACAAATCCATTAGATTTTGGGAGCGATCGGATCAAGGAGTTTTACTTTCTTGTTTAATTAGACGCCAATTAAAATGACGTTTTTGTCCTCGCTCGATTTGAAAACATGATCTACTTGATCCAGGTCGTGTCTGCGTCGTCAGTGACATTCGACCGAATCCGACCTACATGCTACAGAGTTCGGCACTCGGGACAACGAATCACCTAAAATTGTCATAATCGTAATAGTTCTAATAACAAAATCCTTTCACAAAATCCGGATCATGGACTTTAAATTTGCGAAATTCCCGAGCAGATTTAGTGGAATTTTAGTTCCTCATTTCACTCTCATGCCATGTTCAAACTAGTGGCTGCGGCGATGGTATGCGCTCTACGCGTGCCCGTTCTAGTTTATATCTGGGTTGAGATTCAAACCCAAGCAAGACAGATCAGAGCAAGACTATCCTGCCAGCCACACAAGATGACCTTTTACACTGATAACCGTACAACTTCGCGCCAAAGTAATAAACCTGCCGTAATGCAATTCGTTCTCCAATTAGTTCTCACCTTCCCGTAGCTGCCTTTCCAAGGACTTTCTGAAAAGCAAATTCTGACGCTTGGCACTGTAATCACAGATGATATCAAAGTAAATAATTATACAACAAATTTTTTTAATTTTTGTATCGTTGGAAAAAGAAAAAGAAAAAAAGACAGAAACACGTGTCGTCGAGTCAAAAATGAATTAGCACTCCATCACACCAAGTGAGCCGCAAACACAAGTTTTAACACTCTAGAGCATCAGGTGACAGTGTGAATGACATTACTCCGATCATTCTCAAAACAATGACTTACAGAGGATTTCCCGATGGCCCCAAGTTCATCTCCGAAGCTTTGTTATTCTGCAAAGACAAACACAAGCAAACTCACAATTTGTTATGCTCTAAACGTTAACGATAGATTGGTCATTCCCTAAACAACTGTAAAACAGTAAAATAATACATCGTGACAGAAACCCCTGACAAAGGAGTTGAACTTGCGTTGAAAGCTGGCATCTATTCCATATAGATTCAAGCACCACTGCATACATTCTAGAAATTGAAAAGGGTGATATTAACCCCACTGCCATCAATCCGACCCCTCTCCCGCCTGCAGTACATTCCAGACGTTCGATTCCCTCTCTTCCATTTACTCCACCTCCTTTCCCATTTCTTCCCCAGACACCATAAACTCTTCCTCCTTCCTTTACTTTTATCAACATTTTTCTCAATTTAAACTCAATGGCCTCCTTTCAAAGCTTACTTTCTCCATATGTGGACCGCCAATGCTCCGCTGTATAAGATTGTGACTCAGGGCCAACAAGTATCGAGAAGATAGAGCAGATGAGGAAATATTGGTACAGCCAACATCACCAATTTTGTAGACTTAGCTGTTGGTTTTCAGCATTTCAGTGTGGGAGTGAACTGTGCCACAGATGCAGTGCCCCCTGTAGGTCAAGGCAGGAATTTTTCGAAATTGTTTTGACTTCCGGTGATAATTCAGGTATTCTTTATGAAAGAACATGGGATCTTTAAGGTCCATCAACTAATAATAGCAGCAGGGAGACCTAACTTAAAGTCCATTCAAGGGATGGTGCACACATTGATAAATCACCTTGCAGGTGAAACGCCAAGATGACAGTTTATAGCTGCGTCTTGGATTCAAAGCCACGCTAGACAGCTCAAAGGTGAGTGCACATACCTGTCTGCTATCTTACGAGCCCCAGGGGGAAGAGAGGGTGGCAGGGAGTGCAGAAGCAAGGGTGAGGTGGAATGGCGGTAGATTTAAGAAGCAAAGACAAAGCCGTTGGGATTGCAGCGAATCGAGGCAATTTCACAACATGTAAGTTTACACTGCTGCACGACTCAAACCCAAAGAATGTCGCAAACAAGGACAGAACTTACACGGTCATTGTGATCTTCAATATCAAAGAAGTCAGGCTCACTGCGAGGATTGTCCAGCTGAAGAAAACTGTGAACTTCCGGCCTGTATGGAACACGAGCAATGAATATCAATGGAGCACATGCCATGGCACAGCCACGCACGATCACTTGCGATGGTACATTCCGATGCTATCAGACTGTCATGATAAGGGATGACATGATCAGTGTTGTGATATGCTGTCAGTACAGATGTGCATAAACATTTCTTTCTCGCAAATGCAGACACAAAACTTACAATGTGAATTGGAGTACCAAAGACCAATTCCAATTTTGCACCATCCTTATTTTGGGCAAGAGATGCAATGCACAGTATCACCGCATGTCCCACCACTCTTATAAACTGAGGATAGCACCAGGTATTTTTTTTTATCACATCTAGCATCATTATCACATCTACATCAAAATCACATCTTCTCAACGTGAAAAAAAAAACACAAAAAAATTCTCGGAACCAATTCCAGATGTAGATCGTCACCAAGAATCTAATCATTTCTTCCTTATCACACACCCAAGCTCTTCACCAAATTTTGTTCGAATCAGTCTACAACTTTTTGAGATATTTTGTCAGAAGCAGAAAAAAACACGAAAAGACATCGTGCAGAGCACGGTACTTGCAAAATCCACTCCCCTCTGCAAAGGTTACCATGGATACATCAAATTGTCCATTTCGTTAACATTAAAATTGACAATCTCAATCAAAGCTCAGGTTAATCGGATGAAAATGACAATTTTTCAGATGAAATTTGATGATTTAGAAGTTTGACCTTGGGTTGACCTTTTACCTTTTGACCTAAAATAGTTGCTTTCCAAATTCAGTGATGGATTATGCAAATCCTGTTCAACTTACAAGTTAATAGGATGTAAATTGACAATTTTTCAGTTGAAAATTGATGATTTTAGAGGTTTGCCCTTGGTTGACCTTTGATTTTAGAAAACACTTAGAAATTTGACCAAGCTAACCTTTGACCTTTGGTTTCCCAATAAATAACGTATTATGCAATTGCTGTTCAAATATTGTCAATCGGATGTAAATTGACGATTTTCAGATAAAAATTGATGATTTTAAAAGTTTGTCCTTGAGTTGACCTTTGACCTTTTACCTCAAAAATAGTTCGTTTCCCAAATCAGTGCTGCAATATGAAAATCCTGTTCAAATATCAAGTCATTCGAATTAAAAATTACGACTATAAATTTGACCTCAAGATTATCTTTCAACTTTGACCTCAAAATCAAGAGGCTTCTCAGTTGAGACTACCTCTACAACTTAGTAAAGTTCATGAAGATCGGTTTAAAATTGTAAATCTAGGTGTTCGACAGACAGACAGACAGACAGAAACAACAAAACCGACTGACCAATATACTTGAAAAATCTTCGATTTTGCAAGTAACAAGAAAGATGTCCTGCAGAACACGATACTTGAGAAATCCATAAAACAAATTTGACCTTAAAAAATAATTGGTGGTTGAATTAAATGACAAAATATACAAATCCTCTTCAAATTTCAAGTCAAATGGTTGAAAATTGAAAATCTCGAGAATGACTATGTTGACCTTTGGCCTATGTTGACTTCAAAAAAGACTTTGTTGAATTCAGTGACCTGATATGCAAATCCTCTTAAAATTCCAAGTCAAATGGATGAAAATTGAAAATTTCTGAAATTACTAGGTTGACCTATTTGGCCTCTGTTGACCTTTTGACATTTTGGCCTCAAAAACAAGAGCCTTCTTCCTTATGACAAACCAACCATGTGGTGAAGTTTGTGAAGATCGGTTTAAAATGTGACCTGTCAGCAATAAACAGACAGACAGACAGACAGACAGACAGACAAAACAAAATCGACTGACCAATATACTTGAAAAATCTTTGATTTTTCTCAAGTAACAAACAGACATAGAGACAGGGGTGAAAACAACCTCCATCCACCTTTGGTGGTGGAAGTAATACATCAAGCATTGACGCTCAAAAATGAAAGGATTCCGCTATTTCTCAGAGGAACCTTCAGTCGATACTGGATTGTAATCTTGCTGTTGCAATGTACAGTATAATGGGTAACTTAGGATACTTTTCCACCTGTATTTGTGCTGATAGCAACCGGACTGGTCCATCAATGTCCCATGAGTGGTACCAAAGCCAAAACAGGAAATTTTAGCCACAAAGGCACTACGTTTCCTTAAGGGTATGACATCAGATTTGTCTTGAACGTCCTCAGGATTACAACAACCACAAGAAAGAAGAAGGGATTAACAAGCTCGAATGAGCTAAGATCCTCGTCCTCTTAATGATGACGTCATAAAAAACAATATGAGTCATTGTGATGTATCAGGTTTGCGATAAATTATTGTGCGAATGCCCGCTTGATTCCCGCAAACAAAATTCAAAACAGCTGCCTAGTTTCGAGATAAGTATAGGCGATTTCCATTAGCGGCGATAGTATGACGTCAACTTTTTTTTCTAGGAAGAATTTCCAAATCGGAGATGGTTACTGCCTGCGCGTGGCTTTCTGCATATACATGGCGTTTCACGGAAGATCCGATGAAAACTCTGGTTGTGAAACAAAAAATGTCAAAAAATAGGAATAACGTCATAAAAATTGATATGACATCATAGTGATGTATCTATCATTGTGCGGTAATTCATCTCTGCTAATGCCCTGTTTGATTCCCACAAACAGAATTCAAAAAGCTTGCCTAGTTTGAGATAATTTTTTAGGCGATTTCCATTAGCGAGATATTTTGACGTCATAACTTTTTTTTCTAGGAGGAATTTTCAAAATCGGAGATGGTTACTGTCTGCGAGGGTATTTTTACATATATATATATATATATATATATATATATATATATATATATATATATCATATATATATGCCAAGTTTCAGGAAGTTTCGATGAAAATTGTAGGCTGTGAAACAAAAAACAAAAAATGGCAAAAAATAGGAATGACTTCATAAAAAATTGATATGACGTCATAGTGATGTATCATATGTGCGGTAATTCATCTCTGCTAATGTCCTGTTCGATTCCCGCAAACAGAATTAAAAAAGCTTGCCGAGTTTCGGATAATTTTTTAGGCGATTTCCATTAGCGGAGATATTTTACGTCATAACTTTTTTTCTAGGAGGAATTTTCAAAATCGGAGATGGTTACTGTCTGCGCAGGGTATTTTTACATATGCATGCCAAGTTTCAGAAGTTTCGATGAAAACTAGGCTGTGAAACAAAAAAGTCCACAAGAACAAAACGTGAGTAAGACTTCGAGATCCTCCACGAGGATCTAAAAATGATAATATGATATTACTACCACTCCAGCTTAGCTCAACACTTAACAAAAATGCATTTAAATAATTAATAGCAAGGGAATTACAGGCTCAGCTCTGAAGGTAAACGCTTCAACGATGGACACCAATGCCATCGGTCGAGTCACGAACATTTATCCTATACGAGGTCCCAATCGAGCCATCTTACAGAAACCGATCAGATTTGGTTTGCAGTGAAAATGGCAGTGGAACTATAACATTACCTGAAATTCCAAGCATGTATAATCTGACACCGTACCAGTAGCATCAGAACAAAAACAGAGCTTGCATTGAAACTCACAGTTTGAACAGCTCGGGTTGGACATCACCGTCTGGATGAATCCGTTTAATCCTTCACTCCTCTGCTTGATGAAATCTGAAATGGAAAAATGAATGCAACTTTTGAGGATATATGAAATGGCTGTAGAAGGCATCCCTGTGCGGGTACGCCATAGAGCACATCCCCACGCGCATATCCTCACTTGGTACGTATCCCAACGCGTGTATCACATGGTACGTGACCCGACGAGTGTTGTGCTTGTATTTTGATACGAGTGGTTCCTGAGTACAGTAAAATATGTACCTCAGTCCGGATGTCCGGCTTTCTATATAGTCCACGTAAAGTAGTCAGCCACACAACTGTTTATGAGACTTTGGCTCCTTCTCACGTGGATGGTAAAGGGGACGCTTGCAAATATTTTTTTAGTGAATATCAAGTGTGCAACAATAATTGATGCTGATTAAGGAAAAAATGATTAGTGCAAATCAGTTGCCATTATACATGACTTCTTCCATGATCAAAAGGGGAAAAAACTAAAGATTTGAACTCCATAATGATCCATAAGAGTCCGAGATGAAAAACACTGGAATGGTCCCAGTTGCGATTTATTTATTTTAAAAAATAGTTTTGGGCACTAATGGCGTCATCACCCACAAACATCTTCGAGGTTAAATCGATTTCGGCTGTACTTGCATGGGCAGGATGAAGCCCAGCTGCCCCTTTCAGATGGTGTTCTTCACCAATTGCTGTGCTAACAGCCACTGAACACAGGCCAACATGAAATAGTCTGCATTGTTATTACCTGGATCAAAGTTATTCCTGAATATCCTTTTAGCAGGAATCTTCAAAGCCATGTGTGGAAATCTTTTCTTGAGCTGAAAATAGACAACAGTGGGTGCAGTTGTATTTGTGTTTTTAAACAGGTTTTGAGGCTTAGGGTAAAGCTTTTACATACGTGCACGTGCACGCACGCACGCACGCACTAGCAGAGTATCCACCTACAGGCATCTGTTCCAAGCATGCTTTGCAACACATTCTGCTGACATACCTTTATATAGGTGTTATAGGCAACACACAGCAACTTCAATCACTCCCGAAAAAAGTATCCGGGATGTACATGAAGCAAAAACATACCTCCTGCTTTAATTCAAAACGCCTCACTGCACTGGAAACGTGGGACAGGAATACTGCACTGCACTGTAATGGTGGAGACTTGTAATACCTAGCCCACCTGGAGGCGCGCTACACGATACATATTTACGTAGAGAATTTGTCTTCCACCCCCTCTCGCCGAGACCACTGGCAAAGACAACAACATCCCTATACACTATTTGAGACCTTGCTGATCCATGTAGCAAGTCTGGATGAACTCGGCCCAGAACTGTGGGAGTAGCGTGACAAACAAACACACACCAGTCTGTGAATTATAGTAAGGACCAGGGACGATGAAACAGGCAGCTGAAGCATAAAACCATTTCTCTCAGGACTCGACCAACCTCTGTCCCGCTCTGTGTCCGAACCAATTCTCACCTCGTGAGGCCAAGAAAAACTCCTTTTTGGAAGCGTTAAAACCCCTCTCTCTCTCTCTCTCTCTCTCTTTTCCTTTCACGATGACCCCTTTCAAGCTCTTCCCCTCTCTTTCCAAAGCCCTCATGCGGTGCCTCACCCATGGTTCACAGAAGCTCTCACGTACAATTCTTTCACCTTAAACCTGGATATTTACTGAACAACGCATCACCCTTCGTATGATGCCCATTTAAACAGGACAATCCTCAAGCTAACATTTCCCTACTTAATACATCAAAATTGGACAACTTCTAAAACATAGGCATACTAAACCTATACATTTCTAACGTTCTAAAGTAATATCTATCCCCAACAACGTAACAATATTAATATACCGCAAAGGTACCCGACATTGCTGGCAATGCCAGGTCCCTCCTCCTCCTCATTCCACATCACCCTCTCTATGAACGCCCACCCCACCCCTTCCTGCCTCCAGATCCCACCCCACCCCTTCCCTTCACTCCTCCCACCTCTACCCATCCACCCCTCCCTCCCATAAATAAATTTCCCGCAGGGTGTCTATTAAAGTGTACATCACATCATAACTTCTAAAAAAGAAGTAAAAAAAAAGCCTCTCGGCAATTTCCCGGCGGCCTCCCGAGTAATTAATTATTGTAGACAGCAGAGTACCCACACTCGGGTGGTCGAGTTTGTGCATTACTTTCTGAAAAATGTATAGTCTGTGTTTGTAAGTAAGCTATAGATGTTGTGTGGTGTGCACTTAAAAGGTTCGAGATAGTCTAAAGGATGCATTCCAATTGTAGTTGGTGTCGAAGAGGTCGAAAGGGTCCAAATCTCAGCAAGTAAAAAGGCTCTAAAAAGGTCCAAGTGGTCTAAAGCTCAAAATAGTCAAGAGTCCAAATCCAAGCTGTCTAATCTGTCTGAAAGATGTGGGGGTTCTTAAAGGTCTTAGGAGTCAAAAGGGTCTTACA
>CM068961.1:94884132-94895446 GCA_035128595.1 Eptatretus atami
AACGCATCTCTCGAGGCTGGGCGAAAGGCATCTCGTCGTTGGCGTGCTCTGGTTCTCGGCTCGTCTTGTGGCTGGCGTGGTCTGCGTTGGCTGCCCTGGTTCCTGCTTGGCCGACTGGTGCTCCGGGAAGGTGCAGACGTCGAGCCGCGCGCTCGCGGCCAGGTAGCCTGCTATTTTCTCGTCCCTCAGCTCGACTTTCCTCCGAGCTGGAGGGATAATAAAGACCACTTTGGGTCCGTTTCTTTTGGGTGTGCGTCTGTGTGTGGGCCCGTCTTTAAGTAGGAATTGGTTTAAGTGCTTGTGTGTAAATTTGCATTCTCTATTAGTCGTGATAACTCTGCCCTTACGTGCTTCCCTCCTTCCCCACCTACTGTTAATAAATACAGTCAACCCCCTTCATCGCGGGTTCACCTATCGCGCCCCCGGTTCATCGTGGGTTTTCCCTTGGAACGTAACTAATTTTTCTGCGGATCCCCCGGTACATCGCGGTAATAATTATAAAATAATAAATTATCTAAGCAATAAATTATAACGTGTGGTGCTCAACCAGTCACACAACGCACGAGACAAAGTTTCACTTGTGAACTTCGAATATTTCTACGTTTTTCTTCCAAGCCCCACGATGCCGCCCAAACGCCCTGCACCTTCTAAGGCTTCTGGCAAGGAACCGAAGCGCCAGAGGAAGGTCCTGGACGCTCCAGGAGAAGGTTAAGGTAAAGGTGCTCGATATATGCTTCGGGAAGGAAAAAGGTTTGCCGCCGGTGGACGAGCACTCTCGTACCCAGCACCTCAAAACCGACCAGACCAGACTAGTCGATCTCCGCACCTCAAACCCAATCACTGCCAAACGACCAGACCAGACTAGTCGATCTCCGGCACCTCAAACCCAATCACTGCCAAACCGACCAGACCAGACTAGTCGATCTCAGGCACCTCAAACCCAATCACTCCCAAACCGTCCAGACCAGACGAGTCGATTTTTTGGGGAGGCATCCATTCATCGCGGATTTTCACTTAGCGCGGGGAGGTTTGGAACGTAACCCCCGCGAGAAACGGGGGATTACTGTACCCCATTTGTTGAATGTTTCAGCTCGTCCTTTCCTTGATTGGTTTAGCAAGGTGCGTGTTGGAGAATTAAAAGGCCGTTGCTGCTGTAGATGTACGTTTGGACCGACGGATCTCGGTAACCATCCGCTCGGGTTACGCACGGTTCGAGCACGGAAACTGCTCGTCCCGTTCGAGCTCCGTCGAGGGTGTGAATACTCGGTAGCTCGCCACGTGGGTCTCTTGGTATTTTGAAGATTGGCAAATAACCCTGTACCACGTGATTGATTTATTGACGATTTACGGTCCGGTAAGGGACCCGTACCCTCGGAGTTTTCCGAAAGGTACGATCTAGATTCTGGGTGTTCGGTAGAGTTGACCCTACTGCTCCACCTAGCGGTCATGCTCGCAGCCGACGCCCGGCTCCACAACAATAGTACTGCGGTCTGGATAGAGTGCCAGCACTGTGTGCCAAATGTCATTTACTTGCACATAAATTACCTTGTCATACCTCGTAATTACCTCGTATGCAAAGGAGTAGGATATTAGTCTCGTCTCAGAATAAGCAGGGTAGCTGTACTCTGATATCTTTACAAAGGATGAAGTCATTGAGCAAGTACGATGGTGAAATGACATTATTTGTACCATGACATCGTTTTAAATGACATCCTTTGACTAATTCAGATTTTCCAGTTTATGTTTAAATGTATTTAGTGAAACTTGCTCGTCTCATCTTGGTTGAGTCGGCAGCCATATAATCACAGCATTGACATTGACGTTATTGGAAGGAATGAATGAACTCATGAGTTTCTGTTGAATTGTTAAGTCGGACAGAACGAGTGACCGCCATTGGATTTTCACCTGTGTGCACCTGCTTTTCTTTTGACTTTCCATTCCGATGGCAGGCAGCCATACGCCGAGAGCTGAACGAGTTCAAAAGCACGGAAATGGAGGTGCACGAGAGAAGCAAGCAGTTTACAAGGTAAGTGCGAGAGAAAGCTTTCACTCATATGTCAGACCGACCCACAGTTTGTACAGGTCTGCCAGACTTGTGCCAATTCGTGAATTTCCAAGTTTTTAATCATTGCTTCCAAATTGCTCAATAATTTATCCTTTACTTTCTGACTAATACTTTTATGACATCAGCTGGTAGAATTTTAACGATGGTTTCATATGAATGGTTTAAACGTCCTTTTGGCTTCGTGGTTATGGTGGCTGTCTTGGGATCCTCGGGTCCTGAGTTTGAGGGTGGCTGGCTTGGAATACTAGGTTCCTCAGTTTGAGCCTTGTCAGCTGCTGAATTAACACCAGGTTATGTTGACTCAGCCTGTTATCCTTCTGAGGTCAGCAAAATGAATACCAGTATACTGGTAATAGGTGCAC
The DNA here is from genome assembly GCA_035128595.1 of Eptatretus atami. NCBI lineage: Eukaryota > Metazoa > Chordata > Myxini > Myxiniformes > Myxinidae > Eptatretus > Eptatretus atami. The sequence goes on from CM068961.1 coordinate 94,886,560, forward strand.
TACATCAGTAGCACAGCTGCATCCCTAACCAATAATGCAACCAGCAGCCTCAAGGCTACACATAAAAGTGTGTGTGCATATGAATGGTTGATTATTTTAATATTTAAAGAAAGTATAATGACGAAAGTTTGTCCTTTTTTTTTCCTATCATTACTTTTCCATGTCTAATCATTTAAATCGTTTCCACTTTCTCTTTTTTTATTAAATCCCATCGGGATGTTTATTTGCATTATTAGACTGATTTGCACAAAACTTATGATTGGGTTGTTGTCAAGAACTCCCCCATCAAAATCAATCCTTAGTGTTGGAAACGAGTGTGGACCAGCTCGCTGCGCTCTCCTCACCACTTGTCGCTACAATGGGACAAACAATAGCACATCAAGAAAAACAACACACCACCACGTTATTTAAAAAAAACCACACCACCACGCTATTAAAAACACCACACCACCACATTAATAAAAACAACACACCACCACGTTATTTTAAAAAACCACACCACCACGCTATTAAAAACAACACACCACCACGTTATTTTTTTTAAAGCACACCACCACGCTATTAAAAACAACACACCACCACGTTATTAAAAACAACACACCACCACGTTATTTTTTTTAAAAACCACACCACCACGCTATTAAAAACACCACACCACCATATCAATAAAAACACCACCACCACATCAATAAAAACACCACACCACCATGTTATTTAAAAAAACCACACCACCACCCTATTAAAAACACCACACCACCACATTAATAAAAACAACACATCACCACGTTATTTAGAAAACCACACCACCACGCTATTAAAAAACCACATCACCACTCTATTAAAAAACCACACCACCACGCTATTAAAAAACCACACCACCACTCTATTAAAAAACCACATCACCACGCTATTAAAATCACCACACCACCACGCTATTAAAAAACCACACCACCACTCTATTAAAAAAACACATCACCACTCTATTAAAAAACCACACCACCACGCTATTAAAAACACCACACCACCACATCAATAAAAAACCACACCACCACGCTATTAAAAACACCACACCACCACATTAATAAAAACAACACATCACCACATTAATAAAAACACCACATCTCCACGTTATTGAAAACATCTCACCACCACGTTATTAAAAACACCACACCACCACGTTATTAAAAATAGAACACCACCACATTATTAAAAACACCTCACCACCACGTTATTAAAAATAGCACACCACCACATTATTAAAAACACCACACCACCACGCTATTAAAAAACCACACCACCACGCTATTAAAAACACCACACCACCACCGCTATTAAAAACACCACACCACCACGCTATTAAAAACACCACACCACCACGCTATTAAAAACACCACACCACCACGCTATTAAAAACACCACACCACCACATCAATAAAAACAACACATCACCACGTTATTTAAAAAACCACACCACCACACTATTAAAAACACCACATCACCACATTAATAAAAACACCACATCACCACGTTATTGAAAACATCTCACCACCACATTATTAAAAACACCACACCACCACGTTATTAAAATAGCACACCACCACATTATTAAAAACACCACACACCACATTATTAATGCACACCACCACATTATTAAAAACACCTCACCACCACATATTAAAATAGCCACACCAACACATTATTAAAAAACAGCACACACCACGTTATTTAAAAACAGCACACCACCACCATTATTAAAAACAGCACACCACCACGTTATTAAAAAAACCACACCACCACGTTATTAAAAAACCACACCACACATTATTAAACACACCACCACATTATTAAAAACACCACACCACCACGCTATTAAAAATAGCACACCACCACATTATTAAAAACACCTCACCACCATGATATGAAAACCCTCACCGCCATGGTATTTACAAAAACACCTCACCGCCACATTATGAAAAACACATTCACTGCCGCGTAACTGCCACGTTCTTAAAAACACCTACGCCAGACCCTGGTGTTAAAAACACCTCACCACCACGTAACCGCTACATTATTATAAACACCTCCCGCCATGATATTGAAAAACACCTCACCACCACGTTATTAAAAACACCTCACTGACACGTTATTAAAAACACCTCACTGCCATGGTGTTAAAAACACCTCACCACCATGTAACTGCCACGTTATTAAAAACACCTCACTGCCATGGTGTTAAAAACACCTCACCACCACGTAACTTCCACGTTATTAAAAACACCTCACTGCCACATTATTAAAAACCCACACACACTATTTAAAAATGAGCACAACCACACGATTGATGAAAAACATGCCGTCACCACCATGATATTAATCGATCAACTGGCCATGAGTATGATACATTAAACATCCTCAACTCTGGCCGACAATATGAAAACGACTTCACGTTGCCTTGCTGGTACTGCCATGTTCTTAAAAACACCTCATCATCTCCATGGTGTTTAAAACACCTCACAGCCATGGTGTTAAAAACACCTCACCGCCACGTAACCCCTACATTATTAAAAACACCTCACACCCATGGTGTTAAAAGCACCTCAAATCGATGGTGTTAAAAACACCTCACCACCACGAAACCGCTACATTATTAAAAACACCTCACCGCCACGTTATTAAAAACACCTCACTGCCACATTATTAAAAACACCTCAAGAAGTACGTGGTGGTGAGGGGTTTTTATTAACATTCGGACGTTTTAACAATGTGGCACGTGAAGGTTTTAATAACGTGGAAGTACGTGGTGTGAGGAGTTTATTACCATGGCGGTGAGTGTTTTAATAATGTCGCAGTGAGGGTTTTTTAATACGTTGTGAGTTTTTAAATAAGTGCAGTGAGTTTAATAACGTGGTAGTGCGTTTTTTACACTAACGTGGAATAGTGGCTGAGAGTTGTCATATATCAAGGGTGGCGGAGCGTGTTTTGAATAAGTGTGGCAGTGAGTGTTGCTAATGCCGTAGAAAGATATCGGGGGTGAGGTGTTATTTAAACACCAGGGCGTGGAGCGCGGTCGTTTTAATTAAGCTACAGTGAGCTGTATTTTAAATAAACGATGGATGAGTGAGGTGTTTTTAATAATGCAGTGAGGGTTTTAATAACGTGGCAGTATTTAATACGTGGCGTGGGAGCAGGTTTTCATATCCAGTTCGGGTGAGGTGTTTAATATGGGCAGTGAGGTGTTTCTAATATGAAGTGTACGTACAGTCGGTGAGGTTGTTTTAACCACCCATCGGGTGATGTTTTAATAAATACGTGTCGTGGTAGTGTTTTAATAAGTAGCAATGAGAGTGTTTTTAAATAACTGGCAGTTACTATGGTGAGGATTTTGGTACTTTTTTCCATATGTCATGGCAGATGAGGGTTTACCATGCGTGAGGTGTTTGCAATAATCGTGCCACGTGAGTGTTTTAATAGCGAACAGGCAAGTGAGTTTTTAAAACATGCGTAGTGTTTTTAACGTTTGGTTGCAGGTGTTTGTAATAAGTAAGCCGGATTAACTGCTGGCGGTGAAGGTGTTTTACACCATGGCGAGTGTAAAAGCGTGTTTTTAATAACTGTCGGCATTACGTAAGTGCGTGAGCGTGTTTTTTAATACCATGGCCGATGAGGTTTTTAACAGACGTGCATGGAGCGGCTTTATAGAAGTCGGCAGTTACTGATGCGTGTAGGGTTTTAATACCATGCGGTGCGGTTGTTTTAAATAATGCTGGGAATGAGTGTTTCTAATAACGTGAAGTTACGTGTGTGGGAGGGGTTTTAATAACATGCCGTGAGGTGTTTTTAACACAGTGTGGCATAGTGTAGTTTTAATAACGTGAAGTACTGTGTGAGTGGGCTTTTTATACAGGCGGTGAGGGTTGTTTAATAATGTGGCATTGAGGTGTTTTAATTACGGGTGGTGAGTGTTTTAATAATGCAGTGAGGTGTTTTTAATAACTGTGGTAGTGAGGTTGTTTAATACGGGAATTAGTGGTGGTGAGGTGTTTTTCATATCATGGTTGAGTGTGTTTTAATAATTGTGGCATGAGGTGTTCTCTAATAACCGTGGAAGTTAGTGTGGTGAGGTGTTTTACACACGACATGGCGTGAGGTGTTAATAAAACGTGGACAGTGAAGGTGTTTTAAATAACGTGGTGATGAGTGTTTTAATATAGTCATGAGGTGTTTTAAATAACTGCAGTTACGTGTGTACGGCGTTTTTAACACCAGGCGGAGGTGTTTTACAATAATGTGGCATGAGGTGTATTAAAAGTGTAGCGTTACGTGCGGTGAGGTGTTTTAACCACATGGCTGATGAAGGTGTTTTAGACACTCCTGGATGAGGCTGTTTTAAATACGGCAGTTTACGGGTGTGAGTGTTATTAACACCATGGCGGTGAGGGTTTAATAAACAGGCAGGCGTGTTTGATAACGTGGAGGTGAGTGTTTTTAATAATAGCCGGTGAAGCGGTGTTTTTAATAACGTGAACACTGGTCTAGATGGATGGCTGAGACGTGATTTTTTAACACGATAGCGGTGATATGTGTTTTTAATAATGTGGGCAGTGAGTGTTTATTAAATTAATGTCTGCATGAGTAGTTTTTAAATAACGGCAGTTATCGTGTGTGAGGTTGGTTTTTCATATTCATGGCATGAGGGTCCTTTAAGATGAGCGGTTACGTTGGCGGTGAAGCGTTTTAAACAACCATGGCCTGTGAGGTGTTTTTAGACACCATGTGCTGTGACAAGGGTTCTTTCATAGAATCGTGGCAGTGAACAGTTTTCATAATACTGCTTACGTTGGAAGTGATTAGTGATTTTTGGATCAACACCCAGGCGTAGAGGTTTCCAATAAATATGGGGTGGTGAGGTGTTTTAATAATGGTGGTGTGGTCTTTATTAATAACGTCGTGATGTGAGTCATTTTTAATAATGTGTTGTCAGCGTGATTTTACATATATTCGGATGGCAGTTACGGTGGTGCGTGTTTAATAAACGTAGTGGAGGAGTTTGGTTTAGATAGAGTGTGGTCGTGAGGTTTTTGAGTACGAGGCAGTTAAGGTGTGAGGTGAGCACCATGACGTAGGTATATATAATAATAAGTGGCAATGAGAGTTTTGAAACAACCATGAACAGCGAGGAGAGGAGGTGATTTTGAATAAGATGTGGCAGGGAGAGCTGGATTGATAAAGAGGTGATGTATATAATGATAGCGGAGTGATCGTGGCGGTGAAAGGGAAATGATATGAGTTTAAACACGATATAAGCTTGGAGAGTGTGTGAACACTGGAATGCAGTGAGGTTGGTAAAGTAGGCATGACGTGGATGGTAGGAGGAAAGTGTTTAACACCATGGCGTGGTGGAGAGGTGATTTTATAAAATAAGTGAGTGGAGCTAAGCTGAGGTAGGTTTTAATAATGTGCAGTAGAGTGGTTTTTTGAAACGTCGGCCAGTTAACGATGATGTAGAGGAAGGATGTATTTGTCAATATCGAGATAGGGTGTAGTATTCGTTTAAATAATTAGAAGCAAGGTACGTGGGAGGGATGTTGTGTTTATAACAAATGCCGGATGGAGGCTGTGAGGGTTTGTACGCACCTAAGGCTGTAGAAGTGTATTGAAGACAGAAGAGCAAGGTGGAGTGTTATCAGTAGTGTGGGGATGATGAGTTATTCTAGTAACACATGGAGGGTGAGAGGAGTAATCAGACATGTGGGGGGGTAGTTTTAATTAACGGTGATGTGATAGAAGAGATGAGTATTTTAATAAGAGGTGGTGAGGGGGTATTTTAATACTGTGTGTAGTCAGGTGTGTGTAATAACGTGGACAGTTACGTGGTGGTGGAAAGATGTTTTAATAAAACGTGGAGTGATTATATGGGTATGTTTGGAGAAGGGTTTGGGGGGGAGGGGGATTAAGTAGTATGTATAATAATGTAGCCAGTAGAGTTTGTGTTAAGGTAAGTGGAAAATGAGGCTAAGGAGTAGAGAGAATGCCAGGGGGTGAGAGTATAGATGTGTAGAGTAGTGATAAGAGAGCTCGCGAGAAACGGATAGATGACGTGATGGCTGTTGAGATTGATTTGTTATATAAAAGGTGGTAGAAGGATGGTGGAATTCTTGCAGGCCATCGCGGTGTTTTACACCATGGCGGTAGGGTTTTTAATAATGTGGGCAGTGACGTGTTATAACGAAGCCAGTCTAAGTGGCTGTGAGTTTTCACGCCATAGCAGGCCATAGTCGCGTGCGGTGGCAGGACGTAGAGTTTTTTGAACGCGAGCCGGGTCTCGCAATTCGAGTTCGATATTTTCGGTCGTACAGTATAGATTGGTTCATATCTTGGCCTTATCACTCTAACTTGCGTCATCGGGGCATGGCTGTGAGGTGGTTTTTTTAATATTATTACTATTATTAAATGAAGTGAACATGCGGAAGGGGAACGTTTACTGTGCCGGCATAGATGAGTTGTGTTTTTATATCAGCCGTAATTTAATGGCTGTGAGGCTGTTTTTTAGAGCAGTATAACATGAATGTGAGGGACGAGTGTATGGGAAGGGGTGTTTGTTATGAGAGAACATGTGGCTCAGTATCACCGCGGCAGTGGAAGTAGATGTTTTGTTGCAATATTTATGAAGTTGCTGCGTGAAGTGTTGTGCGGAGGAGTGGTGTTGTGCATGGCATCATATATATATATTGTGTTTATGTAATACACCATCTAGAGGCAGTGAAGTGAGGTTTTTCATATTTATTGGTGGTGAGTTCTTTTAATATAGATTCTTTGGTGGTTGCTATGTTTTTCTAATTAGCTCGGGTGGGGTGGTCTGTTGTTAATTCAATTGTGGCTGTGTGTTTTAATACTGGTTGCATTAGGGGTCGCAGTCGAACTGTTAAGAGGCGCCCAGGAGGGTGTTTTAATAATGTAGGCATGTGAGGTTTTTAATTAAACGTGGCAGTGACAAGTGGGTGAGGTTTATTTTTTACACCAAATAATAGCGCTGAGCGTGTTAATAACGATGCAGTGAGTGTTTTAATATAGACCTGGTTCCTTCGGTGGGTGGTGGAGGGGTGATGTTGTGGAAGCGTGCATTGGCCTGCTGTGGGGCAGGTGATTGTTTTGTAAATAAACGTGGCAGTTAACGGCTGTGGTGAGAGTGCTGTTTGATATACGTGGATCGTGGTCCTCATTTCTTAAGGCGCCTCGGTGCTCACTGTCTTAGCAACAACTAAATTATATAACTCTTTTGTTCTTTGATAACAAGGATAGACATCGGCTGTAGTGTATATTTACCGCAAACATTCACTTTCTGTACCATTAGGCAATGTGAAGTAGGAGTAGCATCATTACCAATACGAGATATAAAATATACAGATAGACATGTATGGTATTAGATTATCAACATTACGGTTAGACAACAAACAAATGCCTAATTTGGTTGTGGTGAACTTAATTATTGGTGTTGGTTGGTGCATGTTATGAGTTCGCGCGTGTTTTAATACGTGGCCGCGGAGGATTGGGCTCTTGTGGTTTATCTGAATCTAATTGTGGTGTGTGCGGTGTGGAAGTGTTGGCGTGGCCTCTGTATCCCGTGTTGTGTGATGGATTATTATTTTTGCGTAATTTTCTCTGATGGGGCGGGGATATTACCTTGTTGGTGGTTTTGTCATAGCGCTTGGTGGGGCGTATTCGTTTTGTTTTCGTAATGGGCCGCTGCTGACACTGGGCTTGGTCTCGGCGAAGGGGTTAGCTGGGAGGTGAGGTTTTTTAATAATGTGGCAGTGATGTGTTTTTAACAAACGGCATCCTAGCGCGGGAGGCTCGGTTTTAATAATGTGTGCTGGTGGTTTTCAAATCTACGCTGCGGGTAGGTGTTTTATATAATGTGGCAGTGAGGTGTTTAATGAACCGTGGCAGTTACGTGGTGTGACCGTGTTTTTTAACATTGGCGATGGCGTAAAGGTTTTTAAATGTGGCAGTGGGTTGTTTTTAACACATCGGGCGGGAGGTGTTTATTCAATAATTGTGCGAGTGCAGGTGTTTTATCGTAACGGTGTGGGGTGAGTGTGTTTGAAATTAATCTGGTAGCGGTTTCGTGTGGGTGATCGCGTTTTAACACCATCTCGATTGAGGTGCTTTAACACAGTGGGGGGTGTGAGTGTTTTGAGGGTGGGAATGGGGGTTACGTGGCGTGAGGGGTTTGTAAACAGCCTTTTTATGTGGCTGTAGGTGTTTTAAAACACGACTGGCTGTGAGTGTTTTTAAACAGACACTGAGTTACGCGGCAGTCGAAGTGTTTTCATCAATGTGTGCGGTGAGTGCTTTTTGTAATACCATGCCGGTCGAGGGGATCATATCATGGTGTGAGGTTAAAATGTGGTGGTGTGCTATCTTTAATAGCGTGTGTGGATTTTTAATGAAAAAATGAAAAGTGTTACTTTTAATAACTTATGGAAAGAGAATTAAATAATGTGGCATGTGATGTTAATAACGTGGCAGTTACGTGGGGTGAGGCTTTTTACACCCAATGGGTGAGCGTGTTTTTAATATACGTTGGCAGTGGAGGAGCTTTTTAATTAACGGGTGGTCGAAGCGGGTTTTTATAATGTCGGCACTGGGTGTTTTAATCAACGGGGCAGTAACGGGTGTGAGCGGGTTTTTTAACCAACTGCGCTGAGTTTTCAATTATTGTGGCAGTGAGGTGTTTTTTATAACGGGAAGTTCGGTGGTGGTGGAGCGTGTTTTAAACACCATGGCAGGAGGTGTTAAAATGGGCAGGTTACATGTGGTTGAGGTGTTTTTAACACGAGGAGTGCGTGTTTAATAACCCGTGTCCAGTGAGTGTCTTTAAATACTA
>CM068961.1:94904957-94917097 GCA_035128595.1 Eptatretus atami
ATTTCAGGTTATTCACTGGACTTGAACTGCTTAGATTTCAGTAAAAACTGTAAAAATGGGGGTGTTCTAAAACTTTTGACTGGTGGTATATACACTAGGGCAGGTGGGGATTTTAACCCATAATATCTATCCTAAAACAAAACTTTCCTTCACCATTAACCCAATCTATTATAAACCGTCTACTTCTTGCTCTAAAACCCTTACCCACCACTTAACGGTGGGTTTGATTTCCTTTATACACCATCATTCTCCTACCCAAACCTTTCCACTTCTATATTTTATGCCTTAATCTTAGCTAGCTCACCTTTCTACTCCTAAACTGGATAAACCCGTTTAGAAACTATTTATGATAGCCCCACCCACCCATTTATATACAGCTCTGGAAAAAAATAAGAGACCACTCCCAAAAAATTTTAGATCAGCATCTCTACATGTATGGCAGGCATTCCATTCCAGTGTCTGTTGAATTCCAACACAGGCACAACCTCATTCTACTTAGTGAGGTTACTGATTAGGTGATCACCTGAACCAAATCTTATTTAACAAGGAAAAGTATAAAAAACACTGCTGTGGTCATCACTATCCTCTTGCAATAGGACCAGCTGGATGGCAAAAACAGTGCTAGTAGTACCTCAAAAGTAATTGGAATCAAAAAAATAACTATTGACCATGCCAAAAGAGTTGAAAAGAAAAGTTTTGAGTGAGGAAAAGAAGGGTTCAATTCTGGCTTTACTGCAGAGGATACAGTGAGCGTCACGTTGCTTCCATACTTAAAATTTCAAAGACGGCGGTTCATAAGAACAAGGTCAAGCAGCAGACATTGGGGACAACAAAGCTACAGACTGGCAGAGGGCGAAAAACGACTTTCACTGACCGGGATGACTGCCAACTCATTCGAATGTCACTCAACAACCGTAGGATGACATCAAGTGACCTACAAAAAGAATGGCAAAGGCAGCTGGGATGAAGTGCATGCGAGGACGGTTCGAAACAGGCTCCTAGGGGCAGGGCTGAAGTCATGCAAAGCTAGAAAAAAGCCCTTCATCAATGAGAAGCAAAGAAGAGCCAGGTTGAGGTTTGCAAAAGACCATAAGGATTGGACGTAGAGGACTGGAGTAAGGTCATCTTCTCTGATGAGTCCAATTTTCAGCTTTGCCCAACACCTGGTCATCTAATGGTTAGACGGAGACCTGGAGAGGCCTCAAAGCCACAGTGTCTCGCACCCACTGTGAAATTTGGTGGAGGATCGGTGATGATCTGAGGGTGCTTCAGCAAGGCTGGAATCGGGCAGATTTGTCTTTGTGAAGGACTCATAAATCAAGCCACGTACAAGGTTGTCCTGGAAGAACACTTGCTTCCTTCTGCTCTGACAATGTTCCCCAACTCTGAGGATTGGTTTCCAGCAGGACAATGCTCCATGCCACACAGCCAGGTCAATCAAGGTGTGGATGGAGGACCATCAGATCAAGACCCTGTCATGGCCAACCAATCTCCAGACCTGACCCATTGAAAACCTCTGGAATGTGATCAAGAGGAAGATGGATGGTCACAAGCCATCAAACAAAGCCGAGTTGCTTGAATTTTTGCACCAGGAGTGGCATACAGTCACCCAACAGCAATGTGAAAGACTGGTGGAAGCATGCCAAAACGCATGAAAGCTGTGATTGAAAATCAGGGTTATTCCACAAATATTGATTTCTGAACTCTTCCTAAGTTAAAACATTAGTATTGTGTTGTTTAAAAATTAATATGAACTTGTTTTGTTTGTATTATTTGCGGTCTGAAAACACTGAATCTTTGTTGTTATTTTGACCAGTTGTCATTTTCTGCAAATAAATGCTCTAAATGACAATATTTTTATTCGGAATTTGGGAGAAATGTTGTCAGTAGTTTATAGAATAAAACAAAAATGTTCATTTTACTCAAACACATACCTATAATAGTAAAACCAGAAAAACGGATAATTTTGCAGTGGTCTCTTAATTTTTTCCAGAGCTGTATACGTGTATATATATATATATATATATATACATACAATTACATTTCTTTTTCAGCTTTTATTTACACTTTTGGATGGATTCAGCGAAATTCACGTTGCTTTTGTTTCGGTGTCATCAGAGTTAATAACATTCCAAAAGGGCTTTGCCTTGATCAGCGCTCCACTGACTCCACAAACTACATCTTACATTCCTTTTGACTAAGTGTGAGAAAATTGTGCAACATGTTTTGACTATGGGCGTGGCAGGATAGCCTCAACCCTAGAGGTATGCACACTCACCAGATGCCTCAAAATCAGCTTGCCCAGGTTCCAATGTTGACCCAGGTATAAACCGTCATCCTTGTGTTTCTCAGGCAGGGCAATGCAACAATGTATAATGTGTATGCCACCCCTCGGTTGGACGTTAAGCCGGAGGAGCCATCTGCTGCCATTAGTTGGTGGATGTCAAAGATCCCGCAATGTCCTTCACTAAGATTTGGCGAGCTTTTGCTGGCACCCTGAAACAAATGACAAAATTCCTCCACTCGGTCAAGTACCCTGCCTCAGAGTGGTGACCCTTCCAAGATTATAACTGCAGGGTAAGAAACTGCTTCGGGAGAACCGACTGACACTCTTTATAGGGTATGGTCTGTGATGATGTTTTTTGTTGTCATTTTCCTCTCTCTGAAATACATTTTTTGTATTTATTTTCAGCAAAATTTCCTGGTCAATGTCCTGGTAGAAATTCCCACAAAGTAAATGTCATTTCTCTCTAAAGGGACATCATACATGCAATCATTTGTATACTATAGGTATTCACGTACAAACACCATGTTGCACTTGTTGTTTTGACCAGAATTTTATGTATAAACATTTCTTCCCTGTTTTTGCAGGTTTCACAAACCATGACAATTTGTTTTTACCAACCCGTTCTGCTTCTGTTGCACCACTCCTATGACATTGCGGGCCCACACACTGGCTTTTGATCTTGGAAGGAGTTGGGTGTTCAGCCCCAAGGAAATGTTACCGGTGGTTCCTTGTTCTATTGAAGGAATGCAAGACTATGTGATGGACTTTGTGTGCAAATTGAAAAGTTTTTATGCAACGCGATAATTTTTTTTTTTTACCTTTTTTTGTATGCTTGGCCAACAATGCCAATATATAATAATTTGAGTGGTAAAAGATGTTTAATATATTGTGACAAGTAAACAATAATAATTGATGAAAATGTAATGAGTGCATTATGTCACTGTTCTGTGTATGTGTGCAGCTGCCTAACCACAAACAAATATTGTGTGTTCGAACTGTAAATACGTGCAGCAACTTAGAGCTGAATCAAGGATGTAAAATCCTGAAGCCCTGTAAAGTGATCTTGATTAGGTGTAATGGTCAAAGGTCAGGGTACTGTCTCTGGGAAAACAGAGCAAGGAGGGCAGGAAATGTATGGTGGAGAGACATGGAAGGTTTTGGTGGAGTATTTCGAGAAATTTGTGATATGCTAGTGATAAGGACACTCCATAGCTGTGTGCAGTGTATGAGTGCATAATGATATAGGAATAATATCACCATTTTGTGGTTCCAGGAATCCTAGCACTCATGTTAGCACTGCAGGAGCTGGGTGTAGTTACACCTTGGATAGGCAAAGCATAACTATGTCAGGAATAACGAACAGCTAAGTTACCTTCACCAGCTGTGTTCTCACGTGGCATGTATCGATTTGGCGATTGGTCAGTTTATGCTTTTGAATAGGTGAGGTTCGAGGAAGGAATAGGTAAAGCATGAGGAAAGATAGCTTGAGTGCATATCTATGAGAAGTTAGTGATCAATATTTTCCCAAATCTTTGACACACGATGGTGGTAAGATGAACGCAATCGATCAAGGTCTTCAAAGATAGGTGAATCATGTACAATTCTTGAAGTTTTCCACACGGGTAATCAGCAGAGAGAATCTACTGAGAGGTATTATGGGCCTGTGCATGATATGGTTGCAGGCAACGTGTCCAAGTCATGTCGTGCCGTGTTGTCCAAACGTGTTACGGAGATGACTTTTCAATCATGTTTGCTCCTGAGGAAGGCCCTGAAACCTCCATGTTGGTGATGTAATCCTGCTTTCAAATATCGATAGAGCGAAGTACCGGAGTTGCAAACAGGTTCCATCGATGGCTCACTTGATAGCTTTGGACTACGTGTGGTGCAGTTTCTGCATTGTGCAAAAGGACTGGTTTATTGGGTCCTCTTAAGACGTGTAGTTAAGTGTTTATAAAGACTGATTACTTTCACAAAGCTTGGGTGATGGCATAACTGTCCAGGCACTTTGACTGCAACCTATTTTGATAGTTCCATCTATTGCTACAAGTTGTAGATCATCAGGAATTATAGAGCAGCAAACCAGTACTTGGCCTTGGTGTGGGTCATCTTAAGGCCAACCCTTTCTGCTTGTGTCTTTACAGAAGTCGATTGATGCTGTGCATTGATATTAATGCAGCTGGAGAACAGGCAGACATTGTCTGCAAATAATATACTGGGGCACAGAACGAGTTTGATCTCAGAGGGTTTTAGCCATTTCCTCACACAATGTAAAGGTATTCCTGTTGAGGTCTTTGTCACATGTTCTCTCCATCAATGCTAATTACAGAACTCTCTGTGAACATACAACTCCACAAATGTAATTCCTCTGTGTTAGAAAGGCAGCTGGTTTGGACTTTTGGCATTCTTTGTTCCAATTTCATGCGCACCTGACAGATTACATTTCTTCAAAGGCACCAAGTAGTCACAGATCTGTATCTAATGTTTTCTCAGGCCATGATATGGTTTATATCTCCAATAACTTGCTGAGCATTGTGTAATTATACATGTGGCCAAGCACGATGCATCAGCTGAGTCAGGATAAGAGAAGGCCACACTTTACCATCGAGCGACACTTTTACTCATCATATTAAATAAATTTATCATACCTAATTATTGGACATTGGTCTTGGTTTCTCAAGCACCGAATAGTCAGGGAACTGTGCTTGATAAGATCCCAATTTTGAGATGGATCTGACAGTTAAAGTTGCTTCTAAATTGCTGTTTTGAGAAAGTTTAATGCACCAAGCAATTGTAAAATTTGGAGAGAAATCTCTTCATCAATATTGCTAAGTCGTCAGGAGTTCCCAATGTCTGAAGTGAGGAACTTGTAGAAACTTTCTACAATATTGTTTCCTTGTGAATAGGAAGATTGGTAGTGGGTTTAGGGTGGGGGGCTTAGTCTGATGAGAGATATCCACAGGGTATTTCCATGAACCACTACTCAAAAATGGCAGTGTGCAATGGTCACATTAATTTGTGGAACAAACTCATTGATTTCATTTCATTACCTTAAAATTTACAGGTATGCAATGTGTCATATCATTCCAACTGTTCTCAACAAAATATTGAGCAGTCTGTGACTCTCCTTGGGACATGAGAAACAGTTGGCATCAGATGATCATTGCTGAAAATGTAAACATCTGTCTAATAAAATGAAAAAATGATTAAAAATAGTGAATTTGGAGAAATATAATTATGATCTGAATAATGGTTTATCGATAATCCATTCGTTGAAACCAGGGTTCTCATTTCCAAATCATTGTCCACCATCTTCAGTTCTACAACTCTGTAATTCCTTTGTACTTCTTGCCTTTTTCTCTGCACCGCTCCATCCCGAGAGACCATTGCGGCATGACGTCGGTTTTTATCATCTGTCACTTCACCGTATACCGAAGAACTTCACTTCTAGCATTTGTATTCGATAAACAGTTGTTGGTTCATCCAAAGGCCGTTTCAATGTGTGAATATTTTTAAACATACGTGAATCATTGCAGTATCTTGACTTCCCAAGCTGGTTATCTTCACTCCTGGTTCCTTAGTAAACCAAAAACTACTGCAGTAGTAGTCTGTCTTCCAAGGGCCAAAAAAAAATATTTTGATGGCATCTTTTGTTGATGGCGGCATCCATGCTTAAAATGTCCCTTGTGGTATGATAATCAACACCTGGAGGGATACTATGCTGAATTTTTGTGTTAAAGGTCAATCAGAGGTCAAAGGTCATCCAGGGGGGCTTATTTTAGAAGTCGTACCACGTTAGTGCAGATTTAACCACATAAATAGGCTTTAAAACTGTCTTGTATCATAGATAGATGTCTATAAAAAGTATTTTATTTTTTGGTCAAAGGTCAAGTGTCAAAGGTCACAGCCCAATAGTCAAAGGTCAAATATACGATATTTCACTAAAAAAAAAACCCTGATTACTTGAATTTTTGTTATTCAAACGACTCAATTTCACTCATTTCACTTAATATCAAGAATAAAAAATATAAAAAAGAATCTTGGATGGTTTTGAGAAGTTATTTATTTCAAATTTTCAAAACCATGATTTTGTATTTTCAAAATAGTACTTGTGTATTTTCACAGTACCAGTGCATACTCAGTTATATGAAGATATTCCACAGTTCATGATCGAATAAACTGTTAATCTGCATGATCCTCTCAGGTCATTGGATTTTCTCATCCATCTGCATCACACACACACACACACACACACACACACACACACACACACACACACACACACACACACACACACACACACACACACACACACACACACACACACACTCAAAGATGCAAATATGGCTTGCATGATAACATAACAGCATAGACAATGTCCTGTGCTATATTGCACACTTTCATCTTGATTTCAGAGTTCCTGGGCCATCTGTTTCTTCATCTAGCACAGATAAGCCGCTTAAGAGAAGTCGGAGGAACTCATACAAACTGTCAGGAATAACCCTTGCGATGTGTTCCATGTCTAAGCCTTTCCAATATTCATCGTGCCCAGGAGTATCTTGGAGATCAGGCCTCAACTTCAGAGCGACATTGACCATGTCTTGGAGCATACATGTTTCTCAAGATTGAGAAGTTTCCATCTTTTCTCCATACAATTCTTCAGAAGAGTCGGTCCCTGAAATGGAAAACATGGAGGTTCGTGTCAACGTCTTTGAAATGACAAAATCTGACATCTCCAGGATACATCAATAAAGCTGCTTTGGCGTGCAGAGGACGAACAAAATTTGCCTTGTGGCCCAGACACTTCAGAATGTCATGATGGAAAGATTGTCTCCTGGTAAGATACTTGGGAAGTACCTCTGCACAATTTTTTTCTTCAATAATCTTGATGCATCATGTCCCTCTGCTGTTCATGTCTTATACATGGCTACATGGTAGCCCAGCTTCAAGGCTTATGCACAACTCTGCCAAGGCTTCATCGTTGCTGGATACTTCGGATTTTGACCGCTTTTCTGACCTCTGTTCAAATTTGATAAGGCACTCTAAATTATACTTTCTTTCCACAGCTGAGATGCCAGAGAGTCTCAGTCTCATAACATGATCTGACTTTGCATATGTCAATATTGTTTCCGATTTTTCTAATGTCTCAACACGATGCACCTTTTGCCGTTCATCTGATTGGCAAAATATGCATTTTTCCCAGTCAACAGGTGTGGAAGACAGTCGACACGAAGTAATTGGCTGGCTGTCATCTTCCTCTGTGTTTGTTGAAGACTTGTCAAGTATTTCCTTGAGTCTTTCAATATGCATAGAAGATGTGAAAGAACTGTCGCATGTTTTGTGCCATTGTATTCCGTCGCTGTTCCACTCAGAATCAGGTACAATATTCAGTCCGTCGAAAAGCGAGAAATTTGCAAGATCTCTTAATTTTATCGTTTCCAGTGCACACTTTCTTACTCTCAGTTTCCCTCCTCGGAAGGAAGCTGCAGTGTTTCTTTCTTGGAAACTTGACAAAGGATACAAAGTCCACAAGATGTTGACAAATGATCAGATTTTAGTTTGAGGACTGCAACTGGATTGAGCTCCATTTTTTCAAAACAATGCTTCAACCATTACCTTAAATAGAACAAATAAGAATTGCTGTTAACATATGATATTATTTCTTGATTTTCTTCGAAACTTAAAAATTTTTTGGTTAAATTCAGAACTTTCAGTACTTTGATTTTTTGTCTCCGGAAAAAACATTATCAACCAAAATTAAGCAATTTTTTTAAATTCTAATTTCCAACTTGTGCTGATTTGATTTGTAATGGTATCATTTAAGTATCAGACCATATTTTATCTGATTTGCACACTTATTTAATTGATAATACAAAAGGATTGGCAATATTTATGATAATGAAATGATCGGACATTCATCCTACCATTGTCTTTGAGAAATTATAACTGATCCTATTTCTAAAAGTGTTTTCTAATGAAAACATATCTGAAAATAAGATTTCATGACATTAAAACATTACAGATCTCATACAGGCATCTTGGGGTGCAGAAAGTGAACGACTTGCAAATTACATGTAGAAATGTACCCAATGACCTTTGACCCCTAAATGACCTGAAATGCAAAAATCCAGCATGGCATCCCCCAGATGATGATGATTGTCACACCCCAAGGAACATTTGAAGTATGGATGTTGGCCTTTAACAAAAAATGCCATCAAATTTTTTTTCGGCCTCTTTTTGGCACTTGGTAGGCAGACTTATAGTGCTTCTCCAAAGCATTTTGGCCTCCTCTGTTGTCCATAAACAGATCTCTTGCACACAAGTATCACACAGCCGCTGACATGTTTTGACTGTCACGTGTTGGAAAAAAAAGAAAGAAAGAAAGAAAAAAAGATTAAGCAAATAATTCCACTAATTATTTATTTGTAATCTAAACATCTCTGTTGTTTGTGCAATGTGCATACAAACCGCTTTGTAATTATTATTTTTAAATCTACAACAATGCCCATCAATGTTGTGCGTGTGGATGATGATCGTTGAATAAAGTGTATTTCTGTGTCCTATGTCTGGCAAAGCAGCAGGTTTGAGTTTGTCCTTCAGATAATGCATAACCGTGCTCATCAAATGGTTAATTTTGATGGACAATTTTGGCACATTAGTCCACTTCCCATATTGTGTTTAATTATGATCTATCAGGATTGGATGAGAAAACCCAGAAGACCATCTTCACATCCCCCCAAAAAAGACTGGATCATGAAGACCATTTCAGATCATGAAAAAGGTCTTGCATGATGTGGATGGCCTTTCATTAAGAACGAACCTGAATATTTAACAACCACCTAATTTGACAACAAATCCCATGACTTCTCTCAGCAGCCACACCACTGGGGCACTGAAAGTTTCAGACAAAAAGTTTAAGAGCTGTCAAATTTGCTGTCTGGAACAGCTTCCTCAGGTACACCAACTGGATATGGTTATCCTGCCGACGTAACGTCACATATGGTCGCCCAGAATGTGGACGCTCTGACGTTGCCAGTTTGTTGATAACTCCTCCAGAGTGACTGCTTGACGGTGTTCCAAAGAACACCAAAATGCCTAGCCACAACGTTTTGTGGCATTCCTGTCTCAAGCATTCCGATAGCATGGAGATGTTCATTTTCGGAAAGGCGTGGCATTATGTTTACAACGTTTAGGCGGCAATAAAAAAAAAATGTTTCTCACAGCTGGGATGGTTCACCTAATCATGCTTCATTGCAATTTGCTCATTACCATGTGTACCACTGTCACATGACCCAGCACACGTGCATGGCAATTCCGGATATTCACTGGGAAAACGAGGGAACATGTCAAGAAGGCACATGTTGGATGACCATTATATTGTTGGGGGTCGGGTGAGAAGACCACCAGGGGGGGAAGCTATCTCGGGTTCCCACCAGACTCCCTGGAATTGCAGGCCATCGCACACGGATAATTCCGTGACGCGGCGGGTCGCAAACCGGCCGTGAATGCCAATAACTCAACTGCGTGACCTAGGGTCCTCCCATCTATGGGTTAACCAGGTTACCTAATTAATCACGTAATTTAATTACCGGGGGACATGTCCTCCGTAGGCCTTGTCCGAACCGGATCACTTTACCGGATCAGATGCAGCCGAGCGACACTGCTAAGGACGTCCCGGCTAAAAGGAACGGATCGTTGGGAAGAAAGTTCCGGCTAGGTTATGATACGGACCATGCTGGATCAATGAAAGAAAAGACAAAAACGAGCTGGGAACATTTCTGCTAATAATTTATTAACAGGCAGGTGAGGACAAATATGTGGCACAGTGAATGTAGTTTATTGTTGTGTGTAAGCAGGGATAGGAAGAAAAGTGTGGTGCGACAATAATAAAACCAACTTACGAAAGCAGACACAGAGCAGAGTTATCCCGATGTAATTCTTCGACACTCTTAACTTAAATGAGGACAGGCGCCATGACATACACACGCACGCACACACACCACACACACACACACACACACACGCACACACACACACACACACAACCCGATGAAGAATAGTTAATGAGAAGAAAGAGGAGAGGAGGCTAACGGTCTCTCAATACCTTGCACGATTTCCCGACCACACCACCAGTACGTTTTGGGGGGATGATTCACTGGGCGATACCTCCCTGACAGCTGGCGCATCGTCTCCCGCTTCATGGCACTTCGTGCAGCTAAGCGTCGATCCAGAGAATTGGGCGTGACCGTCAGGCATGAAGGAAGGACCTTGGGCGGAGTCAGAAGCCAGTGGGTGGAGAAAGGCGGAGTCAAAAGCGAGTGGGCATAGTGGCAGACAGGATCAGGTCGGTGGGTGGATGGGTGGAGTCAGCGGCAAGTCGGTGAAGAAGTGCGGAGTTAGCAGCGAGCTGGTGAATGAAGGCGGAGTCAGCAGGCGAATGGTGAAAAGGGCGGAGTCAGCAGGCGAGTGGGCGGGATGGCCAGAACCAGCAGGAGCAAGCAGACAGGAACGGAAAACCACAAGCAGATGGGGAACGCTCGAACGGCCCCGCAACCCGTCCTTTTATAGATCCTGTGGTGCGGGGCGGGGGTGACGACCTGAAGCGATGTGGCGTCACACGGATCGGGCGCTCTGGTTGGGCCCCGGCCAGCACATGGCCCAGCCGTGATGGCTGGAAGCGGCTCCACTTTACATCCAGCAAGATGATTCCAAGCTGCGGAATCATCTCACTCTGAACACCGTGATACGAATCGCCCTGCACCGAACCCCTGGTCCATGCCCCGGCGACCAGCGGTTAGCGCTGGTCAATGTACTGCCTGTCCGTAAGCCATGCAGCCAGAGCCGCACAGCACGTCTCCGCCTGGCAACAGCCTCTCCGGGCGGAGAGGCGAGAAGACGTCCGCAGGAGACACCCACAGCCGCAGTGGTCAGTGAAGACCGACGGAAAGATGATATGGTAAACCCATGCGCAGACCCGGACAATATCTGTGCCATTCATGCCCCACTCTGTGTACGATAATAAATTACCCCGGGGCTGCGCGTGGGTCCGCCGCCATTGAGCATGCGTTCATTTATCAAAAGCGGTGATGTGCGCGGTGCCAGCCCTGATCTGTGTCAGGAATTGAGGGAAAAGATTGGATATAATTATTAGATGTAGATTTGGGTTGAAAAAGAGGATAGATATAATTATTAAATGGAGATTCGGATTTAAAAGATAAATAGATATAACTATTAGACTCAGAAATCGGTTGAAAAGAGTGTGCCGCGTGTGTACTGTCATTTGTTAGCATTTGGTGGGTTGTTCCTTCTATTTCCTCGGCCCGGCATTCCTGCAGCGGCGCCGTCGTGTTGGTTATTCTTCCTATTTCTTCAGCCCAGTGGGTGGAAATTACCATTGTGTGCTGCACGTGTTCCGTGCAGAGTGGACGTTTGGTGTTTTGTTCCTTTTGGTCTTCTGTGAGGACACATTCTTACGTGAAGGACGCGGCCGTGGTTTTTACAGGTAGGTGTCCGAGGGCAGTGCCTGCCGGCCTTCGCGATGACCCTCTCTTACAGTGAAGGGTGCAGCCGTGGTTTTTACAGGTAGGTGTCCGAGGGCAGTGCCTGCTGGCCTTCGCGATGACCCTCTCTTACAGTGAAGGGTGCGGCCGTGGCTTTTACAAGCAACCTCGGCTTGGATTTACCTCAGGAATAGAGAAAAAGAATAGGAATGAGGTCAGAGATATAATCAGACCTAACTATGAGATTTACACAACGCACTGTCCCGTTTGACCCATTAGACATGAGGGAAGTGACTATCTGTATATATATATATATATATATATATATATATATATATATATATATATATATATAT
>CM068961.1:94918628-94940065 GCA_035128595.1 Eptatretus atami
TTAAACCCATCAAAGTGCCGCACAATGGATGCACCAAGATGCAGACAACCGAGAGATTTCACATATTGCATAATGAGGGTAAACCTTACATCCATTCAGCAGAGCAATCACCTTGGTGTCAACCTGTCAAGCAACATGAAATGGAATCATCATGTTGTGAATGAGGCAAACAAAATCCTGGGATTCGTAAGGAGAAACCTAACCAAAATGTGACACAAAAGTTATGATAGCTGCATACAAGGCATTGGTACGTCCCAAACTTGAGTACGCAGCATCAGTTTGTGATCCTCTCCAAACCTACCTTGTAAATAAACTGGAAATGGTTCAAATACGTGCAGCACGGTTTGTCTCTCATGACTATGTCAGAACCTCCAGCGTGACATGAATGTTGAACTTCTTGGAGTGGCCTTCATTGCAACATCGACGACGGCTAAATTGGTTCATACTGTTCTACAAGGCCGTACACCATGAAGTTGCTCTTGATATTCCACCATCCATCAACCAAGCAGTCCACTCCAGGACAAGAAACACCAACTGCTTTGTGCCTCTCCGGTGTCGCACGAAGGCTTACCTTAATAACTGCATTACCTGATAGCATAAGAGACTGGAATTACCTCCCCACAGAAACAACAAATCAAACTGCCTCACGGCAATTACAATACAATTAGACAAGGAATATCAGAGGCAAAATTGAACAGAGTAGGACTCAGAGGCAGCATGGCCAAAGCCAACCACCTCCACACACTAATACTGTTTGTAGCGACGTCGAGCTACCATTCTGAGATTCTGAGAATATTTCATGTTAATTTGTTTCATTCGTTTCGAATTGTTCAATGCCTAGCTGATACGGCCTTTCGGCGGAAAGAAAGTGTATCTTGCTATCTTGCTTTTATCCTGAGTGTATTCCCAAGTATCTCGCTTTTATTTCCTCATTTACTCTCCTCGCTTTAAAATAAAAACAAAAAAACTTTATCACTCCATAACGATTCTCATTTCTACTTGATTTTCCTTTGTTTCTGGTTGTACACCTACCCCCCCCCTTTTCTCCAAACTTGAATTAGATTAAAAAAGAAACCCTTCTTCTTCTTCTTCTTCTTCTTAAAAAAAAAACATTTTAAGAATGCATTTCAACCGTTGTATCTCCTTTATAAATGCTACATGTCTGCTTCTTCTCCATCACGATATCTGTCTCTTCTTCTTCAAAAGGATAAATTTTTGAGCTGTTTGTCTACTCGGCTCCTGGTCCACCAACTTCCCCTTGGAAATTTGTGAAAATTTGGAGGGAAAACTAGAAAATTGGAAAGAGGAGGGATTTGGGTGGAGTGGATTAACAAGGGTAGAAAAGATCATGGTTTTGGATTGGGGATGATCTGAGATGGTGGTGAACAGCTGTCTTGAAGACTTGGACGGAAGAATTACATTGAACAGAATGTGGAAATTGGTTCCACAGGCAGGAAAAAAGAAGAACGATTGAGTGGAGGTGAGCAGTCATCCTGGATTTATGTGGGGGCAAAGCACGTAAAGAGCAGAGGGTGCAAGATCAGAAAGGAGGTGGTAGAAGACAGAGAGAGAGAGAGAGAGAGAGAAGAGAGAGGAGAGAGAGAGAGAGAGAGAGAGAGAGATCACCGACCTGTCTGTAATGGTGAAGTGATAGGCCCATAGACTCAGCTTCATCGTGGGAGATTCCAATAATCTTAAAGGCCTTGGTTTCAATGGCGTTGAGCTGAGCAAGATGTGAGGCAGGAGAGCCAGCCCAGAGGGGAGAGCAGTACTCCATCAAGCTGTGGATGAAAAGCCTTGTTGGTGGATAGGAGTTCAGGTGTGCCAAGGAATGACTTTGTACGATGGAGGATGCCCAAAAGGCAGCTGGCTTTGGACGCCAACTTTGAAATGTCATTTGCCCCAAAAACGTTTACTCCCATGTTGGTTGGGGGTGGGGGGGTGGAGTGCTTAAGATGGCCTTACCCTCTCTTGTTGGGGGTACTAAAGATCACATTACCCTGCTTTTTGGTGGGGGTTGCTATGGATGGCCTTATCCTCCTGTTAGGGGTGGGGGAGAGAATACTTAAGATCACCTTACCTTTTTGTTGGAGTTAATGAGAGTCAATGTTTACTTCAAAATGAACATTTTGCTGCACAGCCAATTGTCATAACAGGAGGAGTCAACGAAAGGTCGGTGTATGTGCTATATAGTGGTATCTTGGACTTGGGCCATTTCAATGCTTTCATTCCAATATGCAATGTTTTGACAAATTTGTTAACAAATTGTTCCATCCATCCATCTATTGGGACCATACTCTGTGCAGAGCGTTGGTGCTGCCTAAACAGTCTCCTGGGCTATTGGGCACAATCCTGGATGGGTTGCCACACCGACACAGGATACCAGCAAGCTGGCACTCATTTTGCCGACCTCAGAAGGATGACAGGATGAGTCAACCCCACCTGGTGTTGTTTCATCCTCCAACGGTGGCTCAAACTCAAGACCCTAAGATCTGAAGGTAGCCACGTTAACCGTTAAGCCAACACCAGGCTTACAAATTGCTCCCCTCACTGCTAATCCTCCCCAGGGAAAGTCTCATTTCTTGGGATGTATTATTTATTTCTTGAAAGACAAGTGGCTAAAATATATTTGTGTGAATGTGGAGAAAGCACACCCAACTACGAAGTCCGAAGAGGTGAATTTGACCATCAAGAAAATTACCAGTAAATCAAAAACCAGAATGCAAACAGTAAAGAGTAAAAAAAGGGTTGACAGACAGACCTGCAGACTGTTAAAAACCGCAGGAAGGAAAACAGACTTCCACAACAAACTAAACTCTGCAAATGAAGAGATGATAAATACATCCCACACATTCCGAGTACAGGCGAGGAACCAGAAATTCTTCGAGAGGAGGTTGCCAGTGCTGTATAGAGGCTGACTTAAGGAAAAGCATCAGGCTACGATAGTGTCACAGCTGAGGAACTGAAAGCTTCTGGTGAAATAGATATTGATACAATCTACGATCTGTGCAAGTTGGTATGGAAGAGTGAAGTATTTCTAGATATCTGGGGTAAAGCCCTCATTACCCCCTGTGTACAAAAAGAAGGATAAGTTAAACTGTGGGAACTACAGGAGACATCAGCTTGCTGAGTCACGCAGGAAAAAATCTGAACATCTAATATTTAAAGAAGAATGATGAAAAAATTCGAAGAAATACTTGACAAAGCGCAAGCTGGATTTCACCCAGGAAGATCAACAGTTAGTTGATCAATTATTCACATGAAGTCAAACAGTAGAAAAATACACGGAAATGAACAAGGATGTATTTTGCTGTTATATAGACTTTGAGAAAGGGGTTGACTCTATGTGGCAAAATGGCCTATGCAGGGCACTTGAATTCTTTGGTTTCACTATTAAAATCACCAAGCTGCGACAGGCACACGACACCAGATCAAAGAGCGCAGTAACAGTGAACGGAGATCTGACTAACTGATTCAGGGTCCGTCAGGGATGTGTGATATCATCTCAGCTCTTCAACTTGTTGCTCGAACTTGTAACGCTGCACGCAATACATGATATACCACAAGGAGTTAACATCCAAGGAAGAGTTATATCAAACCTATGATTCGCAGACGACATTGTCTTGCTAACAGAGATGGCAGAAGACCTGCTAATCCTTGTAGATCATGGTTACAGTAGCAGTAGTGACCTGGTCATGAAGATAAATATCACAAAAACAGACACACAAGTCATCAGCCGGCAACATCCAAATCACCATTCGGGGATCATTATGGAACAGATGGCAGGACTGGGAGGAGTAATTTCTGCACCAGTGTCGACGCCTTAACTAACTAACTAATTATTGATTGCAAATAATAATTCATCGGATGTAATTCATAACCTTGTGTGTATTATACTCCTCTGTGTCATGTTGAGTTTTGTGCATCCGTCATTTTGATGGGCTTTTCCTGTACTTTATTATAACAACTGCATCCCCTTCATTTGCCAGGTCAGGCCAGATCAGATCTGTGACTTGCTACAGGTACCATGTAAACCTGTATGAACCTGTTTAATGGTCAGGTGGCCGGCGACTAAACCGTCTCCCCCACATGGTTTCCTCGTGAGGAGGGTGCATGGATTTGGATCTGATCCAATGGCCATCCCTATCTAGTGCCAAACTGTGTCTGTGGATGTCCCCCCTGCAGTTGAGTTACCTTTTTGTAGGAGGTTGGTGGAAGGATTTGCACTCTGGCCAGTGTGAAACACTTAATTCTACAAAACACATAAAAAACGCACAAAATATGAAATGTGTTTTGTGTTCCACATATTTTTCTAGCATAGCACCACGAACCTGTAAAGACCTGTAATACTGATTTTACATTCAGGGGAGTTGTTTCTATGATAAATGAGCCCCTTGAACTTGGAAACAGCCTGAGGAGAGGCTGAAGGGAGAAGTAGGGGTAGTGTTACTATTTTATACACCTGGGGAAGAAAGAAACACACACACACATAGAGTAAACCTAGTTACCTCATAGTATTGTTTGGATTTTAAATGTACTGAATTAATGTGGGCAGATATGCATTGTGAGTGTGCAGTTAGAAATCGAATATGTGTTATTTTCTTATTCTACACCCTTTGCGCATCACATGCACTCACACCACTAAAAGCCAGTGCCGACACTCAGCCCGTCGTTTACAACCATCGTTGCAAGCATTATCTGAAACCACCTTTGATTGGTTTGGTGAGAACCTCGGGCTGGAACTCCATGCCAGATTGCTTGATCCACCGTGAAAGAGAGACAGCGCGCCAATAGTTTGAGAGCCAATCGCAAGATGTCACCAGAGATCGGAGTACGAACAAAACATATCACCTATGAGGGGAGGATCATTCGGGGGCCGCAACTCCTCCTAGGGACAGAGAGGGGTGGCACGGGTGAAGCGGAAGCAGAATACTAACTTAAGTGGAGACAACCCAGCTTCTGCTTCCAGCTTCTAGCTGGCTAAAAGCCTTGTCTTGGCTTAATGGTTAAGGTTGCTAGCTTAAGATCATAAGGTCTTGAGTTTGAGCCCCTGTCGGCCATTGATTTCACACTCAGTGGGGTTGACTCAGCCTGTCATCCTTCCGAGGTCAGCGAAATGAGTACCACTGTATTGGTGATAGAGGGCACTGCATCAGCAGCACAGCTGCACCACAGGAAACGATGCAACCAGCAACCTCAGGCTGCACACAATAGCTAGCTTATAGCTGGCTTTGAGGTTCTTGCGGCTTCTCGTCTCAGGGTCACACAGCATATACTCTTGTCCATCCAGTTTCCTCTATGCCTTTCCATTCACCTTTCCTCCTTGTTCTCGTTATTTTCTTTCACCACTTTAATGATTTTATTCACCTTGCCTCTTGTTCTCGTGCCATTATTCCTTTTACACATCCAACACCTCTCGTCCTTTCGCACCTTTGCATCGAGCACTGCTCGTCATGCTGCACCACCTGGTTACATCACCGGCCCACTTCGCCTTGTACCTCCCACATTTTCCTGACAAATCTCAACATCGAGTTCACACTATTGGCGTTCCATTGCGGAGTGCACGGAGAGGGCAGTGTGTTGGCGATGTGGAGGAGGGACTGAGAGTGGAGCATGAGGGGTCCAGATGCTAGACCACCGGCCAGAACCACCAGAGGCAAGAGCTCAACCGGGCCGGTGCAAGGTTTGAAGGGGCACAATACACGACCCCATATTCTTCTTTCTCCAACACTTTTCTTACCCTTTCACCATAATCTCTTTTCCATGGATGCATGTGGCGCCAAGTCATTGTAAAGCTGCTAAGTGACTGATAAGGTTCCGAGGCCACGAATGTCGATTAGGGGATAAATGGGATTGTATATGTGTTGTCAATAATTGTTGTAATTTCCTCTTTAATGCATATATGTCTGTAAAATGGACTGGTTTGTAAAAACGTGCCCTTTGTTCATACATTCTTGAATCCAGCTCGTGTTTTGACTTATTCTGTCTGCTCTGATGGCAAACCGAGGTTAGTTATTCAAGGTTGAATTGGGCTTAGTAAGAGCGAGAAACGGTTACATAACCATTGGTCTCGCTCAGCCAACTAATTAACATCAGTTGCATGATCACCGGCACGGTACTCACTCGTTTCCGGCCTTCTTTGTATGGCAACACGACAATGGGCATGGGATCAAATGGGAAGTTCTGCAACGACTGATGATCATGATCCTTAAAGACGCGCTGCCCTCTCCGAGTTATCTCCAGAAATCATCCATCACACTGCTGTCAAGGAGTTGGATTGGACCTGAGGTGCAAATATATATATATATATATATATATATTTTTTTAAATGTAATATATGTGTATATATATTCATGTATATATACACACATATATATATATATATATTCATAAATATATATACACACATATATATATAATATATAAATATATATTTTAAATGTATATATATTCATGTATATATACACACATATATATATATATATATATATATATATTATAATATATATATATATATATATATATATATATATATATATATATATATATATATATATAATGTAATAATATATATATATATATACACAAACACACACACCGTGACGGATGTCGCCTCCGATAACTCCGAGTGGACGGAGCGTTGATAAAGACCACGATCGTCAGTTTCCCAAGAACTTCCCGTTGGACCCCAACGCCCGATGGCGAGTCACTTGATTAACTTGAGCCTGTCACCGTCCATTCTTCTGAAAAGCTTCTGTATTTATTTAGTTATATACGCATCCGCTTAATTACACATCGCTATCACATCGTCCCATGTAATCGCCTCCTTTTTCACGAGCAGTGACGTTAACCATTGAAAATAATACGAGGGGAGGAGTAAAACTGTTCTTGCCTGAGGTGATCCGATTGGACTGATAAACCACGCCTTCCTGTCCATCCAACCAATCAGAAATCAGGAAGCACTGCAGGCAACGACAATGACGCATGCGCAATTCGTGGGGACGCATAAAATGCGCGCCGGTGGAGAGCAGGCGGCATGTTGCGTTTCCTGTCATAATAATAATAATAATAATAACAGCTATTAGTAAGCGTGTACTTCAAACAGCCTGATACGGTTAAGATTTTTCATTCGTTTAGTAACACGGGGAGTGAGACGATGTTTCTGTCGTGCTCGTATTTGGCACCTCGTCCTCAGTGACCTGAATCGAACGTGATTGGTGTTTACTTGAGAGTTCGTGGTGCGGTGACCTGATTCTACGTTACCTTGTTCGGCACGTAATGGGGTTGCTGGTCGAGGGAGTCCCTCTCAGTTGGGAACAGACCAAGGAGCTGGCGGAGTATGTTCACTTTCACGGGATCCAGCAGTTCATTAACATCTACAACCGGTTGAAGGATCGACAGCGAGACGTCCTCAAGTGGGGAGACGAGGTGAGGGGAGGTTGTGCATTCCCAGGTTTTAGACGTCCTCAAGTGGGGAGGTGAGGGGAGGTTGTGAATTCCCAGGTTTTAGACGTCCTCTAGTGGGGAGGGTTGGTGAGGAGAAGGGAGGTTGTGCATTCCCAGGTTTTAGACGTCCTCAAGTGGGGAGGGAGGGGGGTTGTGCATTCCCAGGTTTTAGAAGTCCTCAAGTGGGTGAGGGTTGGTGAGGAGAAGGGAGGTTGTGCATTCCCAGGTTTTGACGTCCTCAAGTGGGGAGGTGAGGGGAGGTTGTGAATTCCCAGGTTTTAGACGTCTCTAGTGGGAGGGTTGGGAGGAGAAGGGAGTTGTGCATTCCCAGGTTTTAGACGTCCTCAAGTGGGGAGGTGAGGGGAGGTTGTGCATTCCAGGTTTTAGAAGTCCTCAAGTGGTGAGGGTTGGTGAGGAGAAGGGAGGTTGTGCATCCCCAGGTTTTAGACG
Source organism: Eptatretus atami (assembly GCA_035128595.1). Lineage (NCBI taxonomy): Eukaryota > Metazoa > Chordata > Myxini > Myxiniformes > Myxinidae > Eptatretus > Eptatretus atami. The sequence goes on from CM068961.1 coordinate 94,926,525, forward strand.
TCCTCAAGTGGGGAGGTGAGGGGAGTTGTGCATTCCCAGGTTTTAGACGTCCTCAAGTGGTGAGGGTTGGTGAGGGAAGGGAGGTTGTGCATTCCCAGGTTTTAGACGTCCTCAAGTGGGGAGGTGAGGGAGGTTGTGCATTCCCAGGTTTTAGACGTCCTCAAGTGGTGAGGAGAAGGGAGGTTGTGAATTCCCAGGTTTTAGACGTCCTCAAGTGGGGAGGTTGGTGAGGAGAGGGAGGTTGTGCATTCCCAGGTTTTAGACGTCCTCAAGTGGGGAGGTGAGGGAGGTTGTGCATTCCCAGGTTTTAGACGTCCTCAAGTGGTGAGGGTTGGTGAGGAGAAGGGAGGTTGTGCATTCCCAGGTTTTCGACGTCCTCAAGTGGTGAGGGTTGGTGAGGTGAGGGGAGGTTGTGCATTCCCAGGTTTTTGACGTCCTCAAGTGGTGAGGGTTGGTGAGGAGAGGTTGTGCATTCCCAGGTTTTAGACGTCCTCAAGTGGGGAGGGTTGGTGAGGAGAAGGGAGGTTGTGCATTCCCAGGTTTTAGACGTCCTCAAGTGGGGAGGTGAGGGGAGGTTGTGCATTCCCAGGTTTTAGACTCCTCAAGTGGGGAGGTGAGGGGAGGTTGTGCATTCCCAGGTTTTAGACGTCTCAAGTGGGAGGGTTGGTGAGGAGAAGGGAGGTTGTGCATTCCCAGGTTTTAGACGTCCTCAAGTGGGGAGGTGAGGGGAGGTTGTGCATTCCCAGGTTTTAGACATCCTCAAGTGGGGAGGTGAGGGGAGGTTGTGCATTCCCAGGTTTTGGACGTCCTCAAGTGGTGAGGAGAAGGGGGTTGTGATTCCCACGTTTTAGACGTCCTCAAGTGGGGAGGTGAGGGGAGGTTGTGCATTCCCAGGTTTTAGACATCCTCAAGTGGTGAGGGTTGGTGAGGAGAAGGGAGGTTGTGCATTCCCAGGTTTTGACGTCCTCAAGTGGTGAGGAGAAGGGAGGTTGTGCATTCCCACGTTTTAGACGTCCTCAAGTGGGGAGGTGAGGGGAGGTTGTGCATTCCCATGTTTTAGACGTCCTCAAGTGGGGAGGGTGGTGAGGAGAAGGGAGGTTGTGCATTCCCAGGTTTTTGACGTCTTCAAGTGGGGAGGTGAGGGGAGGTCATGTGAAAGGAGGTTGTGCATTCCCATGTTTTAGACGTCCTCAAGTGGTGAGGAGAGGTTGTGTATTCCCAGGTTTTAGACATGAGGAGGTGTGGTGAGAGGAGGTTGTGCATTCCCAGGTATTAGACGTCCTCAAGTGGGGAGGTGATGTGAGGAGAGGTTGTTCATTCCCAGGTTTTAGACATCTTCAAGTTGGGAGGGAGGTTGTGCATTCCCACGTTTTAGACATCCTCAAGTGGGGAGGTGAGGGGAGGTAGTGCATTCCCACGTTTTAGACGTCTTCAAGTGGTGAGGGGAGGGGAGGTTGTGCATTCCACGTTTTAGACATCCTCAAGTGGGGAGGTGATGTGAGGGGAGGTAGTGCATTCCCTGGTTTTAGACGTCAAGTGGGGCGGTCAGGAGGTGTGGTGAGGGGAGGTTGTGTATCCCACGTTTAAGACGTCCTCAAGTGGGGAGGTGAGGGGAAGTTGTGCATTCCCAGGTTTTTGATGTCCTCAAGTGGGATAGAGGGACAGACGAGACGAGGGGAAGTTTTGCATTCCCTCTGGGTTAAAGGTCAAGGTCAAATGGCACTGCAAAAATTGAGTTTTATTTATTTCCTCATCGATAAATTTTGCCAATGCGGAATCTTCAAGACTGCTTGGCTTTCCAAGATGCTCTCACATCATCATCGTTGTACCTTCACTGAAATTGTGCACCTGATATTTAATTCGTATACTTGACCTACTTTTTTCGTATTTACCTAATTAACAAAAAAACACCTTTTTGGTGTTTTTTTTAAAATCACAACTTGAATAATTTGAATAATTTTTGATCCTTGTGGTTTTCATGATTTTGAGTTTTAGGGATATATTTTAGATAGAAACACATTTTCTTTACACTCTATCCCCAAAAGGTGAAGGTCAAGGTATAATGGCGGTCCCAAATAAAATTTGGTCTGAGCTTTTCGGTCAATGCAGTGAACTGTTAAATCCGGGCGTAAGGGTGCACGGCTGCATTAGCACGCACAAACACATGTGGTACTGTGCGGTTGTGCTTGTGCTATGTGGGTACAGTCCATTAAATTGTGTAGTATGTGGGGTGCCATTACTGTGCTGGTTAGCTGGTGCTGTTGTGGTTGTCCCATGCTGGTGTGCTTGAGGTTGTGCTGTGCTGTGCTGTTGTGGTTGGGTCATGTTGGTTTGGTGTGTGTGCTATTGTGGTTGTCCCATGCTGGTGTGCTTGAGGTTGTGGTTGGTTCGGTGTGTGCTGTTGTGATAGTGCGACTGTGCTAAGTCATCCTTGTGCTCAGCTCTTCCCCTCCCATAGCAGATTTGTGTTGGCCAAGTTTACAGATTCGGGTGGTGGGGAGGGTAGTCCACGTGATGTCTGTTTTGCTCGTGGCCTTTTTCACGTGGTAATCAGTTGTAGTTGTGCAGAATGATTTGGAGCTCAAAAATGCAGGTTGTGTCCAAATTGTTTCTTTGTACATGCATGGTACAAGGAAAATGATTGATGTGAGTTCGGGTTTGGTTTATCTTTTATTGATGCCAAATGACGAGCTGCTAGGGATGACCTTTTTTTGACTGTCAGATCTTTTGTGACCGTCTAAAGGTTTTGGTCTTCATTGATCTTCGCTGAACCAATCCCCATGAATGCATCTGAGTGTTTCCATCACGGTTATTGGCAAGTGCTTGTGTGTTGGAAACACCATGTGATGGACTGTACTCTCCTTGTTAGTTTGAGGTTGACAGTTTGTCCGAAAGGTCTGCATTGATATTCAACAGGGCATGTCTTGCTCTCCAAATGGTATTGTGCGTGCAGAAAGGAGTAGCTCATTGCTGCCAGGCAATCTATTTCTGAGTCATGGTACAACTGGCCCTGGTGGGTTTGTATCATTGCATTTCAGGTATCCTAGGTTGGTATGGGAGCACATGTGTGCATGGACATTTGGTGTGAGGCTGTGGTCTTGTGGTGGGATTATCTGCCACAGGCCTGGGCATATTCTGGTAAATGCTCTGTGGGTAGGGGTTGAACATCTCAAGATTAAGTGAAATGCAAACAGTGGGGCTGAGTCGGTGAATCAAAGCACGAGTACAACTGTCTGATGGCATTAGTCAGTGGATGTTAAATATCCCATGTGTCCTCTGAAGAGTATTTGAGTGTCGCCGTTGGCCCGAACAAATTGCAAATTGCTGCCCAAGTCATCTCTGGTCGAATGATAAGTCTGCCCAGCTGGGTTGTATTTATTTTTGGACTCTATTTATTTTATTTTATTTTATTTATTTAACAAAATAATGGTTCATGGAGGAGTGAGGTAACAGGTTAAAGAGGCATAAAACTGAGAATGGAGTGGTGCAGCTACAGTTGGACACACTACGGAAGGGAATGAATGAATGGAGGGGAGGAAGTGCAGTACTTTAAGCAAGACAGTTGGGATAAGTAGGTAAGTGGGTTTAATGGGGGTAGAAGAGATCACTGGTCGGGATTAGGTATGACTCAACAGTGTGGTGCACTGCCTCCTTTTTTATTTATTTTATTTTTTTGTATACACTGTCAAGGCTTGAATGAATGAGAGCTAACAGAATGTATAACAAGGGGAGCAGGAGACGAGGGGTGGGAGAGGGAAGGAAAAAAGTGTGGAACAGACTTGAGATCTGTGGAAAGGAGAGGGATGAGGTGGGGCACACAGGGTAAACAAGATGGACACTACAGAGGCTTTCAGGAAGGAAAGCAGGGAATTTGAAGGAGGTGGGTTTGGGGAGGATTAGCAGGGGTAGAAAAGATCATGGTTCTGGATGGGGGAAGATAAGAAATGGTGATGAACAGCTGTTTTGAAGACCTGTAGTGCCAAGTGGGATTGGAGAGAGTGTGGGAGTTTGTTCCAAAGATGCGGAAAAAAAGAGGAATGAAAGGGTGAAGGTGAGTCGTGATTCTTTATTTTGTTAGCTTTACCAGAAGGGGGTTGCTGGCGAACCTTGAGCGCCCTGTAGAAATACGAAGGACAGACCACCGACCTGCCTGCGATGAGAGAGTGAGAGACCCAACGATTCAGCCTCATCATGGGCGATACCAATGATCCTAAATGCCGTTTGACCTCAAAAACAAAGGGCTTCTTGCTTATGAGGAACTTTACCATGTGGTGAAGTCACGAAGTTCAGTTTTAAATTGTAACCTGTAGGCGATTAACATAAAACAGACAGAATAATGCACAAGACCAACCGATATGCTGTAACTGAAAAATCTACGATTTTTGCAAGTAACAGAGACGTGACAGAAGTAAATAGATATCATTATTTTTTAAAGAATTTATTAGTTGAACATTTGAAGTATATTTGATCCATTTTAAAACATGCACTAGTATTTGGTAGATTTGCCATTTGCCAATTTCAATGCTTTTACTCTTTCAGACATAGAACTAACGAGTTCTGAAATTTTCTCTTGTGGGATTTCTTCCCAGGCTTCACACAAAATGTTTAGCAATTCTTCCCGTGATGTTGGTTTCCTGGACTTTTTCCGCACAGCTCGATCCAATATGACCCAGAGGTGTTCAATGGGATTCATGTCACGAGACTGACTTGGCCATGGAAGTCGCTCGATCCCATTTCTCTCCTGCCATTCTTTGGTCTTTTTCGCAGTGTGGCATGGAGCCATCTTCCATGAACAGTGTTGTTTTTGACCATCTGACCAGTGGAGAAGATTGCGAGACATCCATCCTCAAGGGTAGAAATGTGTCATGTTGATGTTGCCAACACACTCAACAAGCACTGACCGACCAGTGCTCCAGATTGCTCCCCACACCATCACTGAAAACCACCGTCTTTGACAGGTAGCTGCAATCTGTTCAAGGAAAACTTGACTGGGAAGTCTCCAGACCCATACGCATCCACTTTCAGAAAATTGAGTAAATTGGGACACATCTGAAAAAATGACAGTTTGCCAAAACTCCAAGGGTCTGTTGGCCATCTCGTCAGCCACTTCTTTCTCCTTTGAATGTTGGCTGGTCTAAGAAGAGGTTTTCTCCGAGCTGTTCTCCCATAGTAGCCCAGTTGATGAAGGTACTGCACGGCAGTTCTTGAGCTAACTTGGACCTACTCTGCAACATCTGCTGCCTTGCAACGGGGAGTTTTCTCAATGGACCGCTTGACAGCTCAGACACCTTTCTGAGGGCCCAGATCGACCAGAACAAGAAGCTGTGAATTGCTTGCCTTCGCTGGTGAATTGCATAATCACCCCGTTGACCGTAAAAAGTGGAATGCCAAGGTTTTGAGCTATCTGACTCCACCTTCTGATTGGCCAACAATTCGTCCTCTGAAAATCAAAGGTCGTGTGCTCCCTGGGTGCAAGGCATAGTCAATTGTCATTCAAGACCCAGGAACTCGTTTCTGCAAAGAAATAATGTAATATTAGTACAAATCACTGAATAAAACTTATCCAGATGAAATGAAGAAATTTAAGGTGTCTATCTACTTCTGTCATGTCTCTGTAGAAGGGCACTCGGTCGAGCGCATACCTCCGCCACGTAATGCCTGATCCACGAGAATATATCGGGCCCAATACATTTTTGAAATATCATGCTATATATCGTTTTTGGCCTTATCTCTCATTGGTGAATAATCACTTAAATTTTCAGATCCTGATCCAGATCTTCACCAAAATCTAATCAGTTTGTCCTTGTCACACACCGAACCTGTCCACAACTTTTTGAGATATCCTGTACACAAACAGATAGAAAGGGGTGAAAACAACCTTCACCTTCAGTGGCGGAGGTAATGAAAAAAATATCATTCGTCGAGTGACACTTGGCGGAATGGAATGGCACTAGGTATAACACATACCTCTGCCAGGCTGAGCAGTTTACATTTAGTATCCACCTGATAGGTCGGGTCTGGATCTGAATCTGGACCTTAACCAAAATCAAATCGGATTGTTCTCATCACCTAACCAACTCATCCACCTCATTTTGTCACAACTCGTTCACGACTTTTTGAGATATCGTGCTATATTTCATTTTTGGCCCGATCTCTCAATGGTGAAGAATCACTTCAAATATTCTTGTATCCGGATCTGGATATTATGCGTTGCTGTCCTTGGCCGGTCATCTACATATGCAAAAAAATTCAGAATGATTGCTTGAAAACTGTAGCCAAAAATCGTGTGACAGATGGAGTCGACAGACTGGCACACGCTTGGTGGGAAAAAAAATTTCGCCAAGTAATAACGCACAATACCAACCAATTTCCTTGAAACATCTTCAATTTTTGCAAGTATATAAAAAAAAATATGGGCAACTAATTTGTCTTGGATTGCGAGAGTAGCAGTCCTTTTGTGTTACCTTCATTGTGGGAGATTCCGATTAATTTGGAGAGCTTTCAATGATCTGCAGAATCTAAGAGAGACAGAGTTGATGCTGGGGTGCCAGCCCTTAGCAGAGAGCAGTACTGATTGAGATGTGGACAAAAGCCTTGTAGATAGTGAGGAGTTCTTATTTTTGGCCAACTTACAGTTGGCCCAGCAGAGGTTAGGGCTGAGTTGAGGTCAGGTCCACAAGTTCAAGAGACTGAACCTCTTCCATTGGCTATTAATAGAAGTAGATAGGTTGGTTTGTTTGCTCCTTCCCAAGCAAAAAGATGAGACTGCGAGATGTTCCATTTGTCTTGCCAACATCCAATTGATTCCAGAGCAGATTTCCTCCAGTGCTTTACAGGCTTATACAGTTATCTGTCAGTGGGATGGTTGTACTGTGACAATACAGACCATCCAGTTTGTGAAAGATTTGGCCCAAAATCTTTCCTTGGCTGACCCCACAACAAGATGGCAATAATTGGGACTGTTAAAGGTGTAGTTGTAGTTGCTATGATATTGTTACAGCCCAGGGTTCGAGGTTCGCCATGAGGGGGGAAGCACACGAGTTCCTCCCGAACACCTGGTCCTGAGGCCACCAGCTACGGATTCCTCCATGGCTCGGCAGGTTGCCAGTCCACCACGAATGCCGATTGGTACCGCCAATCCTGGCAGGGTTCTCACTACTTCGCGTGTACCGTTTCCGATGGATTGACAGCATCAATGGGGGCCCGTGCCCTCAATGCATACTTGCTTTATCTTACCTGATCAGGTGCAGCCGAGTGGGGCTGCCAAGTATGCACTGGCTAACATGTAGAGCCAATTGGTGGGGTAAAACTTCCCGGATAACACTACATGTGCACTATGCTGGACCCATGGAGGAAAAGATGCTACGAGCTGGTTACATTTATAATTGCAAGCAATTTATTTACAGCAAGGGTGAGGAAAGGTATGTGGTATACAAAGAGATGTGACGTAAGGCATCACCAAGGTCTTTTATGAATATGCATCCAGAGCAGATGAGATTGAAAAGAATGAAGAAGAATGTGTGAGGGAATTTTTTTGTTGTCATGGAGTGTTTGATGCAACTGGCTTTGTCTGGTGCCCGGATCTCTCGCTCGTCCAGCGCTCCGCTCCAGCAAACTCTGTTTCGCCTCCACTCTGATCTGCAAGCCTCACTCCACTGCTCTGTTCTGCCTCTTGCCACGAAGCCAAAGTGAATCGCTTGAACCATGAGCGTTACCGTGCAGGACGTATGGCGTTTTATTGTTACTTTGCGAAGGAGGAGCCTAAATGTAGATCAGGATAGCCGCAGGAGTGCCAGAGCCCCCATTGGTGTAAGGATGATTACTCTGGTGCTAGCTCTGCCCATGCAAGTGTACAGCTGTGAAGACCACCCTTTTATGTTCTGGGCTTCCTAACGTGACAGAGCTCCATACTTAACATGGCACTAGGGTATTTGGGCACGCTCTCCGGGCATGATTGTGTGCTGAACACCCAATGGGGGTCATACTTGAGCGGAGCACTAAGACTATTGTGACTATGTTGAATGGAGTTTAGCGCACACTTGTGCTCGAAGTTTGATGCCTGAACGTCCAGGGTCCAAGTGTCGTTAATGGTACGTGTGGCACCCATTGCTCCCTGTTACTTCCAAAATGCGGTTGGGGTGGGTATCCGTGGTGGCTGTGGTTGAGGCGATGGTAGCAGTGAGTCTGTGGTGTGGTGGTTGTGGTTGAGGCGTCGATGGCGAACATACTGCGAGCTTGGTTAATGGTTCAAAGGTGTGGTGATTTATATTAAATGCGTTGAGGTTGTGTGATCACTGGAGTGTTGGTGGTTTGAGTACATTGAAGGTTGAGGTGATATTACCGTTAAATAATGGCACGCGATTCAAATTGAGATTTGGCCTGCGTATACTAATTGACTTGGTGCTATGTATGGCAGGAAGGAGAGGTTCATGTGTAAGTTTAAGATTGGGAAAGAATGAGGGAAAACTACCTAATCTTCCACAACAGATATGACCCATAAACCTATTAGACATAAGGGAAGGATTATCTGGAACGAATACGAATGACATAACTATCTCGGGAACCGTGATATGTTGTGTGCCATTGCCTTGGGGAATGATAGTTTTGTAGAACTGTCTCAATATTTTGATGTTGCAGGCTCATTGAGTATCTTGTAGTAGACAAGTGTACTTTCGGTCTCCTGATGTCTTTACCTTTAGTCATTTGTAAAAGTACGTCTCTCTATGTTCATGGTGCACTCATTTTATTCCTCAATGCTCTGCCATGAGCCTTGATGAGAATTGATAGAATGGTGACATGGTAGCTTGGTAGTCTATTTTGCCACCTTGAAAATGGTTTTGTTTCAAGTAAGAAATCCCCCCTTTGTTGTTGTCGTGTGTGCGTGTGCGTGTGCGTGTGTGTTATCTTGATTACTTGCTGTTCAAAGGTCTTGATAAAATGCAAGTCTGGTATCTTTCACCATGGTCATTGTCCTATGGAACTGTGGAACACTTGGTTGGACTTGTGCACAGTTACTGTCTCAAGTTAACATGTTCTCTGAATTATTTAATTTTAAGGTGAGGTGGAGGGAGGGTGCTATCAGTTTGATAACCTGGTTGTTAATCATTCCTATTATCTCTTGGAGTGAAATAACTTGTCGACAATTCCAAAGTAATGTTTAACATTTTGATTACTGCACTCAAAAAAGGTTCACAGTTTGATGACGTCTATCAGGGAACGAAAGAAAAGGAGTGTGAGTGAAGGTTGGAGAAGATAGGAGTAAAGGAGAGGGGGTGGGGGTGTATTTTGCAAGTAGTAAAGGGGCCCTTGAGCCTTTCTCCTATTTTTATTTATTTATTTATTTTGTCAAATTGATGTGTTCAACCATGCTGTTCAAGGTATTTCCCATACCTGCAGGGAAAATATTTTCTGACTCTCTATTGGCTGCAGTTTTGAATTGTTATGTAAGCCGGTTTGACTGTTGCTCCGAAGTAATGCATTTGCTGTGCTGTGTTTGTGATGACTACATCTAAAGCCTCTCCTCGGACTTTGCTCAGGTCGAGTACATGCTCCTCAAGTTTGACCATGTGGAGAAGAAGGTCCATTTGCTGGCGAGAAGTGAATTCGTGCTCAGGGATCTGAAACTGCTGGGAGAGAAGCAGAACCCAGAGTAAGCTGTGGAGTGTCCTCGTGATGAACTGCTTTACACGTTCTTTTACGTCGTTGAATTTGTTTGTTTTTAATCAAAAACGTGCAAGACTTTTGGCAAATAGCATAATTGCATCCTGCACGATCAGCTGCCGCACAATGGTTTGCATCATTATTGTGATGTTTGGGTGGAAATTGATATAACTTAAAATCCCAACTGTATCACGATGTATGCATATATATATATATATATAGACATTGTCAAAGCTTTTTGACTTGCACTCCTCAGGATAAACCCGCAAGCAGATGAAGAAGCACCAAACTCTCGTTTATGTAGGTACAATGTAATGTCCTCAACGTTGATTCGTTGAGAGAAAGAAAGGACGGGATTACCCGATTTGTGGAACCATAGAGCATCATGAATAATGAATAGGCGGAAATGAACCATCATGAATAATGATTAAGTGGAGATGAGTCACCAATGTACCAGAGAAACATAATGCTAATTAGCTGAGGGCTAGTTGGGGGGTGGTGGTTTTCATGATGACTCAAAGTTGATTGTGATACAGTTGTCACAGATTCAAGCCATCATAGTCAAAATATGTATAAATTTTGGACAAATTCTGTCTACAAAGAATGGTATTGGTTGACTTGATGAATGTGGCCTCCATTGCATGAAGGTGAGCTGAACTGTGTCCTCTACTCAGGATTTTAAACCAGCCGATATGATGTTTCTCTGCACACTGAGGATTATTCAGTAAATGGCAACCAATTGCAGAGGCACAGGGAATGGGGAGATGGTTTAACGAGTGTAGAAGAGATCATGGTTTTGCATGGGGAGTGATCTGAGATGGTGGAGAACAGCCGTCTTGAAGCCCTAGGGTTGCTGGGGGATCACGTGTGCCCTTCAGATACTTGGGTGGGACAAAGCATGGAGAGGGTATAGGGTGCAAGACCAGAAAGGAGGCTGAGGAAGACAGAGATCACCGACCTATTGGCAATGGTAAAGGGATAAGCCTTTTGACGCAGCTTTATCGCAGGAGATTCCAATGATCTTTAAGGCCTTGGTTTCCATGGCGTCCAGCTGAGCTAGGTGTGAGGCAGGGGCACCAGCCCAGAGGAGAGAGTAGTATTCTATCAAGCTGCGGATGAAGCCCTTTGAGGTGGATAGTTCAGCTGTTCCAAATGAAGGACTTTGCACGATGGAGGATGCCCAGTCAGCGACTGGCTTTGGAGGCCAACTTTGAAATGTGGCTTGCCCAAGAGTGTGTGTGTCTGTGTTTTTATACACACACACACACACACACACACACACACACACACGTCAATATTAAGACGTATTCCAAGTGTTTGACCAGTTTGTGATATATATATATTTTTTTTGTTGTTGTTGTTGTTGTTCAAGGAGTGGGAAGAGGCTGCCTGCCTGTCTGAAGGACAATGGATGTCATGGCAGATGGTGGAGTCTTCAGCAAAGAGCTAAAGAGGATTTTGCAGAGACTCAAGACAGATCATTCATGAAGATTAGGGATAGGATGGGGCCCCCTGAACACTGTTCTGGGACACTCCAGCCTTGACAGGAGAGGAGATGAAAGGATTTCATTGAGTCACTCTTCGGCTACGAGATTGGAGGAAGTTAGTAACCCAAGAGTGGAGTTGGTCTTGGATGCCATCGGCAGAGAGTTTGGAAAGCAAGGCAGGATGCTAGACTGTTTCAAAAGCTCGAGATGTGTCCAAAGAAGCTGCCTTGATCTCATGTCTGATATTGAGGGCCTCCATCCATTGTTGGGAGTGTAGAAGCAGCATGTCCAAGGTTGAGTGACTCAATCTGAACCCGAATTGATGATCTGAGATGAGACTGTTGGAGAAAAGGAATGATTTTATGTCAACTGTGATGATGGATTCCATGGCCTTGCTGATTATTGTAAATGAGCTGATAGGTCTGTCGTTTAGGGGATTTTTTTTTCAACTTCTTTATGGAATGCGCTGATGTTGGCTGATTTCCAAGGAGATGGAAGATGACATACGGCAAATTATAGGGTGAACAGAGCAGAAAAAGGCATGCAAAAGTAGCAGAGCAGATTTTTAGGAGATACTAGACGACCCGTGAACCTGTTGGGTTCCCGTTGTGACAGCGGTTGAGAAGAAAAAATCATTTCAACAACAACAAAAAAAAGATAGCTCCAGCAAACTATACCGCTGAGGTTGTTTGCATTGATCAAATTCTCCCGAAGAGTACTTGATTGAATTGGGAATTTTTTTTTCATTGCCCGATTTGAACGAAACTTGATACTGCACACCGCAGGAGAATGGTGAGTTAGGTGGGCCGAAAAATGTTGTGCTATCGTGTACCGTTTTTACTGTATTTCGGGAACATACATATATGCATACATGCATGCATATACATATACATACAAGATGAGAGTTTTAGTAATATATAGATGAACTGATATTTTTAGGATTTTCAGAATCAGAGTTGTAGGTTGTCAGAAACTTCTTAACCTTCTCAGATGCAAAAGACAGAGTCCAGGAGCAGTTGGTTGTGACTGGGTGGGGTGGATATAGAGTGCAAGGGCTTGGGGTAGACAAATTTTTGAAGGAAATGGAATTGAGACATTCGGCCTTCTTAGGAGCAGTCAGCTGTGGTGCCGTTGAGTTGTACATCTATGTTGATACTTCGAGGTTGAATAATTGTGGAATTACCTGCCATGCAGCCACATTATAATGTGTTTAATTGTGGGGTGGTGGGGAGTAGGGGGGTCCATCTTCTCTCCCCTCGTTACTCCCCTCTATTTACCCACAATCTTTTTTTTTTTTCTAACCTACAACTGACCATGTTTTCCTTCCTTGCTTCCTCTAGAGTCTAGACCAGGGGTCTCCAACCTGCGGCCTGCGGGCCACATGCGGCCCCTTAGACGGATTTATGCGGCCCGCGGTGCCATATTAAGTTTACATTACAATGCGGCCCGCGATACTGCCAATTTGTCAGGTCAATGATCAAAGCGTTCTGTAATTTTTATTATGATTTTGATTCATATTAGACACGTGTTTTTAACACGATTATTCATTTATCATATTCGTTGGCAAGAAAAATATATTCAGCACTAATTTTTGTTTAAATTTCCGCATATTAATTATATATATATATTTTTTTTTTCGGAATTTAGCGTCTTTTTATGGGTGTGGCCCTCCGCCCCTCACCACTTTGGTTTTGTGGCCCTCCGCCCAAAAAGGTTGGAAACCCCTGGTCTAGACCATTCATACCCATGTGTCTCCCATTACCCCTCTAAATGTATTGCCTTCTAACCTTTGTCACTTAACTCATTCATAAGCCTCATCTCATATGTTGCACTCACTGGTCAAGTGTCTAGCTGAGCGATTATCACTAGCATGCTATTGTTGCTTATAAGAATTATTCTTGTTCTTTGCCTGGCATTAATTCTGGTGACGCAAAGCCACCGGATGATGTGGCAGCCAGAGTTTGGGCGCCACATGATCGAGGGAACGCCGGGAAGACCGTATGGTGGAACAATGGCTGACTTGAACACTGTGGAGGCAAACATGAGGCTTCGGAGGGAGGAGGTGCTGTCTGTCCTGCAAGAGGATGAAACTGTCAGCAGCATCACTGTCTTTCCCAGGTTATTGATTCGGAACTGCCATATTGCTCATTGCTTTCTTATTAAATGTGAAACATTTCCATTTCCTCACTGATAATGAAGTAAGGCAATAGCAGGGAGTCAGAAGGTTTGTTTCCTTAACCATGAAGGCATTTTCTGTGTACTTCCCAGTTCGTGAAACATTTTTCCAGTGGTGGTTGAGTTTCCTGATGCCATTGGAATATAATTTGTGCTTTAGTTGGCTCGTTAAATCTTTTGAAGAGGAGGGAAAACACCATTTCTGTCCCTAATATCCCC
>CM068961.1:94940075-94966671 GCA_035128595.1 Eptatretus atami
TTCCCATTCTGCATTTTGGGACAAGTTTCATGTTCATGGCTTTGTGAAAAAGCCATGGAGTTCAATTGTAGCTCCATATACGAGACAAATTAACAATGGCACAATCACTGAAGGGTGACTTTTAACTTTTTCTGAGGTGTTGTGGACCATGCACTATTTGAATCAAGACCATTTCCTGTTTAAAATTTGGACCTTGTAATGAACATTGTGAGGACATATGAGACTGAAAAATATATTTTCTATGTGACATTATGAATAACCAATACTTTTTGAAAAATTGTTCAAAGTAACCCCCCAGTTGTTGGTCTGTGGAAGTTGAATACTAACCTTTTCCATATTTGAATCATGATTTATACCAAATCATGTGCTGTATAAAATAAGGGAACTCTGGTCTGGGGGTTAGATTATGAGATTCATATGTCTCTAAACCATGGCCATGTTATATCCCTTTGTGCAGTCAATGTCAAGAAACCCCAATAACTGATGGAACATGGATACCTTTACCAATCAGTGATTATTGATTGAGGAAAGGTGGGGGGGGGGGGTGTTTTGATTTTCTACAGCGTCTAAGGCTTGAAGGGATGCAACATAAATTGCATGCAGACATACATTGAGACAACACTGAACTTGACTTCAGAGACAGCCGTTGAACTTGGTGGAAGTGATATAACTTCCTGGGGCACCCTGGGTACCAGTGTCACCATCTTTATGACCTCTTTTTGTCTTCACTCTCAGTGGGGCAGTTAAGTTAAAGTCCCTCCCCCACAAGCTTTAACATTGCTCTATCCTTTAAATTCTGAGCATTAAGTGAGGACCTATGGTTGTGAGAATTAGGGTTATGGGTCAGAATTATACCATTTTCATGGGGTTGGAATTGAACTGCTGATCTTCCAGATTCCGAGTGGCCACTCTAACCATAACCATAACAGCACCGAGTCTGGTATTTGGAGACTTGTTTCCATTTCGGAAGGTTGTAATGAAAATAATAGACTGAGTCTTCAAGGTATGAGGATCACAAAAAATGTTAAGAGTTTGACAGCTTATGGGCAATTGTAGGAGTTTATCCGTCCATGTGTTTCATGTACTATTTGCATCCGAGGATGCATTGTTTATGGACTATATATGGTGCATAATTGGCTTTGTTCAACGGTCTTAAGAGTATGATTTCATTAATTATTCATTTCTTCCCATCAGATTTGGCTGCCCAGGCTTCACGTGGCCCATAAGTGAAGTTCCTGCTGCAAATCCTGATGCCTTCTCATCACTGTTTGTCACTTCCAACATCGTCAACACTCACCCACGCTTTGGGTCAGTGACGGGCACTGCCTGGATGATTATTCTGGATCATAAACAATAGATGAGGCTCACGATGTTGTGATAAACGAGTAAACTCTGGAGCAAGTTTTGTGAAGACTTGCTTATAGGTTAGAGCCTTCAAAGCAAACATTTAAATTTGTTTTGCAAGTTATTTATTGAATGGAGTTCAGATGAAAAAAAAAGTCAGACAGAGAAAAGAAAAGACGGTGAACTGTGCATTTTGGCTCGTGGGTGGCGGGGAAAGTCAGCTGCCATCCAACATTCAGACTGCACTCGGAGCACTATCAGGGCCAGGGTGCCGGCTCGGGGAGCATACCCTATGTTAAGTCAGGAGCTCCAACCTGTTCCAAACCTAGTAGGCAACAGATGGTTTCTGGTCCCGGAGCCTGGCAGGGTGTGGCTAGGGCTGCTGTGGCCCAATAGGGGAGCAGGATTTGGGCCATAGCGCGTCGCTTTCCGGTCATCGCCCCACCCTTTACCCAGGGCTTGTAAGAGGAGTAGCATGGAGCCGTTGGACTCTTCGCTCCTCGCCTCTCGCATCTTCACTTCGCTCCCTGTCTCGCTCTTCTCCTGAACACAATTGGTGTGCGATTGCCAGAATGTGCTTCTTATTCTTTGAGAGCCTGATCTGGGGTGACTGTCAAGACTCCCTGCTGTGCTGTCGACGTTCTGCCAGCAAGAACGGACAGTGCGGACGCACGTTGCCATGAGCCCCGGCAAAGTAATTAAGCAGGAGATAACGCCCATATCACGAGGTGGGAACGCTCAGGCGGAGCGTCCCATGGAAGTACACGTGACGCACACAGACCTTTACACAGCTAGGTTAGGGATCTTTCTCCTCACGCATCTTCTCTCCTCTCTCTCTCTTTCCACCCCTCTATCTCGTCCCCTTTGGGCACACAAATGAGCATCCCACTCATTTGCAATCAAAGTTTCCTCTGGCCATGACACCGCACCCCACATTGCACCTCCCACTCCCACACCTTAGACTCCTTCTAAGGAGGTAGGAGGGAGTGTTTCTCCCTCCTACCTCCCCCAAATCGTACTGGGTTGCATTGGTCGGCCGACCGCGCCAGGTATTGCAAGGCCGTTAGTCCTCATCTGCTCTTTCCTTCTAGCTATCTAATCGTGTGTTGTGTGTGTGTGTGTGTTTTGGTGCTTGTCGTAGCATAAGTTAAGATTGTAGAAGTTCTGATGGGATAAGTCTGCTTTGTAAACTGCTTGCCTTTTGTCGCACCCCACAAATTCCTTGCTATCCTGCTGTACATAAAATAAACCCCATTTACTGTGCCACATACCTTTGCTCGCTTAATTGTAAATGAATGCTTGTGTAGAAATGTTCCCAGCTCGTTTTCTTCTTTTCCTTCATTGGTCCAGCATGGTTCGTATCCTAGCCTAGCCGGGACGTTATCACCCAACGATCTGTTTTTCTAGCCGGTACGTCCTTGGGCAGTTACGCTCGGCTGCATCTGATCCGGTTTGAACAAGCATTACCGAGGGCGTGTCCCCCGGTAATTGGATCACGTGACCAATAGGTAACCGGTATTCATTCGACGGAAGACCCTGTCACCGAGTCGAGTTATTGGCGTTCACGGTCGGTTAGCGACCCGCCGTGTCACGGAGTTATTCGTGTGCGACGGCCTGTGATTCCGGAGAGTCTGGTGGGAACCCGAGGTAGCTTCCTCCCCTCGTGGTCTTCTCACCCCCGACCCCGGGTCCGCAACAATATTTATATACAGCTACCAACCATCGCGTGATGGGTAAAAAAAGAAATGGCTCTGTCATTTAGAAAACACGTTAATGTGGCAAACAGCTCGGAATTCGTGTTTATCAGCTTTGAAACTCGCAAAGAGAAACTCTTTACGATCCTAAAGCAAACCCGGTTCATATAAAGATAACCAACTGCTTTAGAAACAGCCATGAGGACAAAGGAAAACATCTTCACTCGTACACTGCTGAGGTTAAAAGTTTAAACCTACTGTACCATCACCCGAGCATACGAAGGTAATGTTACTCGAGCATTAATTCTTGACGGCATACTTGTATGTTCAAGGTGTACCCAACTCCATTAAAGCATCAGTTTTAAATTTGTTTTTTCACATTTAAAAAGTAATGGTTGTTTTCCCGCTAACCTTGTTAAATCACCGGGTGAGGGCAAATACGGCCTTTTCCAAGTTCCGCATAGATAAAGTACACAAAAAGGAGAACCACAAAGGCTTACCTTTTAAATATAATTCTTTAAATATGGAATTAAAGTGAAAAAATAACAAAATGCCATTCAAAGAGAACACAAAAACAACAAAAGGATCGTGGTGAGACAACCATCACACCTCAGCTCAAAAACCGTGATTGTTCGAAATTAAACCCATAGTCACGAAATCGGAACAGAGGTTGCCCGCGATTGGTCAAAACCACGATATTTAAGGGTTTACTGGATACCTATTTTTTGGTATATGTCCATACTTTTCTGGTTGCCCACGATTTGTCAAAACCAGATGATTTAAGCGTTTACTGGATACCTATTTTTTGGTATATGTCCATACTTTTCTGGTTGCCCACGATTTGTCAAAACCACGATATTTAAGGGTTTACTGGATACCTATTTTTTGGTATATGTCCATACTTTTTTTTTCTCCCCCCCCCCCCTGTAATTTTGGGCCTCCCCCCCCCCCTTAGTACTCAGAATAGACATCAGTGTTTTAAGACATTGAATTGCAAAAGCCTGCTCCTCACTCCCTGTAACCCATCCACTCCACAAACGCACCTCCCCCATCCAACAAGCAATCTTGGCGCTACATTTTGGTGATTACCCCCGTAACTTCCATTTCATTATTATCTATTTATGAGCTTCATTTGTGTTCTCATTGGTTTGTTTAATATTTGTCTTATTAAGTAGTTAAGTGAGGTTAAAGTAATGTTAGGGTGACTGAAATGCACCTTGGGAATGCCTTTCCATTTCCAATCCCTCCCCCCCCCAGCCCCATATAACCTTACGTCCGTAGGAATATCTAGTCTGCTTAACTTCGTCTTGCTTAATGTTGCACTTTTTCGGAACGCATCCACGACGTTGTGGAAACTTGCTGTAGTGGGTTTTAAATTAACAATTATACAATTTATTTCAGAAAATATCACACTTTGCAAAAAAATGTTTCGATGATTTATCATGGCAAGATAACGCTCTTGACACAGGAGTAGCACATGAGGACTTGAACACGAGAAACATGTGATTGGTGTAGATGCAGACCAATCCACAATGCTCAATCGTTCCCACCTGAACTTAATGTGATGTCACATTGATGCTGCACCTCTTGTGTATAAGAAAGGAACTAGTCTGTTTTTGAAAAGTCAGGCAACAATAAATAACTTGCGTTCTTAACTGCTCGGTGTGCTGCTTTTTTCTTTCTTTTTTTCGTTTTTTTTCCCGACAGAAATCTTGAGGTGTGTGTGTGTGTGTGTGTGTGTGTGTGTACACACACAGTATATACATACATACATTGGGACCATACTCTGTACAGTGTTGGTGCTGCCTAAGCAGTCTCCTTGGCTATTGGGCACAATCCTGGACAGGTCACCACTCCAACAGATATATATATATATATACTAGCGATACCCGTGCACATGCACGGGATAGCAGTACAACATAGCTGGTAGCAGACGACAGACCGTACACGGGGAATGACAAAAATACGCATTGTGCAAAATGCAAGTGGTACTATGGAACGCCAAGACTTCCCAAACATTGTCGGCATGTCCGCTAAGTGCCACAGCAATTTCATAGGGATCGTGTGACGGCGAGCCGAGTTTTTAGTGTGCAAGCTTGGTATTATAATAGAGATATATACATATATATATATATATTACACACACACACACACACACACACATACAAAACATGGCCAAAAGTACACCCCTTCTAATTTAGGTAGTAGATTGTAGACAGAAACCGCCCAGGGTGGTACTACCGTTCTGACTTAGCGTTAAAGTGGTGCCTGGAACCATCTTGCACTCGCAGTGTCAGGATTGTTGGTCTTACTTTCTGTCTCGCTCAAACTATAGCCACCGGGCTAGCTTTAATCTCTTTCTTGAAAACAAACATCATATACTTTTCATCATTCATTTTCTCTTTCTCACTCATTTTCCCTCCTCACTTTATTCATGCAGTTCTTTTATTTAAGGCTTGGCCTCGATGACTTCAGTCCGTGCCTGTAACCTTCAACATAAAAAAATTAGTGGATTTGGCTATTTCAGCCATACGCATTGTTAACAGGTGTATAAAATCCAGCACACAGCCATGCAATCTCCATAGACATTGGCAGTAGAATGGGTCATACTGAAGAGCTCAGTGACTTTCAATGTGGCACCGTCATAGGATGCCACCTTTCCAACAAGTCAGTTCATGAAATTTCTGCCCTGCTAGAGCTGTGCCAATCAACTGTAAGTGCTGTTATTGTGAAGTGGAAACGTCTCGGAGCAACAACAGCTCAGCCGCGAAGTGGTTTGCCACACTAGTTCACAGAATGGGACTGCCGAGTGCTGAAGCGTGTAGCATGGGAAAAGAAACGTTAGCGCAAGCACTGTTCATGGAGAGCTTCATGAAATGGGCTTCTATGGCCGAGCAGCCGCACACAAGCTTAAGATCACCATGCACAATGCCAAGCGTCGGCTGGAGTTGTGTAAAGCTCACCGCCATTGGACTCTGGAGCAGTGGAAATACGTTCTCTGGAGTGATGAATCACGCTTCACCATCTGGCAGTCCGACGAACGAATCTGGGTTTGGTGGCTGCCAGGAGAACGCTACCTGCCAGAATGTATAGTGCCAACTGCAATGTTTGTTTAAATAAAGGAATTATGGTCTGGGGCTGTTTTTCATGGTTTGGGTTTAGGCCCCTGAGTTCTAGTGAAGGGAAATCTTAACACTATAGCATACAATGACATTCTGGACGATTCTGTGCTTCCAACTTTGTGGCACCAGTTTGGGGAAGGCCCTTTCCTGTCTCAGTATGACAATGCCCCCATGCACAAAGCTAGGTCCAGGCAGAAATGGTTTGTCGAGATCGGTGTGGAAGAACTTGACTGCCCTGCACAGAGCCCTGACCTCAACCCCATCGAACACCTTTGGATGAATTGGAACGCCTACTGCGAGCCAGACCAATCACCCACATCAGTGCTCGACCTCACTTTTGCTCTTCTGGCTGAATGGAAGCAAATCCCACAACAATGTTCCAACATCGAGTGAAAAGCCTTCACAGAAGAGTGGAGGCTGTTATAGCAGCAGAGGGGGGACCAACTCAATATTAATGCCCATGATTTTGGAATGAGATGTTGGACGAGCAGGTGTCAACATACTTTTGGCCATGTAGGTATGTGTATGTATGAGGCTGTACCAAAAGTCATGAGCATCAGTGGATTACCAAATCACGTGTTTCGCATTATTTGATTGAATATCTTGTATGATTAAATACTGACATTTTATGATGAAAATTCTCCTCATCCATGTGACTCCTCGAGTGTCCTTGTCGGGTCCCATGTGGTTGTTGGCCTCATGCTTGTTTTTAAAAACCCGAGGGGGGGGGGGGAAAGATGGGGGATATTGTAATTGTCTGTCTCTGTCCGTCCGTCATCTATATTCTCAACGGTTGTGCAGAAATTCACCAAACTTGGAGTTATAATCGCCACATGGCAAGAATGTGAGAGAGCAGCATAATTTTTGACCTCACCACCTGTGTCCCTGGGGCATGTTCAGCAGGTCAAATACCCAAAAATGTGATTTCGGGGACATTTTTATACATTCTTTAATGAGACTTTGTATTTGCAACCAACGTTGGGGGAATGCATGAAATATTGTTGCGGGGCCGGGACGTCGGCCGCGGTGCACGACCGCTGGATGGAGCCGCAAGTCGGCTCGACCGATCGCCCGGAATTCAGATTGTCGCCCCGGATAAGTCCGGAGTCGACGGG
Source organism: Eptatretus atami (assembly GCA_035128595.1). Taxonomy (NCBI): domain Eukaryota; kingdom Metazoa; phylum Chordata; class Myxini; order Myxiniformes; family Myxinidae; genus Eptatretus; species Eptatretus atami. The sequence goes on from CM068961.1 coordinate 94,947,351, forward strand.
TCCTTTATCAGACCGAAATTCACCAATGGATAGACCACGTAGGGTAGGGTCGATTGCCAATTTCAATTTACCTAAATACCCACGTGGTCCAACTACCGGGGAATTTCACCCTCGACGGAACTCGTACGAAAACGAGCCGCTGAGCGCTCGTTCCATGTGCGATTCCGAGCGGTTTAATCGCCAAGAACCATCGGTCCCGATTGTCCTGTTACAACGTCAATGGCCAGCTAATCCCTCACACGCGACACGCTCAGTCAATGAAAGAAGGTACGCGAACAAGCCGAAAACATTGAACAAATAGGGGTATTTATTTACGATAGGCAGGGAGGGGAACACAAAGAGCAGGACTAAACTGACTATTGAGAATGCAATGCAAATATATACAGCACAGGCACTTAAACAGTTTTCTACTTAGTAGACGGGCCCACAGACACACATACGCATACGCACACCCCAAGAATTGGACCGAAAGGTCTTTATTTTGACCTCCAGCCCGGAGGATAGTCGGGCTGAGGACCAGGATGGCTGGCTACCTGGCCGCGAACGCGCGACTGGATGTTCCCTCCTTCCGGGAGCTCCGGTCTCCGAAGGACTGGTGCGGCGCAACCGAACCCAGCCGAGGTGAGACGAGGTGATCGCCCAAGCTCGCGATCGCGCGGAAGAGGAGGCGGAGGAGGATGAGGAGGACGAGGACCAGACCAGACAGGCTTCCCCGAGACGAGCGCTCCAGCGAGATGACGACCGAACCCAGCTAGAAAGAGATGGGTCGCTTGAGATGATGCTCCTCCTCGCCTCTTCCTTTCCTTCGCTTCTCCTCAAGTCTCCTCACTTTCTGTATCGCTGCAAGCTTCCTTTATACTCTCCAGTGCGCTCCCCCTCCCCCTTTCCGGCGCGCAGGGAAAATCCCGGCGTGGGAGTTGTTCTTTTCTGAGCATACTTTTTGTAACGGTCATTCCTGTTTACGCCTCAGAATCTCGGGGCGGGAGGGTTGTTCTTCTTCTTTGCAGAAATCTTGATAAAACTCCTAACTATTAAAATAAATCACAGCGCATTTACATTGATTTACCCATTAAACAAGGGAAAGGAGCTATCTATAAAACACATACTTACCGAAATATCTGAGCTAAAGGACCTGAATGTTGTGTGCGATAGATTTTCCAAATTCGTAACAATATGGCCTTTTTTGGGGGGGGGGATTTGACCCACTTGTGGCCTAGTTCATTCCCCAAGGTTGGAGACTTCGGATCACAGGAATCAAAACGGAGAATGTTTTTTTTAACCTCTAAATATGATAGTCATTCCTGTTTGAACTTTTTGGCATCGTTCAGCTTTGCTTTAGGTGGGAAGCATGGGGATTTGCGATGGTGCACCATCGACTTCGCTCTCGTGAATTGTTATTGTGACTTTTGCAAATTATGAAAGCTACCATGGTATTTTGTATAGCATCCCAGAATGAGTGCATGCATCAGTCATTTCGAGCTGTGCTCCCTGGATTAAAGGAATCATTGTTTCTTCTTGGGTTGAATTTGTCTTAATGGAATTGCTCGTTTCATTCCAGGACTCTGAGGGCTAACATCAAATACCGTCGTGGAGAAAAGGTTGCCATAAATGTCCCCAGTGAGTAATGCAAGTATGGCACTCTCTCATTTTATAGCAACTCACCTTTAAATCTATATACTGGTCAATTATTTGGTTTGAATTAGCCAGATTGCACTCTTCCTATGCAGGACTTGGTTGTCTTGGATTGTGGAAGAGATGATCTCATAAGATTGATAAACTGATGGATTGAAGGAATGTGGTGTTGATGTAGTGCAGGCTTGATTGATTGATTGGTCTCCTGATATTGAAGTCCCTTGTATTTCCTGGAAAGGTAAAAATGCAGAAAAATTATTTATTTGTAGTTTTCATGATTTATTTTGGGGTGTTATTTATTTATTTATTTTCATGTTTAGTCATTCAATTATATCCAAACTCCCTCATCCTCTCGAACCACTGTTGTTGTGCTTTCAGTGTGAGCTGTTACATGATTTGTTTGTTTGCTTTTTGAAATTCATTTATTTAGTTTTCCGGGATAAGAACACCCCATCACCCTTTGTGGAGCTGTTTTCCGATGAAGCATCCTCTCGTGCTGCTCTCCCTGACCACATCTATATGGATGACATGGGTTTTGGTATGGGGAGCTCTTGTCTCCAGGTACGTTTACCAATTCTGATTTTTGATGGAATGGTTGCAGATGTGCACCTGAGATCATAAACATACACCACATTGCCTGTGTATTAAGTATATTGGTCCAAAGTCGATTTTGATGTTTTTTTTTGTTGCTTTGGTTGCTGTCGATGTGCATTTGGTGCATCAGTCGAGTCCAAGCTCTTTCTGTTTCTTAAGAATGGTGTTTTAGCAGCTTTACCTGTTCTCTTCGTCTTTCGTTGTTTGGGCCAAACATATTTGGATCGTTCATGTAAAGTTGTGCCACTTTGTTTTTTTCCATTAAATTATTTCCTGTTTGCGGTTCGATTTTATCCATTTCCTTGGTCTTTGATCATTTTGCTTCAGAGATGAAACGCCAATCACAAGGGAGGAGAGATTATCTCGGATGAAAAAGCCTCATATTTTAACATCGCTGATTTGAATTGGTCCTTATGAGTGGTTGTTGGATCAAGCTTGTGCTCTGATTCATTGCCCTTCATTTTGGCCAATCTTGAGTCGATTTTTGTACAGTTTAGTGCATTTATTACGTTTCACCAGAGGGACTTGTTTTACTGCCACCTTGTCTTTGGTCTATGCCATTGAGTTGGTGCTTATTTGTTTGTTTTTATTTTCTGCAATTTTTGAGTATGGTTTTGTTGAGCAAGACTTGATCTGTCGTTAACCAGATGTTTTTTCTACACCCTTTAACTCCTTTTATTACCTGAACGCAAAGCTGGGTTAAACAATTGGTTCACTCTGTCTGTCTATAGGCATCAGCCTAAGATTCTGGAACTACTTGATTTTCAATTGAAATTTATATCTTGAACACCGTAGAATACGAATTGCAACCTGAATCGGAACACACACCTGCAGTTTATCATTACTTTGGCTCTGAATTTGGCAAATTGTACGGTATCTCGTACCGAGCACGTATGCGCAGAGTAGTAAGGTAATTTATTTTTGTTTTTAGTTTGTCTGGCAAACAAATTAAATCATTCCAAAGAGGAAACCTACCATTTTTATGGATGTCATAAAGGACACAAACAGGCACAAAACACTGATATAATGTGTTCACAAAGGTGGTGTAAGACTGGGCGTCAACGGCAGTAAACTTCGGAAAAGTTTTTTTTTTTCTTTTTCTTCAGCCTTTAAAAGTTTTTTGTTTCAATTGAATTGTATACTTGAACACTATAGAACACAAATTGTCTTCTTGGCACTTCCAATGAAATTTGCCGCTTGTGCTCTCAGCGTTGGAGAATATCGAGATTCAGACAAAATTGCGGCTTTTCGGAAATGTAGATTGTGCTCGGAAATGCAAAGCAAGAGTTGAAAGGACCCTTCCCATGTCGTTTTTCTCAAGACTGCATAGGGTAAGGTGTTCGATGAACTTTCCTGTTTTAAACAGAGTTGAGGCTCGTGGAAGAGTGAGATGACAGAAGGTTGGTGAGGAGTGGGAAGGGGGGGGGGTGCAATGTGCGGGGCAACAAGCAACAAGCAGGGGATCGAACCAACAGGAAAAGGAGAAGAGGAAAAGGCTCTACAAAATTAACAGAACGAGGTCCACAAGCAAGCAGCCCAGACAAACGCACACAACAGAACGTGCAAGCTGTTCATGCCATGCGAGCTGTTCGGACCACATGAGCTGTTCTGGTACAAGTACATTACATCAACAAATTGACACCAACAAGCAACAACTGCTAAACAAGACTATTCTGGAACAGCTATCAGCTTTGGAACAGATCGTTTTTCAGAGCAGAGAAGGTTGTGGATTGTGTTGTAAAGGAATCTGGAAGTGGAAGTTTCTGTTCTTCCTCCAGCCCTTTCTGTTCAGTTAGAGTTGGACATCTCTTCTGTGATTATTCATGTTTAGAGTTTCTATATTGTTGGTGGGCATGCTCTCATTCTATTTTTGAAGTCGTGTTCCATCAGATTTTTGGATCGGGAAGATATTGCCCTCCGAGTGATGCGAGACCTCAAAATGAGTGTGTCGAATGCTTGAGCATAATGTATGTTGAGTGTTTCATTCCATTAGCTAGAAGCTGGGTACGCCTCGATGAGGACTTTTTAAACAATTTTATCATTTCTGATCATCATTTTCTGTTTATTGATATATTTTCTATCATAAGTTTGAGTTGTGGTTTGAAGGCAAGGCCTTATTGCAGCTTGCTGTGTGTATGCAACTTCCTCTTGAATGTCCAGTCATTCAGAAAAAACTTCCATTGTTGTCATTTTGCTCCGTGGGATTATTTTTGATCTCTGTTTTCTGCGTGCTTGGTTTATCATGACACGGGCTCTTTGGTCTGTTTCTTGTTTTGTATTCAATCGAGTCATGGCCTTTCACCGAACTCGTGTAATCACTGCTGCTTGGAAATGCACTGCGCCTTCACTGACATTGTGTTTGCAATTCAATTTATCATAGAGACTCGCTTGAGCGATTGTCGCTATTTAATATGCCCTTAAGCCTCTAACAATTGAAAGCTCCTTTGATTTATTATGTTGCTCAAGATGCTGAGTTTTTATTAAATTTAGCTGTTTCCCCAGCTTACGTTTCAAGCATGCAGCATTTCGGAGGCACGGTACCTCTATGACCAGCTCGCTCCATTGTGTCCCATTATGGTGAGTTTGCAAGTACTGCTGTTGCTACATTTTCCAACTGTTCTTTATTGTGCCAGCTCTTCCCCAAGCCTTGACTTCTCTAAAGAAGAAACTGAAAGCGAGAGGACAAAACGCTTGAAATGAAGTGCGAAAAGTGAAGGGTTTTTCCATAATCATGATATTTATAGAAACGAAGCGATGGCAAGAAGTTTACAGGATGCTACAGCACGATTTGAGTTGAAACAACATTGCTTAAACTAATATTTTTCTGAGTTGTGGATTTTCCACCATTGGTGCTCCCTCTCGCCCATGCAGATGGCTTTGAGTGCAGCCTCACCACTATATCGAGGGTATGTCTCGGATATTGACTGCCGGTGGAGCGTCATTGCTGCTTCTGTGGATGACAGGACGCGAGAGGAGAGGGGCTTGGAGGTAAACTTGACTCAGAGTTGTGCTGAGTTGAACAATGCGTGGCTGCCTTTACTGATGGCTGGAGAGATCGGTTGCTTTACAGGATTTGGATGTATTGAATTTCTCCCGGTGATTTTTTTTTCTTTTTTCTTCTTCTTCTTCTTCATAAGGAATATACTTGATCTTGGTGATGCAAAGGGGTAACCCCAACTGTTTTGTTCCTCCTCCTCCAGTATGTGGAACAGCTTTCCAGGGACTGTGCTTTTTCTCTCTTCCCTCCAGGGCTTCAAGCAGGCGGTGCACCACCATCTCATGTCATCCCCATCTTTACCCACAATATTTTCTACCTCAATTAACACTACTTAACACAACCCTCTTGCATAGGTTGTAGTGTTTTCTGTCTCTGTGTCTGTCTCTCCCTCTCTCTCTCACTCTCTCTTATTGTGTCAAATTGTTGCCCTGCTGACCCACTGTCATTACACTCACCCCTGTCATCTTTATCTTGTAAAGAAAAATAATTAAAGCTCAAACCAATTGCACATCAACTTCCAATATTTATCTTTGTATGCTTCTCCCTGATTTTGTGCTTACAGCCCCTGAAGAACTGTAAGTTTCGTATTCACAAGTCCCGCTATGACTCCATCGACAGCTACCTGTCCACATTTGGAGAAAAATACAATGACTTGGAGCTTGTGAAGGATGAGAAACTTTACGAGCAGTTGCTGCAAGCAGGCATGTTTAAGGCAACAGCATGTGGCCCCAATTAATTCAACTTTTGATGAGTTTTTCACCTGTGGAATTATTCCATCAGTTGTTGTTCCTTGGTGCTTTATATTTATTTCTCAATACCTACTCTGTTTAGCTCTTAAGCTTGACTTTCTAAAGTTCATTCTACTTGGTGGGTTTTTTTTTCTGGGAAGTTCCATTTAAAGTGGGTTTTAAAACTATGCTTTTTTGTTGTTGGTTTGGCTGCTTTGAGGCTTTAGTATTGTGCTGGGTAGTGTGAACCCCATCCATATTTTACCAAAAAGTTTAACACCAACTATTTGCATTTTCAAAATTGTCAGGATAAAGCAAATATAGCTCAACTTTGTTTCTGATCTGGCAAGCTGTGAATTATGGTGGTCATCATAGTGAGTAAGTAAGGTGTCAATAACCATAAATGGCCAAGGAAGGGGTGGATGAATCTGAGGTGAAGGTTTGGGGAGGGGAGCTTATGTGGTTGGTGGGGGGGGGGCTTATGTGGTTGGGGTAGGGGTTTCCAGAAGTCATATTTTTGCAGATGTAATACAAGTTGGGTCACTCTATTCGGATCAGGTTACTTACACTTTAGTAAACCATCAAGCTGATTGCTGTTTGAAGCCACAAAAAAAACAAAATTAACCAGGAGTGCACCACAGAAATGTTGGGCCAAATTTTTTTTGTTATTATTATATCTATTATATATTTTTTATTATTTGTTTGTTTACCAAGTAGAGGCTTGTGTAAGAGCTTACACAGAACTTGTAAACGAGGCAGCAGAGGGAAAACACAAAATAGTGGAACAAAGACAATAGGAGATCTGTGGAAGGGAGAGGGATGGGGTGGTGTATATGGGGAAAACAAGATGGTACTACAGGGACTTTCAGGAAGGAAAATGGGGAATTTCAAGGACGTGGGTTTGGGGTGGATTAACGGGTAGTAAAGATCAAGATTTTTGGATGGAGTAAGATATGAGATGGAGGTGAACAGCTGTTTTGAAGACCTGGAAGGAGTGGGAGTTTGGTCCAAAGGTGGGGAAAAAAAGAAGAATGAAAGTGAAGGTGAGCGCAGTGATTCTTCATTTTGGTGGTTTTACCATAAGTGGGGTGCTGGCGGAAATATGGGGGGGGGGGGCATATCTCAGACAGAGCGGGGGGTGGGGCGGGGTGAGGCCGGAGAGGAGACGGTGGAAGACAGAAAGACCACCAACCTGCCTGCAGTGAGAGAGTGAGAGACGCAAAGACTCAGCCTCATCGCAGGAGATACCAATGATCCTAAATGCCTTGCTTTCCACAGCGTGAAGCCGAGAAAGGTGAGGGGCGGAAGCACCAGCCCAGAGGGGGAAGCATCAGGCTGCAGACAAAAGCGTTGTATGTGGTCAGGAGCTCATGTGTGCCAAGGAAGGACCTTGCATGACGGTTGATGCCCAGTCGGCAACTGGCTTTGGAGGCCAGCTTGGAAATGTGGCTTTCCCTGGAAACGTCCTGGCAGATAGTGAGACCCAGAAGCTTGAATGAATGGACTTCAACAGGATTGTTGAGAAAGTAGATGTGAGGGAGTGGGGGGGGGGAGGGTTTCCAGATGGTCCTTTTCAGACATAGAGTGAGATTTGTCAGGATTGAAAGACTTGTTCCACGTGTTGGACCAACTTGTGAATTTATCCGGATCTGCAGAGAGTGAAGAGGCTGCTGCTTGCCAGTCTGAGGGATCACAGATGGTATGGCAGAGGGTAGAGTCATCAGCAAAGAGATAAAGAGGATTTTCCAGAGTCGGAGAGGTCATTGATGAACACCAGAAAAAGAACAGGGCCCAGAACACTGCCTTGAACTCCAGCCAATACAGGAAGAGGGAATGAGAGAACTCCATAAAGGGCCACACGATGGCTGCGACAGGAGAGGAAGTCTGCGAGCCATGAGTGGAGATGTCCTTGGATACCATAGGTAGAGAGTTTGAGCAGGGCCGGGTGCCAGACCGTATCAAAAGCACGTGATATGTCTATGGATATGGCTCTGATCTCGTGTTTGGAATTGAGTACCTCCATCCATTGTTGGGAGAGCAGAAACAGCACATCCAGGGTAGAGTGACCTGGTCTGAATCCAAATGGATGATCGGAAATCAAGGCATTGGAGAAAAGGAAGGATTTAATGTCTGAAGCGATGATGGATTCCATAACCTTGCTGATGATGGGGAGAAGGCTGATTGGTCTGTAGTTGCAGGGATCTGTTTTTGCACCTTTTCTATGTAGGGTGGTAATGTTTGCTGATTTCCAAGCAGATGGCAGATGACCTAAAACAAATAAGAGGGTTAATAGAACAGAGAGAGGGTGAGCAAGAGCAGCAGAGCAGGTTTATTAGCCTTCCATGAGGCAAAGGGAAGTTGTTTCAGGCCAACTGCCTCACTACAAGCTTCAGTGAACCATGGGCGGGAGGAAGGGTAGGACAACTGAAGACGAGAGGGGACAAATCTGTGCATGAGAGAGTAAGTTTCTTTGAAAGAATTCTCAGGATGAGTTGATGTCAGAGAAAGTAGAGATGGGAGACCAGTCTAGAAGTTTGATGGTTGCTTGAAGTCTCTGCCAGTCGGCCTGAATGAAATGCCAGACTCGCCGGCATTGAGGTGGTTCCTTAATAACAGCCAGAGATGTTGATTTTGATGAGCATGTCGTTAGATGAACCGATTGATGCGGAGGAAGGACAGCAGATATTTTCATGGAAATTTGTCAAAATCAGATCTGGAAGAGATGGAGTACCGTTGGTTGAGATCCGGGTCGGGAAGTTGACCGATTGAGTCAGTCCCTATGAGTCGCAGAAGTCTTTTGCTGAAGTGCCATGGCATGTGAGAGAGGTACCCACACCCAGCCAACTGGCATGATGACCATTGAAGTCACCACATATGAGGAAGAGAGAGTTGGAATGAGAGGATAGAAGTTGGTCCATGTTTTCAGAAAGCGAGATGTAAATGGAGTCATCACTGTTTGGTGGATGGTCCAACACACATAGAAACATGAGGTGGGAGTGGAGGGAAAAGTAGCCAGAGGTGTTCCTGGGGTGTGGGGGGAGACTATAGTGATGGAGTGTAAGGAATAGAGTCTTTGATGAAGAGTGCAACTCCACCGCCTGGACAAGGCTCAGGTCTGTCATATTGGAGGAGGGAGTAACCAGGAAAGTTTGTGTTAAGCAGATTGTATGGTTTGTCAGTGGCAACCTGTATGGAAGGATGTCAGGTTTGAGCAAAGCCCCGGATGTTTGAGGTCCACATTGTTAAGGAAGGGGGAGGTGGCTTTGGGTGCAGGAAGGGAGGGGGAGGGGGGGTAGGAGGAGAGTTGAAGGTAAGGAGAGTTGTTGAAAGAGTGTGGTGGATTGCAAAAGAGCTAGGGGAGAGTGCTGGATGAGGAGGAAAAAAGGCTCGCTGGTGATGGTTGAGGTACAGTGGGAAGTAATAAGAGAGGGGGCAGGGGGTAGTTGAACAGTGAGGAGGTGGAGTGTGGAGATGGAAGAGAGAGGGTGGGGGTAGGAGGTGGCTTTCTGGATGTGAGGGGGGGCAACTTTGGAATGCAGAGTGAGGGAGGAGATTGGAGAGAGAAGGGTGAGGAGTGTGGGGGAGGGGAGTTTTTGAGAAAGGTGAGAGGGAAACTTGGAGGGAATAGTGTGAAGTTGCTTAGGAGGCAGGGGCGAGAAGGAAGCTTTGAGAGGGAAGGAGATGAGAGCAGGTACGGCCAAGGTGCAGGAGGGTGATTGGAGAGGTAGGGAGAGGGGAAGGATGAGACATGGTGAAGAAGGGAGTGCATCGGGGGAGGTACAAGATTTGAGGTTGGGAAGAGGTGAGGTGTGCTGAAGAAAGGAAGGGGCATGTTTTGTTGGTGATGAGTGTACTGATTGAGAGAGTGAGATATCTGTTCGGTTAGAATGGAGCCCACAGATGTGAGAACACCACACACTTTGGGACAACAGAGGATGAGCTGATACTGAAACAGAAGACTGTGAAGAGGTGCCAAAAGCAAAGGTAGGGTGAGAGGCAAGATGGGAGAGGTAAGGAGAGGGTATAAGAGGTGAGGGGTTATGAGGAGGTGGGGTGAATTGGCACTGAAGTTGGAAAAAAAGGATGATTGATGGAACACGAACATGCATTGTAAACTGGGAGTTTTAAAATTTTAAATTCAGAGATGCGATTCAAGACATTAATTGAGGGATGCAATCAAGGAGAATTAAGATGATGGAGAAAAGAAACTTAACAGTTGGACTTTTTCGACATGGGATGAAGGAAAGGTTGTATTGAAAACAGTCTTTTGAAGAAGATCGAATAGTGAATTATGATACGAGAACGACACGTGTGAAAGTGGAATTTTTAACATTTTAAGAGACTGTTTTTTTTTTCTTTTTTTGATAGATCATGTGTAAGATTAGGTAAAGGAAAGGTTGAAGAAAATTCGTGTAGGTGTTGGTGCATTTGGATCAGCAAATGCAGAAGGAAGTTGGGAGTTCGGTGAAAGTTACAGGAAGAAGAGGGGGTAGAAAAACACGTGGTTACGGGAGGTGTAAGGTGAGAAGTTAAAAGAATAAATAATTTATTTTATTTTTAAGATTAGGTAAATGAAAGGTTGAAGAAAAAAATCATGAAGGTGTATGGTGAATGTGGGTTGGCAAAGTAGAAGATGGTAGATGGGCAGAAGAAGAGTCTACAGGAAGTCACGTGGGTTATCATGTGAGGAGGAAAAAGGTTTTTTTGTTGTGGTTTTTTATATTTAAAGACATGACACAAAGGTTGTAGTTGAGGGATAGAAGGAGGGTGGAGAAAATAAAAACTGATTGTAATGAGGAAAAAACTACAATAAATGCGATCGTGCGCGGACGGGAAGAAGGGTCGGCCTCAAGGAAACTGATATGAAAACTCAACAATTAGCATAAGTTTTAACACAAGACCGAACGAGAAACGCACAGTAAACAGAGAACAAAATGACAGTAAAAACGTGACAAAAACGACCGGAAAACTTATATTTGAGAAAGTCGCAGAGACCCTGAAGAGGAACCGCCACCGTTGCTCAAGAACCGGAAATGGCCTGCTTTGAGTTTAGCATCAGTTTTCTCTGCGCCAAACTTCTCTCTGAGATATTGGAAGCCATTGCCATCGTGATCCAATCCCTTTCCAAAGTTTTTCATAAGGGTTAGGGTTAGTAAAAAAATTGTAATGCCTTGTGGAAAATTTTACTTTAAAGTTCATAGCTTGGTCAGTTTTCATCCATTTTTAATAATTGAAAGTGCATACTAAAGCTCTTTTTTATGAGAAATAATATTCTACAACAGTTGTATTGTTATAATTGAAACCAAAAATACAAAAAAATTTTTTTTTTATGATCACTCAAAATCACCCACCAGGGAAAGCTACTGTAATTGGACCATATGTATAACTCTAAATCCTGATGTGCTGAGAAAATTCTGACTTAAGATTCAGAATCAGCATACTTGATTTGGTCTAGAACATATGTTTCCACCCGAGTAGCAAAATCTTTGTTGTCCAGTGATAGGTGAAGTGGCAACTTTAGGAACGCAGCCCCCCATTCCATTATTTTGGATGGGGACCTTATTCCATTATTTTGAGAAAAATTACTTTGATTAAATTTCGATGGTTGTCGCACCTTTCAGGAACCTATCCCAGACATAAACGGAGGTCGAATTGTGCAGACAATTTCGGGCCAAGGAAATTGAGCCAGCTGTTTTGTTTTATTTATATTTTTTCCCCCTCTACAATTTTCAGATGTACACAAATACACACAGATAATTTATTTTTGGGGAGGGATGCGGTGGTGGTGCCCATGACTTGACCCTGGATACCCCAAATTTGGTGGATATTGGTCTAGGGATGTGGAATTCTATAGGAATCAAAGAAAAGGCTTCACAATGGTGCGCACACACACACACACACACACACACACACACACACACACACACACACACGACCCAGTTTTATATATATTCCAGCAAAATACCCACCCAACAGGTGATCTTGTTCCAAGCATGCAACAAGTTCTTCTGAGGCATACCTTTATTTGGGTGGTGTATAGACAACTGACAGCTGCCTCAATCACTCCTGAAAAAAATGTATAAATAATCTGGGTTATGTGGATGAGCAAATGCATACCTGTTGCTCATAATTCAAAACACCTCAATGCACTGAAACATTAGGATAGGAATGCTGTACTGTAAAGGGTGGGGACTCGTAATACCCTCTCCCACCTTGAGCAGCGCTACGTAATACACATTTACATAGAGAATTTGCATCCTCCCCTTCCCCAAGACCACGGGCAAAGTTAAAAACAACATTACACATTAATCGGGGTCATGCTGATCCTTTTGTAGCTAGTCTGGATGTAGTCAGGTGAGAACTGGAGGAGAAGTAGCGTGACACGTGACAGAAAATTACAGAATCAAAGGCTTTTATTCTAGAAAATGTTCAAATTGTAATCCATGGTGTGTTGCAGTTGTAAACTTGGTGATGGAATCCTTGAGTTTCTCTGGTTTAAACCTACGGCATGTAAGAGGACCAGTTCAGCTTTGTCTTGCGTAGTGTAATCCATTTTAGTTGGTTCTATCCTGAAAAAAAAAACAATTACCGTGTGTGTGTGTGTGTGTGTGTGTGATATAAATAGAAATATATATAAAATCATCCCCAGATGCAATATCCATTGATCATATATCTGGATCGGCCTGTTTAAGTGTTCCTTTGTCTTTTTATTTTTTGGAGTCTGAATGTCGTCATTATTGTGATGTGAAAGTACATTTTATGTCTTGCGTCCTGCATGTTATATTGTTGCGGGCCGGGTATCGGCTGCGACCACGACCGCTAGGTGGAGCAGTAGGATCGACTCTGCCGAACACCCGGAATCTAGATCGTACCTTTCGGAAAACTCCGAGAGGTACGGGACCCTTCCAGGACCGTGAATCGTCAATTCCACCACGTGGGACAGGGTTATTTACCAAACTTCAAAATACCTAGCGACCCACGTGGCGAGCTACTGAGTATTCACACCCTCGACGGCACTCGTACAGGACGAGCCATATGCGTGCTCGACCTGTGCGTGACCCGAGCGGATGGTCACCGAGCTTCCCTCGGTCCCAAATGCACACCACTACACACAACAACGGCCTCCTTTAATTCTCCCAAATGCACACACAACAACGGCCTCCTTTAATTCTCCCAACACGCACCGCGTTAAACCAATGAAGAAAACACAAACACGAGCTGATACATTTAACACATGGGGTATTTATTAACAGTAGGCGGGGAAGGGGGAAGCGCGTAAGGGCAGAGTTATCACAACTAATAGAAATGCAAGTATGTACTTGTAAGGCAAAAAGAGCACTTAACAAGTTACTACTTAAAGACAGGGCCCCAGACACACATGCGCACACACAAATGCCCCAAAAAGTAAATGGACTTTTCCGCCTCGTGCGGCCCTTGTCGATCCAATTCGGCGGGACTTGAATCCGCAGCTCGATGCCGCTGCAAACACCGGGTACGGAGGCAGCGTCAGACCCGAGCCAGCGACGAGATGCGGACCGAGAGCCAGACCACACCAGCGACGAGATGAGCAGAGAGTCAGTGCACGCGCTCGAACAGACGGGGCGCAGATTGTTTCTCTCCGCGCTCGAGCCGACAACCAAAACTCTCCCCCCTCCGATCGCGCCGCAACCTTGTTCACGCTTGTCCAGGGGGGAGGGGACGCCTCCTCCCTCCCCGCTTTCCCTCACTGGACGGTTTTGGCGCGCAAAAGCGCTCGTCGCCCCTGTCATTGGCCAAAACGGGCGCCAAGGCCGTTTATTGGACCGGGGGGCGTGACGGCCGTCCCACGGACCGCCCTTCAAACAGGCAGAGGAACATTATCCTGCGTGGGCTCCGCCCACGTACATGCTGACACACACAGGCAATGGCGTCGGTTTGAGGAAGCGAGGTGAGGGTGATGCTGGTGTCGTTATCATTGAAGATTGGATGTAATAAAAACCCTAAATGTCAAAATAACTCCGCAGTGCATGAACATTTAATTACCCATTAGACACAGGTAGGGGGCCCTAACTATAAACACATACTTACTGATATAACTGTTCTATAGGGACTCTGAATATTGAGTGCTCATGGCTTCCAGATTCGTAACAATATGAGTTTCTCCCAGAGGCTCAGACTGACAAATTGCTGTTGCTTGCAAAGGGTGGTAAAGTCTTGCATATTGGTGCTGGTAAATTCAGATTTTTTTTTTCTTTTTTGTGGGAATGAACTCTAACTTAAAAAAAAAACTGTCATTTTTACATTTGCAGACATTTCCTGTTGGAGGTTTATAGCCTTGCTGTTGAGATTAAAACGACAATTTTGTTTATGCTTTGAAGAGCGGTTATAGTTGAGAATAAAGGGATGCCTTGTGATGCCATTGTAAGAATTATTGCTGTAACAGGTGTTGCATCTGACCATGCGTGAAACATCCTCGAAAGCCATATAGCATAGCCAAAGCATGATCATCCTCCACTTGAAAATGGCACTTGGACTATGCTTCTTCTTGCGTGTGCAGCACAAGTCTGCGGGGTAGCATCATTGGCTGAGTGCACGGCTGTGCTACTGATGACTTGGACCATTAAAACGGTGTCATTTTCTGCACGTCGTACGTCGCAGTAACACTGTGTGATTGGACAATGAGGGTGGTATTTGCTTGCTCGCCCAATAACGGGTCTGAAATGCGAATATTATCATTGGCTGGTGGAGGGGATGACTATGCTGCAAGTTAGGGCAGGAGTTTGAAATTTGGCCATAGTGCCGGTGATAGATTGCCTACTCTTTGCGAAGTGCACTGTGGGATCTTTGATGTCCACCAACGTGCTGGAAGATGAGACGCACATTTAACGTTCATCCGAGAGACGACACATTGATGCCTCGACCTGCCTGTGAAACACCAGGATGACAGTTTATAGCTGGGCTGAAATTCAAACCCAGGCTGAACGGTGTGCATACCTCCAGGCCATCTTGCCAACCTTTTGCCAAATGGTTTGGCTGCATATAGGTATTGCATTTCTCTTTCAAATAATAAATATTGCACAGAATGTAGCGATCTCATCTATCCTTTTTATTTTTATTTTTTCGAAAAAGAGTTTTCTCTTTCTGCTTTGTGCAGGCATTGACCACTTGCTGGCTCAGCACATTGCTCACCTGTTTATACGAGATCCGCTTGTGATCTACTCTGAGAGGATCGAGATGGACGATGAACAGGAATCTGACCATTTTGAAGTTAGTGGGGATGTTTGATGTGGCTGCACATTCACTTGCCTGCCTTTTGTTGAAACGTTACATGCCTGTGTGTGGTGTGTGTGTGTTGTGTGTGTGTGTGTGTGTGTGTGTGTGTGTGTGTGTGTGTTACCATGCCAAAGTTTGGGTTATTCCAATGATATTCATACTTTCAGGTAAATTCCATCAAATTATCACACAACAGTCATATGTGTTGAGTTCTGTAATTTAACAGCCTTTATTTGATGAGCGTGAAACAAAATGCTTAAGTTAAGTCAATAAATAGGACCGTGCATCCTGAAGCTCACCTTGATCAAGAGCAACAGCCATTCAAACCCCCTGCAGACACCCTTAGACCCTGATTGGTTTTTTTTTGTTATTAATGCTGTTAACAAGCTTTGGTACATCATGGGGTGATGAAGGTTGTGGTCAAGTTTCATCGAAATCGTGTGTGTAGTTTTGAAGAAGGCAAACACCTATTTTTGGGGGGTCAAAAAACCCTCCGTAGACCCCTAGATGAACGTAGATTTTGATGCGGTCAGTACACCTCCGTGAGGCATCGGATGATATGAAGCTTGTGGCCAAGTTTCATCAAAATCGTGTGTTTGGTTCAAGCGATAATGACTGAAGTGCTTACTTACTGACTCACTCACCTCCGGACACTGCTCAATCGCATAAGCTCACTGGGCTAAAGTCCAGGTGAGCAAACAAGAGCAGAGCAGTGTCATTTCATAGTATCATTCAATACTTTGTGTGTCTACCCTTTGCCTTCTTTGTGCCATCACTCTTTCACCCATGCTCCTTCTATATGACTGAAGCACTCTTACAAGAATATTGTGCTAAATATCCTGTAGTACATTCCACAGTTCTGTAAGGTTAGTTGGGTTCCTCTTCTTCTTTCTAGGTAATCCCATGTTGACTCTGGGATTCATTTCTGGTCTCTGGAATGGTTATTTTAACACTTGGAGCACACCAGCTGTAATATTGTTCTCCAAAAACTGTTTTACTATACTAGTGGGTAATGTTCTGTGGCACATCTCACTGAAATATGCAATTTGCTGTCTCTGTCTGTCTGTCTTGACCGTCATACATTCAGTTGTTACTTATCCAATCACAACCAATCTTGATAGGGTGACAAGGTCACACAATGGAGGTTGTAGCAATTTAAGCCCCACCCCTAATCTCCAAGGAGGGTTTGTTTGTACCTTGCACGAACTGTGTGTTGAGGTGTTTAACCGGTTATCATGGCTTTCATGGGGCACACTTTCTGGACATAAAAAAAATATTATAACCACGAATGTTTCAGTCAATTCTGTCCAATGTACAATTACATTTTTAAACGGTCACTATAAAGCTGAAAAAAAGGTTTTGAGGAAATTCGACTTCATTAAGGCATTCTATACTTATTGCGTCTCTCTCACTCAGATGAATGGATCAGAGCCGTCTCAACTTGATAGGTCTCTAGGTAAGCGGCAACGATCTTTAACTAACAAAGCTGCTTACTTGATAGGTCTTTACGCATGAGCGATGGAGGTTGTAGCGATTTAACTCCCCCTTTCTCCCCAAGGGGGTGTTCTTCCTTGGGGGAAGTTTGTGTGAAGGAGTATGTCCATCTTAAGACAGCTAATCCATCCATCCATTTGGACCATACTCCATACAGAACATCGGTGCTGCCAAAGCAGTCTCCTGGGTGATTGGGCACAATCCTGGATGGGTCACCACTCCAATGCAGGATACTCGAATGGCTCAATCATCCCAGCAAGCTGGTACTCAATTTTTGCTGACCTTGGAAGGATGACAGGCTGAGTCAACCCCACTTGGCATTCATTCAACAGAAGAGTGGGATTTGAAACTCGGAACCCTCACAAGCCCACCACAGCTAATGCTAGTGTTCTTCCAAGACTGCTTCTTGTAACAAAATTAACCACAACACCAATGATTATAATAGCATAATATTATTAATGTTATTACAAAATATATCCCCATCCCCAAGGGGTTTTTGTGACCCTATCATGGAATATGTTACTTGATCATTATCCTGTTAGATCAATATTAGACACCCCCCCCCCCCCCCCCGACCCCATCATGGAAGTAAATTATATTTTTGGGAATTCAGAATGGTGAGGCATGGTTTCCAAATCTCCACCAGGAGAATGATTGAGTAACATCTTGTTTGATCTCATGGGAGAATGATTGATTAACATATTATGGAGGTCTGTCTAAAAATAACGGACTGACTTTACAGAAATTTTATTCCAAAATATATTTGAAATCACAGCTTGTCCCCTTCAAAATAGTTTCCCTCCAGTCTCACACATTTGCCCATCCTCTTCTTCCACACTTCGATGCACCCCCGGAAGGCTTCTTCTGGAATCCTCCAGAGCTCTGTCGTCACGGCCTTTTGAGGCCTCCACATCAGGAAATCGGGTCCCCTTGATCACCCCCTTGAGCTTGGGGAATAGGAAAAAAATTACAAGGGGCCAAGTCTGGCGAATAGGGGGTTGCTCCAGAGTTGGCACGTTCCTCTCCGCCAGGAACTGTCGGATGCTCAGGGCACTGTGAGCAGGGAAGAGAAGATAACGGTCACTATAAAGCTGAAAAAAGGTTTTGAGGAAATTCGACTTCATTAAGGCATTCTATACTTATTGCGTCTCTCTCACTCAGATGAATGGATCAGAGCCGTCTCAACTTGATAGGTCTCTAGGTAAGCGGCAACGATCTTTAACTAACAAAGCTGCTTACTTGATAGGTCTTTACGCATGAGCGATGGAGGTTGTAGCGATTTAACTCCCCTTCTCCCCAAGGGGGTGTTCTTCCTTGGGGAAGTTGTGTGAAGGAGTATGTCCATCTTAAGACAGCTAATCCATCCATCATTTGGACCATACTCCATACAGAACATCGGTGCTGCCAAAGCAGTCTCCTGGGTGATTGGGCACAATCCTGGATGGGTCACCACTCCAATGCAGGATACTCGAATGGCTCAATCATCCCAGCAAGCTGGTACTCATTTTGCTGACCTTGAAGGATGACAGGCTGAGTCAACCCCACTTGGCATTCATTCAACAGCAGAGTGGGATTTGAACTCGAACCCTCACAAGCCCACCACAGCTAATGCTAGTGTTCTTCCAAGACTGCTTCTTGTAACAAAATTAACCACAAACACAATGATTATAATAGCATAATATATTAATGTTATTACAAAATATATCCCCATCCCAAGGGGTTTTTGTGACCCTATCATGGAATATGTTACTTGATCATTATCCTGTTAGATCAATATTAGACACCCCCCCCCCCCGACCCCATCATGGAAGTAAATTATATTTTTGGGAATTCAGAATGGTGAGGCATGGTTTCCAATCTCCACCAGGAGAATGATTGAGTAACATCTTGTTTGATCTCATGGGAGAATGATTGATTAACATATTATGGAGTTCTGTCTAAAAATAACGGGACTGACTTTACAGAAATTTTATTCCAAAAATATATTGAAATCACAGCTTGTCCCTTCAAAATAGTTTCCCTCCAGTCTCACACATTTGCCCATCCTCTTCTTCCACACTCGATGCACCCCCGGAAGGCTTCTCTGGAATCCTCCAGAGCTCTGTCGTCACGGCCCTTTTGATGGCCTCCACATCAGGAAATCGGGTCCCCTTGATCACCCCCTTGAGCTTGGGAATAGGAAAAAAATTACAAGGGCCAAGTCTGGCGAATAGGGGGTTGCTCCAGAGTTGGCACGTTCCTCTCCGCCAGGAACTGTCGGATGCTCAGGGCACTGTGAGCAGGGGCGTTGTCATGGTGGAGCACCCAGGCGTTGTTCTCCACAGATCCCTCTTCTTGTCCCGACTGATATCATGAGGCGCCGGAGGATCTCCTTGTACATGTATTGATTCACTGTTTGACCCTGTGGTAGAAACTCGAAGTGGACGATGCCCTTGATGTCAAAAAACGCGATGAGCATCACCTTGACCTTCGACTTCGACATCTTTGCTTTCTTTCGTCTTGGTGATGCCGGACTTTTCCACTGACGACTCTGTCGTTTGGTCTCGGGATTGTATTCGAATATCCACGCTTCATCGCCAGCAATGACTCTGAGCAGGTCTGGATCGTCTTTGAGGCGCTCGAT
>CM068961.1:94978967-94989609 GCA_035128595.1 Eptatretus atami
ACAAAGAAGAGAGATCCTAATATTAAAATGAATCACAGCGCATTTACAGATTTACCCATTAAACAATGGAAGGCGAGCTATCTATGGAAACGTACTTACCGAGATAACTGAGCTAAAAAGGGCCTGAATGTTGAGTGAGATCGTGGTTTCCAGATTCGCAACAATATATATATATATATATATTATTTGTTATAAATGGATGTTTACTGCCTCATCAATGCACGTTTTTACAAGATGACTTACTTCTGACAAGTAGCGAAACAGGGAGTAAACTCAGAAACGATTTACACGGTCCATACAAAGCTCAACACATGCTATGGATTACTTTCACTCTTCCAAGATTCTGTAACCATATGGGAAGGCTGGATACAATGTAGTCAACGTCCATTGTGCTGTATTTTGTTTGAAGGTTGGTGTTAGCTGTCGCCCTATTGTTTGACGTCATATTTTGGTGTGCCACGACCAGCACAAAACATCGAATTAAAACGAGTGAAACATACCATTTGTGGGTAAAAAGGACGCCCAAGCTAAAAGCAAGTAAGAGATTAGGAATTTTTATTTTTTTAATGTCTCCAAGCACCCTTCATATAAAATAGGTTATAATCATGTTGAATCAAATATCTGTATCTGAAGGTCGACTGCTCCATAATAATCATCAATCATCATCGTAGTTGCTCGTTGTCACTGAAGATGGTCGTTCCACATTTGACATGTCAACACCTTGAGAACCGTCACATGGTGTTTAGGATTTGCCACTGTGGATAATCTGCATGGGTGAATTTGTTTACACACGTCGTGTAGAAGCTGCTACAGAACAACCCCATTTCGAGATAACAAGCAGTGTTACCTCCTGTCAAGAAACCTCCAAGAACACCAGACACTTTCTACTCACAGTCCCGCAGGAATTAATTAATTTTGTTCAGGGTGCCACTAATAACTCGCCTACTCTCTGAAAGAGACCAAAAGGTCATTAATGTCCACTAACCAATGATAGCAGACGGGATACCCAACTTATAGTCCATCAGGGATAACACATTGATACATCACCCTGACTGCAAACACCAGGATGGTAGTTTATAGGTGGGTCAGGATTCAAACCACTAGTGAGAACATCTCAGAGGCGAGTGTGCATAGTTTCAAAGCTAGCAAGATGCTCGATCCTTAACATCCCTAAGGAACTCGATACAAAGGTTGGCAAGTATTCCACTATTAAATTTGCAATTCAAGCATTTGGCACCTCTGCTGGGATCATCTATTTAGCAGAGCAACAACTACTATAATCCACATGCCTAGATAAGGGGTGCAGTGACCCACCTTGGGGGAAGGGTGTTGACCTTTTGCACTTCGTTCCTTTGGACAAGGGGGAAGTGATGTGAGGGCAGGAATCGGGAATTTTTTTTTTCCACGGGGTGCCACGATTGCTCGCATACTCTTCATGAAGACACCGTGGGATTTTTTAACGTTCCAAACTAATGCTGGCAGACGTACGTCAAGTTTAACGTCCATCCAAGGGATGGTGAATCTCCCTGGGTTAGGGTTCAAACCCAGGTTAGACAGCTTAGAGACGAGTGTGCATACTCAAGCCATCTTATCAGCCCTCCATAAACATATCCTGAAGAAGTGGTGATATTAATCAAAAACATTCTCTCAAGGAATGCAAGCAATGTTTAAATTTAACATCGGGGAAGATAAATATTTATCACAGGTTATGCATCATTTTGATGTGTAATCAGGACATCTTGTAATAATGGCTCGGTAGCATTTTCTTGAATTCCTTCAATTGAAGCATCAGCCTGCAAAGCAAAGTACTTCATAGGTATTTATATTGACCTGTGTCATTGCAGGAGAAGTAAAGGGTAATTACAGAAGCTCAACCAAACGAGTAAAGGAGCTGTACCGAGACAACCACACAAGGACAAGCTTCAACTAAACTTGCAGAAGATAGAACTGCAATTTAAATACTTCGAAGAGGAACTGCATAATTAGGCAGTTAGAAATGAGTTAGGAGACAAAGACCAGGAAAAGGAACTACAGTACAAGATGGACTAGTTAAAGCAACAAGAAGAGCAACTGCTGCACAACCTACAGCAGCAATAGTTGAAGCAGCAGGAGGAGAGCTGCAAATTGGGGAAGCCGAACAGCTACAATAGGAAGAACTCTGAATGACAAAGATGGGAGAGCTATGGCACTTGATGCAGAGGAAGAGCTGTGGCTAAAAAGCAGCTAGATTCCCGTGCTCTTCCAAAAGTTCCTGTTGTGAAGGTCCTGAAAGTCCCTGTAGTGTCCATCTTGTGTTCCCTGCCCCATCCCTCTCCTTCCACAAATCTCCTAATGTCTCTGTTCCCCACTGTTTTGTCCTTCCCTCTCCCACCCTCGTCTCCTGCCCCCTTGTTGTGCATTGCGTTAGCTCTCATACGAGCCTCGAAATGTTTCAAAAATAAAAACAAGTGAAACTGTGGCTCAACCTGCATGAAGAACAGACTTCAGCAAAAGGAGAAGCTACAACTCCAGCAGAAAAAGAGAGCTGCAGGTCAACATGTAGATTCTCGAAGTACAGAAGATAAAGCAGGAAGAACTGTTCCTGAAGGTGCAGGACAAGCTGCAGTTAAAGCTGAAAGAAGAAGAATTACGGTGATGACAGCTAAAAGAGCAGCTGTGTCTTAACCAACAGGAGTGAACTGCGATTCAAGCAGGAGGAAGAGCTGTTCCTCACACAGGATATTAACTGCTTATAATGGATAGAGCATGGAGAGGTTGGAATCCATGGAGATGAGGAAATTAATCCTCAATTTCCCTGCTGGGTGCAGAGAGAAAGAACGTCATAAAATAGTGTTGCTGGTACCCAGAGTAGTGCTTTGGGAAGTGACATCATTTCCCAAAGCGAGTGGCTGTGTCCGGTGTTCTCATATGTATTTGACTATGTGCTCCATGATGAACCACAGACCCTGAAACAAACAAAAACATGCTTCAAATTTCAAGTCAATCAGAAAAAAACCAGCAACGGCCACGTGTTGTATTGACTATAAGGTTTCATTTACCACCACACACTAAAAGGGGAGGGAACTTGTACATGACATGGATGAAAATTTATTAATCTTTAATCGGAGTACTTTATATCAAGGTATTCCAAATTATCAGCACAATCACAGGTCGTTTCATCTGTTCATTCAATATTCTGTCGAGATGAGAACTATTAAAGCTGTTATAATTTGAAAAGAAAATAATCAATGTACATAAGTGCAAAGTAATTGTAAAGAGTTTCTAAAACAACCATACATCCACAGGATATCCCAGCAGGGTGCAAGTGTCAATGTACTGCACAATTACACTTGATTACAATAAAGTTTTCCACATTCAGAGTGCTGGCAAGGCAATCAAAACACATATATCAAAACTTGTATCAATGACAAAAGGATTAGAAAACTAGCTTTTCTGTTATTATTATTTACGTATTAAAACCAGTATTTACAAGGTTCTGTCTGCCGTTAAAGCAAACCTCTGGTACTCCAGTTTGAGACAGGATGGAAATCAGAATGGAATCAATCGAATTTATCCAGAAGAGGGTGCAAGGGTCAATGGAGTGGTGGGCACGAGGGTCAATGGAGGAGCGGGTTTGAAATTTGTTTTCAAGTTAGCTATTCACTTGAATATCCACTTGAACATATAATCAATATAATGATGAATTAAAAATAATTGAAAAAAAAATTGAAAAAGAAAAATACAATAGACAATTCGAAAGGGAAGAGTGAAATCTCCAACATCGACCATTTCGTTTCATATCATCTCTGGCTCGAGATGTAACGATCAAACCAAATTACAGAATAATTTGTCAAGACACAGCACACCAAAACTGCTTTGAACGTGAATTCACAAAGGCCATTCCTGTGCAGAGGACTTGTAAAAAACAAAAAGAAAGAAAAGAGTGATTGGTTCATTATCCAGAGTGATTGCATCACAGCACAATGTTTTGTATTTTGAAGAGATTTCAGCAGCACAGCACTACCCTGTTATTTATACATGCCAAGCAAGAAGCTTCAACAGAAAGGAAGGTGACAATGCTGTTAAATGTTGGTGCATTTGTGTCGGACATTACGTATCAAGATCTCCATTGGAAACCTCCTCCGTGGAACATCCATGAGGGGCCTGCGGTGAATATATATCAACCATGAGGGTTCGAAAAGTGAACATGATCAAAGTTCTATTTAAATAAGCAAATTTGGAGGGAATGAGGGGAATTTGGTTCAATTTTCGTTTTTGCAAAATGTACATTCGGAGACTTAACATACACATTAAGGGAATGCACACATCCCCTCTGAACAACGGCGTGTTAAAAGATGCAGTTCTTCTTGCTGGTCCGTGCAATTGCTCAGATATCTCGAGCGTGAGCTATACTTCTATCCCACAAACCAACTTTAAATGGGCCATTCTGGGTATATTTGATTATCAATCCGCATTGACATCAAATAATCGAGCATTGTTCAATCTTGCCCAGATAATAAGTTGTATACATTTGTGCGCGCCATACCATTAGTCCAATCACATCAATTATTTGAGCATTAAAAAAAAATAAAAAAAGAAAATATATATATATAAATTTAGTAGCACAGTTTACAGCTTGCACATTGAGAAAGAAGAAAAGCTGCTTAGTTGATTAACAACAAAACCCAGTCCAATGGCAATATTCACTTACTACTACTCAGTTGCTGCACCTTTCGGGCTACTCATGTGCATGGACAGGCTTGGAAAACGTCAGATCCACCAGCTCCACGCTAATGGCGTCAAAGATTTCCCCTCTTCAAAATATATCTTCAGCAGGAAAGCATGAATGGACAAAAAATAATCATTTGTTTAGACGAGCAATTTAAACCAAGAGTCGGCTATAGTCCACTGGCATGGCTTTTATAGTTGGCGGTGTTAGCAAAACTATGAACTCGTCAAAGACAGGCAGCTGGCAATGGTGGCTACTTTAGTGATTCTCCATTGATAGGTAGTGGAATATTCATTGAAAATGCCAAGCAATGGTGAGCGAGGGAGAGGCGATCAAAGTACGGGAAACATATCCTCAGATTATTGCAAGTCGTCGAAACATATCCAAGTCGAACGCCACTTTGATCAAGCGCAAAATGATCATTTTCATTGTGGTCAATTATATGGATCTCGAGAACCTGAAAAACCATGAGCTTCAGGGATACACCCTCAACAACACTAACAAACACTTGGGTCATTTTGAGTGGGAAGCTTGGATTTGTTTATGGGTTTGTCAAAAGTTCAGGGCAGTCCTCCAGACCACGTGAGATGCGGTCACAGAGTACGAGCAGGTCGTAGTTGATGTGATCGCTCACGACGCTGTCTTGTTTGTAATCTGGGTGTGCAGCAACAAATTGGCGGATCCAGCAAGAGGGTGGTCTTGAGCTCCCCTTCAAAGGAAGGAAACAAGTATTTTGAGATAATGTCATAGAAGTTCAATCTGCAGCGTTATTTTAATATTTGAATTTTCATGCAAGTGTCATTGAATAATTCACATGTTTGATATTGAAAGGCAATTTCATAATGCTAAGAGTTGCCCCTCTGATATTGTTACCAAGTTCCTCAGCGCTGTCGATCTGTAAAAGAGGTCGCACCGAGCAAGCAACCAAGAGCGCATTTAAAGCAATTACCGATGCACGTTTGCGAATAAGTCGAAGGTATTGAAAATGCTGCAGCGAGTTTCCACGTCCACGTAATATTCTCCAGGTAGCTGTTGATTATTGGATGAGTCAGCAAAGACTCCTTCCTGTCGAACGAAGAGAGAATTCCACATCATGCAGTGTTTTTTGGCAGTGCTCACAACGATTTTCACTTCCGACAAAACTTGGTAGCATTTCACCGCATCGCGAAGAAAGGCGTCGATCAATCACACCTATACGGCAACCATGTTGCAGGTGTACTTGCGTAATATTTGCCTCAACTTGCTTCCTTAAGTTACCCTTTGCATAATTAAGTCATTAGAATTATGATAAACACAAAAATTCTGTAGTTGTTCAAAAGTTTAGGATTAGTCTTTCCTTTCACCCATGTGATTACAGAGAGACAGAGTTTAATGTCCCAGGTAGAGGATGGCATCTCCACTTGGTAACACTTGTGGGTACTGCAACAACAGAAGAAGAAGAAAATAAAAAATAAAAAAGCAGTTGTATCATAAATTTGACTATGAAAGCAGTCAAATAGCAGTCTGGACAGTGCAGGAGGAAGAAGCCAACCAACAAGCACATTAAAGGCTTTTCATGTGTCAGTTGGTGAAAAAGGCCATACCTTCCCGTTTATGATGGTATCGGTGGACATCAAAGTAAATCTTCATTATCAGAGTCAGCATTATTCACATTGGACAGCAGCAGCTCAGCTCTGGGTTTCCACCTGTAGCACCAGGAATAATAAGTTCACAGGCGAATGAAACCTTCACCTTACAGAGCACGAGCACGCTGCAGCAGATTGCCATGCAATTTGCCCATCACAGAAACTTCAAAGGAATGAAAATAAAGACCGAATGTAATCATCTTTAATTACATTGCTGAAAATGAAAATAACTTAGATATGCTCTGCCCGTTCGGCGTTTTCTACAGCCATGTTTTTTTTTTTAACCATTTTTAACTCTCCATCAAGCCCGAATGAAGCGAATGGCCAAGATGCCCACATTTCTCATCCTCTCTGTATAAACAAGAAAAAGAGCAATCAGAGATTGCAGATCAACCAGGACTTTGTGTGGTGTTTGTGGACTGGTGTGTTACATAATTAACAAGCAAAAAGCAAAGATGGAGTCATCAGGAGGAACATGGATAGGATTTGTGTTCAGCTGCAGCTCCTCTACCTCAAACCCATCCAGGCACAGCCAAGTGAGCCTTGGTCAAAATAATATTGTTGTGGTTCTCAGAACCGCGTGCATCCAACAGAGGTGGTACCAAAGACAGTTATTCCATTAATATACGTTTAGATAGTCCTTTCTTTTTGCTAGCGGGACAACAAGGGAGTGCGTTGTGATGATCTCATAGCTAGGTTTGCTTACATCATTTTTTCTTCATTTCGTCCCTACTCTTCTTTTCGTCTGATTATTCCTGAGGTAAATCAGCCACATGCGCCTTTGCTCTGAGGTGGGCCCTCATTGTATTGAGGCCAGCACGTGCGGTGCCGCTGTGAGGAAACTGCAGCGCAGAGAGCCCTCGTTCCCAGGCGAGCCCAAACCCAACATGTGCAGCGAGTCCATATAGTGCACTTAGCAGTGCGGGATTATCGACTCAAGCTTCCGATGATCTGGAGAAGATTGCCGGTTGCTTAAAGGACATACAATGGAATACCTCTTAAGAGGCTGCACAAATGGTGTTTTACACAACACAGGAAACACAGCCAGCACGACACCAAGCTGCACGAAAACGCGTACGGAGGCGATAAAGACGACTCCACGCCATGTTGGGTGGGATACGAGTGTGCGGAGTAGAAGCGGCTTGTTCCGTTTCAACCTCAATATCCGACACGTGTTGGTGTTCGCCCGCACACACGCTGCGGCGTCGTCGAGAAGAGAGCGCTGGCCAGGTGTGTAATGGCCGAACCGCGTGCACTGTATGGAATGTGCTCGAAGGCAACACGTACGCCACTCGCGAAACATGCATGGATTTTCCATAACGATGTACCTTCGGCCCTCGCTGGCAGCAGCAGATTCTCCACGGATGGTGAACGTCTTCTCGTCTCTACGGCCAGCGAAGCTGCGATCGAGCCGGGGAATGTACAGTGCGGGCCATGTTGGCGCGCGTGGAGCGAGCGCGTTGATCGGCGCTGGTCGAACGCCCGAGTGGGCATGCGGGACCCTCGGCCGGTCGCCAGGGGCGGCCCGGGGGTTTTTTGCAGGGAGGATTCACGTGCCAATTTCGGTGTGGGCGATTAGTATCATGTCGTGGGGTTGGAGCGGATATTGCCGCTGTCTGAGAATGACCTTGCGGAAATAAGTGAGGCGGTTTCCGGCCAAAGTTAGCGGGCCACGTGAGGGGTCGTGGCCAATCGGAGCGCCCGATTCAGGTGATGACGTTCGCTTCGGGGTGGCCCTCCCCGGGCTGCAAGTCCTGTAAAGGTCGGAGCAGTCCCTCCGCCTTTCTCTTCCTCGATCTGGCCTCACCCTCGTTTCTCGGCACGACCGCCTCCTGCTGTCTGGACTCTGCCTCATCTCCGCCACACGACGCCATCCCCATCCGCCTACCTGGTCCACCTACCACTCGTCCACGCAGCCCTGGACTCCGCCCCTTCTCCACTCAAGCCCCCCTTCTCGAGCACTGTCTCCACACGCTCTGCTGAAGCCAGAGAATGACATGCCAGTTGCTGGGTGCTGCACTATGGAGCATCCCCCCAACTTATTGGTGGCGTGTCGTGCTCTCAAGCACAAAGGTACAAGATAATAGGCTCAACTCCTTTCCCTTCCTGGTTCAAAACTTTCTCTTCATCGAGTTTTCTGTGTCTGTGTGTGTGTGCTGGCGCCTGTCTGCTTAAGTAAGACTGCAGTAGATCGTTATCATTATTGTATTTGGCAATTCCATGCCAAATACACTATTATTACAGGAATTCTTTATTATTATTATTCTTTATTTTCGTCACACATCCATTGCCCTAAACTCCTCCGAGGGCTTTTGTCTAGGAGCACTAACAGTTATGTCTTTGAAATGGGCTGCATTCAAGGAAGTGCAGTGTCAACTTTTGATCTTGAAATTCTCAAGGTTAAGGTCAAGGTCACACAAAGGTCAAAAACACATTTTGCCCAATATCTTCGCCCCACGGAAAGATACAGGTTAGCCGCTGACATTTTTCTGATAGGTCATACAGGGCTAAAAAAATCTTATTTGACCAAAGTTGTGTGACCTATATCTTCTGAGATCGGTAGGGTCAAAGTTCAACAAAAACACATTTGCCCCATATCTTCGCCCACAGAAAGATACAGGTTAGCCGCTGACATTTTCTGAAAGGACGCAACAGGGCCTACAAAAACCTCACTACAAAAAAGTTGTGTGACCTATATTTCTGAGATCAGTAGGGGTCAAGTTCATGACGTTGGTCAAAAACACATTTTGCCCTATCTTCGCCCACGGAAAGATACAGGTTAGCCGCTGACATTTTCTGATAGGTCATAACAGGGCCTACAAAAAATCGTATTTGACAAAGTTGTGTGACCTGTATCTTCTGAGATTGGTCGGGGTCAAAGTTCAACAAAAACACATTTTGCCCCATATTTCGCCCCACGGAAAGATACAGGTTGCCGCTGACATTTTCTAATAGGGACACAACAGGGCTACAAAAAATCTTATTTGACCAAAGTTGTGTGACTATATCTTCTGAGAGTCGTAGGCGTCAAAGTTCAGAACGTTGCAAATACGTATTCGCTGCAAGCGAATGCAGCCCTCTAGTTATATTTTTCACGTTAAGTCTGCTCTGTGTCCGCTTTTGTAAGTTGCCTGTTTATTTGCTGCACCACACTCTCCCCTATCTCTGCACAACACCCCCATAAATCTTTATCGAACCAATACCTTTCCTCGCCCATTGTAATAAATCATTATTAGGAATGTTCCCTGCTCGTTTTTGTCTTTCTTCCATTGATCAGCATGGTCCGAATCTAGCTTAGCAGTGTAACAGGATAAGTCGCCTGGACAACTTCCCCCCCGGGGGGGAGGGTACTTGTCTAGGATAAGTTTCCCCCTCCCTGGATAACTTGCCCCCTATGGCCAAAATAGATTTATACTAAAAATATATACCTTCGGTGTTCATTTTTTTACATATATTTTTATTCATTTTCTATTTTTAATCCTAGGACAAGTACCCCCCTCCGGGGGGAGGGGAAGTTGTCCAGGGGGGGGGGGGGTAGTTAAACTGTTACACGGGACTTTATTCCCAACGATCCGTTCTTTTAGCCGGTACGTCCTTGGCAAGTGTCGCTCGGCTGCATCCGATCCGAAAAAGTGATCCGGTCGGTGGAGTGATCCGGTTCGGACAAGGCGTACCGAGGGCGTGTTCCCGGTTAATTAAACCACGTGATTAATTAGGTAACCCGATTAACCCATAGACGGGAGGACCCTAGGTCATGCAGTTGAGTTATTGGCGTCCACGGTCGGTTAAGCGACCCGCCGCGTCACGGAATTATCCGTGTGCGACGGCCTACAATTCCGGGAGTCGGGTGGGAACCGAGATAGCTTCCCCACCTATGGTCTTCTCACCCGACCTCGGCCCACAACAATATATATATATATATCAAAAAGAACCCAGATTCAAACATTTAATAATTCTGGCTGCCACTCCATGCATCTGATCATGTTGAAATTTAACCATATATTCCCATACACCACCAGATAATAATTGTGAAGTTTCACGTCGATTAAACGGTTCAAGAGAAATCATTTAAAAAAAAAGATTTTCGCTCAATCCAATATGGCTGCCAGACCATGTGACATCAATTATTTGTGAATACCCCCCCCCCCCTTAACTGCATGACCTAGGGTCCTCCCGTCTATGGGTTAATCGGGTTACCTAATTAATCACGTGGTTTAATTAACGGGGAACACGCCCTCGGTACGCCTTGTCCGAACCGGATCACTCCACCGGACCGGATCACTTTTTCGGATCGGATGCAGCCGAGCGA
>CM068961.1:94989954-95003968 GCA_035128595.1 Eptatretus atami
CTAACCTGTATCTTTCCGTGGGGCGAAGATATGGGGCAAAATGTGTTTTTGTTGAACTTTGACCCCGACCAATCTCAGAAGATACAGGTCACACAACTTTGGTCAAATACGATTTTTTTGTAGGCCCTGTTATGACCTATCAGAAAATGTCAGCGGCTAACCTGTATCTTTCCGTGGGGCGAAGATATGGGCAAAATGTGTTTTTGACCTTTGTGTGACCTTGACCTTAACTTGAGAATTCAAGATCAAAAGTTGACACTGCACTTCCTTGAATGCCAGCCCATTTCAAAGACATAACTGTTAGTGCTCCTAGACAAAAGCCCTCGCGAGGAGTTTAGGGCAATGGATGTGTGACGAAAAATAAAGAATAATAATAATAAAGAATTCCTGTAATAATAGTGTATTTGGCATGGAATTGCCAAATACAATAATGATAACGATCTACTGCAGTCTTACTTAAGCAGACAGGCGCCAGCACACACACACAGACACAGAAAACTCGATGAAGAGAAAGTTTTGAACCAGGAAGGGAAAGGAGTTGAGGCTATGATCTTGGTACCTTTGTGCTTGAGAGCACGACACGCCACCAATAAGTTTTGGGGGGGGGATGCTCCATAGTGCAGCACCCAGCAACTGGCATGTCATCTCTGGCTTCAGCAGAGCGTGTGGAGACAGTGCTCGAGAAGGAGGGGCTTGAGTGGAGAAGGGGCGGAGTCCAGGGTGCGTGGACGGAGTGGTAGGTGGGACCAGGTAGGCGGATGGGGATGGCGTCGTGTGGACGGAGATGAGGCAGAGTCCAGACAGCAGGAGGCGGGTCGTGCCGAGAAACGAGGGTGAGGCCAGATCGAGAAAGAGAAAGGCGGAGGGACTGCTCCGACCTTTACAGGACTTGCAGCCCGGGGGAAGGGGCCACCCCGAAGCGAACGTCATCACCTGAATCGGGCGCTCCGATTGGCCACGACCCCTCACGTGGCCCGCTAACTTTGGCCGGAAACCGCCTCACTTATTTCCGGCAAGGTCATCTCAGACAGCGGCAATATTCCGCTCCAACCCCACGACATGATACTAATCGCCCACACCGAAATTGGCACGTGAATCCTCCCTGCAAAAACCCCCGGGCCGCGCCCTGGCGACCGGCCGAGGGTCCCGCATGCCCACTCGGGCGTTCGACCAGCGCCGATCAACGCGCTCGCTCCACGCGCGCCAACATGGCCCGCACTGTACATTCCCCGGCTCGATCGCAGCTTCGCTGGCCGTAGAGACGAGAAGACGTTCACCATCCGTGGAGAATCTGCTGCTGCCAGCGAGGGCCGAAGGTACATCGTTATGGATAAATCCATGCATGTTTCGCGAGTGGCGTACGTGTCTGCCTTCGAGCACATTCCATACAGTGCACGCGGTTCGGCCATTACACACCTGGCCAGCGCTCTCATTCGCACGACGCCGCTAGCGTGTGTGCGGGGCGAACACCAACACGTGTCGGATATTGAGGTTGAAACGGAACAAGCCGCTTCTACTCCGCACACTCGTATCCCACCCAACATGGCGTGGAGTCGTCTTTATCGGCCTCCGTACGCGTTTCGTGCAGCTTGGGTGTCGTGCTGGCTGTGTTTCCTGTGTTGTGTAAAACACCATTTGTGCAGCCTCTTAAGAGGTATTCATTCGTATGTCCTTTTAATGCAACCGGCAATCTTCTCCAGATCATCGGAAGCTTGAGTCGATAATCCCGCACTGCTAAGTGCACTATATGACTCGCTGCACATGTTGGGTTTTGGGCTCGCTTGGGAACGAGGGCTCTGCGCTGCAGTTTCCTCACAGCGGCACCGCACGTGCTGGCCTCAATACAATGAGGGCCCACCTCAGAGCAAAGGCGCATGTGGCTGATTTACCTCAGGAATAATCAGACGAAAAGAAGAGTAGGGACGAAATGAAGAAAAAATGATGTAAGCAAACCTAGCTATGAGATCATCACAACGCACTCCCTTGTTGTCCCGCTAGACAAAAAGAAAGGGACTATCTAAACGTATATTAATGGAATAACTGTCTTGGTACCACTCTCTGTTGGATGCACGCGGTTCTGAGAACCACAACAATATTATTTTGACCAAGGCTCACTTGGCTGTGCCTGGATGGGTTTGAGGGTAGAGGAGCTGCAGCTGAAACACAAATCCTATCCATGTTCCTCCTGATGACTCCATCTTTGCTTTTTGCTTGTTAATTATGTAACACACCAGTCCACAAACACCACACAAAAGTCCTGGTGAGTCTGCAATCTCTGATTGCTCTTTTTCTTGTTTATACAGAGAGGATGAGAAATGTGGGCATCTTGGCCATTCGCTTCATTCGGGCTTGATGGAGAGTTAAAAATGGGTTAAAAAAAAAAACAGGCTGTTAGAAACGGCCGAACGGGCAGAGCATATCTAAGTTATTTTCATTTTCAGCAATGTAATTAAGATGATTACATCGGTCTTTATTTTCATCCTTGAAGTTTCTGTGATGGGCAAAATTGCATGGCAATCTGCTGCAGCGTGCCTCGTGCTCTGTAAGGTGAAGGTTTCATTGCGCCTGTGAACTTATTTATTGCCTGGTGCGTACAGGTGGAAACCCAGAGCTGAGCTGCTGCTGTCCCAATGTGAATAATGCTGACTCTGATAATGAAGAGTTTACTTTGATGTCCATCGATACCATCATAAACGGGAAGGTATGTGCCTTTTTCACCAACTGACACATGAAAAGCCTTTAATGTTGGCTTGTTGGTTGGCTTCTTTCCTCCTGCACTGTCCAGACTGCTATTTGACTGCTTGTCATAGTCAAATTTATGATACAACTGCTTTTTTTATTTTTTATTTTCTTCTTCTTCTGTTGTGCAGTACCCACAAGGGATGTTACCAAGTGGAGGATGCCATCCTCTACCTGGGACATTAAACTCTGTCTCTCTGTAATCACATGGGTGAAAGGAAAGACTAATCCTTAACTTTTGAACAACTACAGAATTTTTAGTGTTTATCATAATTCTAATGACTTAATTATGCAAAGGGGTAACTTAAGGAAGCAAGTTGAGGCAAATATTACGCAAGTACACCTGCAACATGGTTGCCGTATAGGTGTGATTGATCGAACGCTTTCTTCGCGATGGCGGTGAAATGCTACCAAGTTTTGTCGGAAGTGAAAATCGTTGTGAGCACTGCAAAATAACACTGCATGATGTGGAATTCTCTCTTCGTTCGACAGGAAGGAGTCTTTGCTGGACTCATCCCAATAATCAACAGCTACCTGGAGAATATGTACGTGGACGTGGAAACTCGCTGCAGCATTTTCAACTACCTTCGACTTATTCGCAAACGTGCATCGGGTAATTGCTTTTAAATGCGCTCTTGGTTGCTTGCTCGGTGCGACCTCTTTTTACAGATCGACAGCGCTTGAGGAACTTGGTAACAATATCGAGGGGCAACTCTTAGCATTATGAAATTGCCTTTCAATATCAAAACATGTGAATTATTCAATGACACTTGCATGAAGAAATTCAAATATTAAAATAAACGCTGCAGATTGAACTTCTATGACATTATCTCAAATACTTGTTTCCTTCCTTTGAAGGGGAGCTCAAGACCACCTCTTGCTGGATCCGCAATTTTGTTGCTGCACACCCAGATTACAAACAAGACAGCGTCGTGAGCGATCACATCAACTACGACCTGCTCGTACTCTGTGACCGCATCTCACGTGGTCTGGAGGACTGCCCTGAACTTTTTGACAAACCCATAAACAAATCCAAGCTTCCCACTCAACCAAATGGACCCAAGTGTTTGTAGTGTTGTTGAGGGTGTATCCCCTGAAGCTCATGGTTTTTCAGGTTCTCGAGATCCATATAATTGACCACAATGAAAATGATCATTTTGCGCTTGATCAAAAGTGGCGTTCGACTTGGATATGTTTCGACGACTTGCAATAATCTGAGGATATGTTTCCCGTACTTTGATCGCCTCTCCCCTCGCTCACCATTGCTTGGCATTTTCAATGGAATTATTCCACTACCTATCAATGGAGAATCACTAAAGTAGCCACCATTGCCAGCTGCCTGTCTTTGACGAGTTTCATAGTTTTGCTAACACCGCCAACTTAAAAGGCCATGCCAGGTGGACTATAGCCTGAGCTCTTGGTTAAATTGCTCGTCTAAACAAATGATTATATTTTTGTCCATTCATGCTTTCCTGCTGAAGATATATTTTGAAGAGGGGGAAATCTTTGACGCCATTAGCGTGGAGCTGGTGGATCTGACGTTTTCCAAGCCTGTCCATGCACATGAGTAGCCCGAAAGGTGCAGCAGACTGAGTAGTAGTAAGTGAATATGCCATTGGGACTGGGTTTTGTTGTTAATCAACTAAGCAGCTTTCTTTCTTTCTCAATGTGCAAGCTGTAAACTGTGCTACTAATATATATATATATATATTTTTCTTTTTTTTATTTTTTTTTAATGCTCAAATAATTGATGTGATTGGACTAATGGTATGGGCGCACAAATGTATACAACTTATTTATCTGGGCAAGATTGAACAATGCTCGATTATTTGATGTCAATGCGGATTGATAATCAAATATAACCCAGAATGGCCCATTTAAAGTTGGTGTTGTGGGATAGAAGTATAGCTCACGCTCGAGATATCTGAGCAATTGCACGGGACCAGCAAGAGGAACTGCATCTTTTAACACGCCGTTGTTCAGAGGGGATGTGTGCATTCCCTTAATGTGTATGTTAAGTCTCCGAATGTACATTTTGCAAAACGAAAAGATTGAACCAAATTCCCCTCATTCCCTCCAAATTTTGCTTATTTAAATAGAACTTTGATCATGTTCACTTCTTCGAACCCTCATGGTTGATATATATTCACCGCAGGCCCCTCATGAGTTTCCACGGAGGAGGGGTTTCCAATGGGAGATCTTGATACGTAATGTCCGACACAAATGCACCAACATTTAACAGCATTGTCACCTTCCTTTCTGTTGAAGCTTCTTGCTTGGCATGTATAAATAACAGGGTAGTGCTGTGCTGCTGAAATCTCTTCAAAATACAAAACATTGTGCTGTGATGCAATCACTCTGGATAATGAACCAATCACTCTTTTCTTTCTTTTTTGTTTTTTACAAGTCCTCTGCACAGGAATGGCCTTTGTGAATTCACGTTCAAAGCAGTTTTGGTGTGCTGTGGTCTTTGACAAATTGATTCTGTAATTTGGTTTGATCGTTACATCTCGAGCCAGAGATGATATGAAACGAAATGGTCGATGTGGAGATTTGCACTCTTCCCCTGTTCGAATTGTCTATTTGTATTTTTCTTTTTCAATTTTTTTTTAAATTATTTTTAATTCATCATTATATTGATTATATGTTCAAGTGGATATTCAAGTGAATAGCTAACTTGAAAACAAATTTCAAACCCGCTCCTCCATTGACCCTCGTGCCCACCACTCCATTGACCCTTGCACCCTCTTCTGGGATAAAATTCGATTGATTCCATTCTGATTTCCATCCTGTCTCAAACTGGAGTACCAGAGGTTTTGCTTTAACGGCAGACAGAACCTTGTAAATACTGGTTTTAATACGTAAATAATAATAACAAGAAAAGCTAGTTTTCTAATCCCTTTTGTCATTGATACAAGTTTTGATATATGTGTTTTGATTGCCTTGCCAGCACTTGAATGTGGGATAAACTTTATTGTAATCAAGTGTAATTTGTGCAGTACATTGACACTTGCACCCTGCTGGGATATCCTGTGGATGTATGGTTGTTTTAGAAACTCTTTACAATTACTTTGCACTTATGTACATTGATTATTTTTCTTTTCAAATTATAACAGGCTTTAATAGTTCTCATCTCGACAGAAATATTGAATGAACAGATGAAACGACCTGTGATTGTGCTGATAATTTGGGAATACCTTGATATAAAGTACTCCGATTAAAGATTAATTAAATTTTCATCCAGTGTCATGTACAAGTTCCCTCCCCCTTTTAGTGTGTGGTGGTAAATGAAACCTTTATAGTCAATACAACACGTGGCCGTTGCTGGTTTTTTTCTGATTGACTTGAAATTTGAAGATGTTTTTGTTTGTTTTCAGGGTCTGTGGTTCATCATGGAGCAACATAGTCAAATACATGAGAACACCGGACACAGCCACTCGCCTTTGGGGAAATGATGTCACTTCCCAAAGCACTACTCTGGGTACCAGCAACACTATTTTTATGACGTTTCTTTTCTCTCTGCACCCAGCAGGGAAATTGAGGATTAATTTCCTCATCTCCATGGATTCCAACCTCTCCATGCTCTATCCATTTATAAGCAGTTTAATATCCTGTGTGAGGAACAGCTCTTCCTCCTGCTTGAATCGCAGTTCACTCCTGTTGCTTAAGACACAGCTGCTCTTTGAGCTGTCATCACCGTAATTCTTCTTCTTTCAGCTTTAACTGCAGCTTGTCCTGCACCTTCAGGAACAGTTCTTCCTGCTTTATCTTCTGTACTTCGAGAATCTACATGTTTGACCTGCAGCTCTCTTTTTCTGCTGGAGTTGTAGCTTCTCCTTTTGCTGAAGTCTGTTCTTCATGCAGGTTGAGCCACAGTTTCACTTGTTTTTATTTTTTGAAAACATTGTCGAGGCTCGTATGAGAGCTAACGCAATGCACAACAAGGGGGGCAGGAGACGAGGGGTGGGAGAGGGAAGGACAAAACAGTGGGGAACAGAGACATTAGGAGATTTGTGGAAGGGAGAGGGATGGGGCAGGGAACACAAGATGGACACTACAGGGACTTTCAGGACCTTGCACAACAGGGAACTTTTGGGAAGGAAGGCAGGGAATCTAGCTGCTTTTTAGCCACAGCTCTTCCTCCTGCATCAAGTGCCATAGCTCTCCCATCTTTGTCATTCAGAGTTCTTCCTATTGTAGCTGTTCGGCTTCCCCAATTTTGCAGCTCTTCCTCCTGCTGCTTCAACTATTGCTGCTGTAGTTTGTGCAGCAGTTGCTCTTCTTGTTGCTTTAACTAGTCCATCTTGTACTGTAGTTCCTTTTCCTGGTCCTCTTGTCTCCTAACTCATTTTCTAACTGCCTAATTATGCAGTTCCTCTTCGAAGTATTTAAATTGCAGTTCTATCTTCTGCAAGTTTAGTTGAAGCTTGTCCTTGTGTGGGTTGTCTGGGTACAGCTCCTTTTACTTCGTTTTGGTTGAGCTTCTGTAATTTACCCTTTTACTTCTCCTGCAATGACACAGGTCAATATAAATACCTATGAAGTACTTTGCTTTGCAGGCTGATGCTTCAATTGAAGGAATTCAAGAAAATGCTACCGAGCCATTATTTACAAGATGTCCTGATTACACATCAAAATGATGCATAACCTGTGATAAATATTTATCTTCCCCGATGTTAAATTTAAACATTGCTTGCATTCCTT
This sequence comes from Eptatretus atami, assembly GCA_035128595.1. NCBI lineage: Eukaryota > Metazoa > Chordata > Myxini > Myxiniformes > Myxinidae > Eptatretus > Eptatretus atami. The sequence goes on from CM068961.1 coordinate 94,997,398, forward strand.
GAGAGAATGTTTTTGATTAATATCACCACTTCTTCCAGAGGATATGTTTATGGAGGGCTGATAAGATGGGCTTGAGGTATGCACACTCGTCTCTAAGCTGTCTAACCTGGGTTTGGACCCTAACCCAGGGAGATTCACCATCCCTTGGATGGACGTTAAACTTGACGTACCGTCTGCCAGCATTAGTTTGTGAACGTTAAAAAATCCCACGGTGTCTTCATGAAGAGTATGCGAGCAATCGGTGGCACCCCGGTGGAAAAAAAAAATTCCCGATTCCTGCCCTCACATCACTTCCCCCTTGTCCCAAAGGAACGAAGTGCAAAAGGGTCAACACCTCTTCCCCCAAAGGTGGGGTCACTGCACCCCTTATCTAGGCATGTGGATTATTAGTAGTTGTTGCTTCTGCTAAATAGATGATCCCAGCAGAGGGTGCCAAATGCTTGAATTGCAAATTTAATAGTGGAATACTTGCAACCTTTGTATCGAGTTCCTTAGGGATAGTTAAGGATGTCGAGCATCTTGCTAGCTTTGAACTATGCACACTCGCCTCTGAGATGTCTCACTAGTGTTTGAATCCTGACCCACCTATAAACTACCATCCTGGTGTTTTGCAGTCAGGGTGATGTATCAATGTGTTATCCCTTGGATGGACTATAAGTTGGGTATCCCGTCTGCTATCATTGGTTAGTGGACATTAATGACCTTTTGGTCTCTTTCAGAGAGTAGGCGAGTTATTAGTGGCACCCTGAACAAATTAATTAATTCCTGCCGGGACTGTGAGTAGAAAGTGGTCTGGTGTTCTTGGAGGTTTCTTGACAGGAGGTAACACTGCTTGTTATCTCGAAATGGGGTTGTTCTGGTAGCAGCTTCTACACGACGTGTAAACAAATTCACCCATGCAGATTATCCACAGGTTGGCAAATCCTAAACACCATTGTGACGGGTTCTCAAGGTTGTTGACATGTCAATTGTGAACGACCATCTTCAGTGACAACGAGCAACTACGATGATGATGATGATGATTATGGAGCAGTCGACCTTCAGATACAGATATTTGATTCAACATGATTATAACCTATTTTATATGAAGGGTGCTTGGAGACATTAAAAAAAATAAAAATTCCTAATCTCTTTACTGGTGCTTTTAGCTTGGGCGTCCTTTTTACCCACAAATGGTATGTTTCACTCGTTTTAATTCGATGTTTTGTGCTGGTCGTGGCAGCACCAAAATATGACGTCAAACAATAAGGGCGACAGCTAACACCAACCTTCAAACAAAATACAGCACAATGGGAACGTTGACTACATTGTAGTCCCAGCCTTCCCATATGGTTACAGAATCTTTGGGAAGAGTGAAAGTAATCCATAGCATGTGTTGAGCTTTGGTATGGACCGTGTAAATCGTTTAGCTGAGGTTTACTCCCTGTTTCGCTACTTGTCAGAAGTAAGTCATCTTGTAAAACGTGCATTGATGAGGCAGTAAACATCCATTATAACAAATATATATATATATATATATATATTGTTGCGAATCTGGAAACCACGATCTCACTCAACATTCAGGCCCTTTTAGCTCAGTTATCTCGGTAAGTACGTGTTCCATAGATAGCTCGCCTTCCATTGTTTAATGGGTAAATCTGTGTAAATGCGCTGTGATTCATTTTAATAGTTAGGGTTCAATCAGAACAACAACAAAGAAGAACCACCCTCCCCCGCAAAGAAGAAGAAGAACCCTCCCGTCCCGTGATTCAACAGCGTAAACAGAAATGACGGTTGGGGTGGGGCGGCTGAAAGCGAGGTAAACAGTCCCCACCCGTGGTTCCGGGGGGCGGCGCACGAGGACGAATGAGTCACGCCGAAAGCGAGGTGGGGCTGAGAGGGATAAGAGGGGGACCCTCTGCTTGGTTCTGGTTAGTCTTGGGTTAGACTTCGGTGAGCCTTCGGGGTTCATCGGGCTGGTGTTCTGGTGGCTTTTGTTCTGCTTGGTGGAGTTTGTTGCTCTGCTTCGTGGCATCATCTTGGCTCGGCTGGCTCTTCTTGGTGCGTGGAGCTCTTCGCAGTCTCTGCTTGGTTCCCGAGTTTGTGCGAACTTCTTTCGGGGAAGCGACGCATCGGGTCGGGAAGGATCGGCGCCCGTCTCACCAGCACGTGGTCCGGAGCGCAAGGGGATCCGCCGGAGCTCGGAGAGGATCGCGGCTCGCGTGATTGGATCCAGCTCGACCACGCTGGTGCCCGGTCCGAACAGCTCGAAGACCACACGAGGTGGAAAGGTCCGAGGCAGACCCTGGGCTTCCTCACTGTCCCCGAGCTGAAGTCTGCATTAAAGGCATCAGCCACCATTTCTTGGTGTGTGTGTGTGTGCGTATGTGTGTCTGTGGCCCGTCTAACAAGTAGAAAACTGTTAAGTGCTTTGTTCGCTCTATATACTTGCATTTATTGTATCGTATAGTTTTGCTCTTCTGTTTCCCTAGCTCCCCATTATTACTGTATAAATAAACCCCAATTGTTAAATGTATCAGCTCTTTTGTGTTTCTTTTATTGGCTCGACATGACGCGTGTTTGAGGATTAGTGTTGTAACTTGTTCATTTGGTCCGGCCCGACTTTGGTAATTCCGCTCGATTACGCCGGATCCGAGTCGGGATAGTGACTCGATTCGGACAAAGTCGGCCGAGGGTGAACTTCCCCGGTAGTCGGACCACGTGGGTACTTAAGTAAATTGAAAGTTAGCAATCGACCCTACCCCACGTGGTCTATCCATTGGCGAACTTCGGTCCGATCAGGACCCGTCGCTCCGGACTTATCCGGGGCGACAACCTTTACATTCCGGGCGATCGGTCGAGCCGCCCGCGGCTCCATCTAGCGGTCGTGCTCGCGGCTGACGTCCCGGCCCGTACAATATATATATATATATATATATATGTTGTATTGTGGAAAAGCCCCTGTAACAGGTGAGGCCATATCGAGGGCTTTACACCAAAAGCCACACAGAAAGCACGACGCACTTTAAAAGCAAAACCATTGTGGGCTATTTGGCCAGTGCACCACAAGCCATGGTGGTGAAGTCCGTTGTAGAATCTTGGCTGAGGGTGTAAAACTTTTGATGGTCTGCTCTGCAGGGTGGGACAGCCTGAAGGAAAACATCACCCACACAAGCGGGTGGCCAATGACAGTCTCGTCACCCATGAAAACAGTACCACAGGCGACAAAGTCCATGACCATGTGTACCACCATGGCTTGTAGCAGTTGGAGTTCTGCTTTGAAGAGATTAAGGCTCACCTGCCCCTTTGTTCTTCATGTTGAGTCTGGCATTTTGGCACCATTAGGCAGCCATAATCATTTTGTATGCAGCCTGTTGCTGCTGGTTGTTTCATATCATGCTAGGAGCGTGGCTCTGCCGCTGCTGCAGTGCCTCCTGCTTCCAGTAATTGGTACTCATTTTGCCGACAAGGATGACAGGCTGCATCAACCCACCTGATGCTATTTAATGGCATGGAAGGGGCTCAAACTCAAGAGCTTAAGATTTTAAGCCAGCCACCTTAACTGGTGAGCCAACACCAAGCTTACCTCCTCCCTCCTCCGAAGTATTTAGCACAAGGCTGCAGGTAGCATCATTGGCTGAGGGTGCGGCTGTGCCGCTGATGCAATGCCCTGATTACCAGCACACTGGTACTCATTTTGCTGACTTCTGAAGGATGACAGCCTGAGTCCACCCCACCTGGTGTTAATTCAACGGTAAAAAAGGGGCTCAAACTCAGGACCCGAAGATCCCAAGCCAGCCAACAACCTCATCACTGGACTTGGTATTCCAACGCTGGCGGTGTGGCAAAGGAGATTGACCATGGGCTCGTTGATGGTTGTTGGAGGATGATCCAGAACTGCAGGGTCTACTGGAGTGCTGAGTTCCTCAATACTGACCACAGGCTTGTGGTAGCAACTCTGAAGTTACAGCTGAAATCCAGGAGAAAGGTACCATCCCAGCATCGGCTTGATGTTTGCAAGCTCAAGGATGAGAGGGTAGCTGAGGAGTTTGCGAATAGGCTGAGTGAAGATTTGGGGGGGGGAGTCTGGGTGTTTTGGGAGGTCCTGAAGAGTTGTGGAGTGCCTTCAAGACCACTGTCCTTGATGTTGCCGGTAGATGTCTTGGAACTCACCGTAGGGCGAAGAATTTGGTCTCTCATGGGACACTGGTTACCATTGACAGTCGAAGGCCAGGCTTAATGGCAGAGCTGAGCTGTTCAGGAGCGAGGCGTAAAACTGTACGTGCGCTAAGGGTGGACAAGGAGGCCTATGTGTGAGGAATCTGTGAGGGGGTAGAACATTACCTTGGTCAAGTGATTCAGGTCCTGTTTACAGGGGAATTCACGCATTGTGTTCCTCCACGCCCATCCATCGGTGTGTGTCGCTTGTCTCGACACTATGTCGTGTCGCTTATCGGAAGCACGACTCTCTTCAACCAGTACACACTGGTACTCATTTCGCCGACCTCGGAAGGATGACAGGCTGAGTCAACCCCCTGATGTATTAATTTAGTGGCCAACGGGGCTTGAACTCAGGACCCTAGGATCCCAAGCCACCACCCTAACCACTAAGCCAACACCAGGCAAAGGGAAGGGTAATCGCCAAGACTGCAACAACTACCGAGGGGTGACGCTGTTCTCAGTGCCTGGCAAGGTCTTTGCTCGGATATTTCTTGAGAGGGTTCGCCACCATCTGCTTGAGCACCAGAATCCAGAGCCGTCAGGCTTCACACCAAAGAGGTCGACGATTGACCGTATCCTTGCTCTTGGGGGTCCTCACCGACTGCAGACGTGAGTTTTGGCAGGTGCTGCTTGCATCCTATTTTTAAAGCGTTTCATTCAGTGAATCGGGATGCCCTCTTAGGATTCTTGATCTTCGTGGTGGGCCACCAAAAACTAATCAAACTGATGTCTGAAGTATACTGTACTGCGAGTCTGTGAGATGCTGGTGGTGGTACCATCTCTGACTTATTTCCAGTTGTTACTACAGTTTGTCAGGGGTGTGGACTGGCCCTCACACTTTTCAGCGCTTGTATGGACTGGATTCTGGGGAGGATGTTGGAGGGATCAAGCTGCGGTGCATCGTTTGGGAATGTCAAAATCTCTGACCTTGATTTCGCAGATGATGCAGTCATCTTTGCGGAGACTCAAGATATCCTTTTGGGGGCCCGCGACGTGTTGAATGAGGAGTCAGAGCCGCTGGGATTACGGGTTTCCTGGGTCAAAACTAAGATCCAGGCTTTCAATGACATCTTTGTTTCTGCTATCCTGTCTGTACCTGTTTGTGGCGAGGATGTTGAAGTCGCAGAGAGATTCACTTACCTTGGCAGTGATGCTCATGTGAGCCAGAGGTCAACATACATCTGGGTCGGGCCTGGGGATTAATGTATTCACTGGATCATGGGGTGTGGCGTTGCCAGTACCTGTGCGGGAGGACGAAAGTCCGAGTCTTCAGGTCCTCGGTGCTTCCAATCTTGCTCTATGGATGTGAGACTTGGATTCTGACCAGGGATCTGTGACGGAGACTTAATTATTTTGGTACCAGGTCTCTTCGGAGAATCTTTGGCTATCACTGGTCGTACTTTGTGTCCAACGAGCGGTTCCTGAGAGAGACTCAAATGAGATTTGTTACCTGCATAGTCCATGAGTGCTAGCTGTGACTGTATGGACATGTGGCTCCTTTTCCTGACGCTGATCCTGCTCACCTGATTCTCTCAGCGAGGGAGCCTCATGAGTGGAGGAAGCCAATGGGCCGATCAAGTGCCTCCTGGTTTCAGCAGGTTGATCAGCATCTCAAGGAGATTGGGATGGGCCAGGCATCTGCATGGGGGTGGCCAGACGGAGGCTCCTGGAGTACCGGCAGAAAGTGGACGCAGCGACGCGCTGCTCCGGCGCATGCTCCCAGACCTGACCTGACCTGACACCCTCCTCCCCACCCTCCCTCCCCAAGCCCCCTTTCCACGTAATAGTACTATCATGCACAAGCAGAGGTACTGGCACTTTGTGCAGAAGGACTATTGAGTTCCGACGGTATGGAATGTGATGGGGTTACTACGGGTGGAGCCGATTCTATCAATAGATAGATCGACAGACCATACAACTTTTTATCGTTTCACAATGCTCACCACACATTGCTTTCATATATGACAATACTGTACATTAAACCATGCACACCTTACCTTGCATATTACATAGATGTTACCCAGCACATCAATTATGCTTCTCACCAAATCGAGCTGTTGTGGGAATAAAACAACAACTTTTGATGGATTTGTAATTGTGGTACCTGCTCTCTCCGGCATTGGTCAGTGGTTAAACCAATTTAGTGACTGCCAGCACAATACTCGTTCGGACCAGGAACCTTGCCTGTTACGGTGACATAGGAGCTGACAAGACGTTAACGGAATGAAGAGCTATCGTGGTCACTTAGCACTCGCTATACCCAACTGGAGTTATCCGGACGTGGTGACTGTCACAATATATTGTTGCGGGGCCGGGTATCGGCTGCGAGCACGACCGCTAGATGGAGCTGCAGGGTCGACTCCACCGATCA
>CM068961.1:95025398-95027898 GCA_035128595.1 Eptatretus atami
TGTTGCAGTCCTGGCGATCACCCTTCCCTTTCCAGAGAGGGACAACACAACCCCTCTTCCAGTCACTTTGGATGATGCCTGTGTTCCAGGCAGAGCACAGAACTGCAAGCGATGACACGAGTTCAGCATTTCCACCATCCTTGAGAAGTTCAGCATGGATGCCACAGATCCCTGGAGCTATACCCCATTTCAACTGGCTCACCACAGCTTGTTTCCACAAACAAAGGTGGATCACAGTAGATTGGAGGGTCAGCAATAGGGATAGTAACACCCCTGACATCCAATTCAACAGCTGGAGTATCAGCCTGTTACAGCTGCTGAATGTAACCGGCCCAGCGGGCCTTCACTTCAGACTCCTATTTCAAGAGCCCACCACCCTCCGCTCTAACTGCAGTACGCTGAGAGATGGGCTTGGAGGAACGCAATGCGCCAATTCCCCTGTAAGCAGGACGAGAATCACTTGACCACAGGTGATGCTCGACCCCCTCACAAATTCCTCGCACATAGGCCTCCTTGTCCACCCTTAGCACACATACAGTTTTACTCCTCAGCTCCCTGAACAGCTCAGCTCTGCCATTGAGCCTGGCCCTGTGACTGGTCAATGGTATCCAGTGTCCCCTGAGAGACAAAAATGTTCTTCGCTCTTTAGTGAGTTCCAAGACATCCACCGGCGACATCAAGGACAGTGGTCTTGAAGGCACTCCACAACTCTTCAGGATTCCCCAAAGCACCCAGACCCCAAAACCTCACTCAGCCTGTTCACAAACTCCTCAGCTACCCTCTCATCCTTGAGCTTGCCAACATCCAGCCGAGGCTGTGATGGTAACATTCTCCTGGATTTAAGCTGCAACTTCAGAGTTGCTACCATAAGCCTGTGGTCGGTATTGAGGAACTGAGCACTCCGGTGGACCCTGCAGTCCTGGATCATCCTCCAGCGACCATCAACGAGCACATGGTCAATCTCCTTTGCCACATCACCAGCGTTGGAATACCAAGTCAGACGATGGCCTGTGGGCACTGAAACCATGAACCAGCCACCCTAAATCCATGACTTCTTGCAAAGTCAAGGAACTTAGTGTTATTCAGGTTCACAGTTCCAGACCCATGGGGACCAGCACATGTCTCCTAACCATCCATATCAGTTCCAGTCGATACATTGAAATCCCCCTGTGATAGCCAAAGGGTGAATCGCCAAGGCTAAATCTTAAGAGTTCATTCAATGTAGGCTTTATTCAGCAAGAACAGGACAACCTGTAACACAGATGTGTAGCTAAGCCCGACATATAATACAATAAGCATAATACCACAATAAAGAATAATAATTAATCGGCCTACTGTGGTTGACTATGTAATCACAAAAGACTGTTCAGTCGCCATCTTGAATATCGCAAAGGACGATGGGTAAAGGAAGGATGTGGAAACACAATCTTTTCCACTGATGTTGTTGTTGTTGCACTATGGGTAATATTATCTGCGGCTTACAATCTCTGACACCCCCAGGATTAGAAGAGTATCTCGCCTGGGGCACTGATCAACCACAGATTTGAGCGTGCCATAGAATGCATCCTTCATGGTGAGATCACTCGCCTCAGTCGGAGCATATACAGAGACCGAAGTGGAGCATATACAAACGGTATTTCATTGGCTGAAGTGGAAGACTCGGCTTGAACTAGGACGGAGTGACTAGGCTCCGGACATTTTAAAAAATGGCAGGTTTGTTTTATTAATTTTCCCCTTTCCTGTGGTCCTTTAATTCAATAAACTAGTCCTCTTCGCAGTTACGATAAGGGGGGAGATCCAGAGTAGGGGTTGAAGATGTTTTAACTTAACCCCCCCCCCCCCCACTGGCACCTTTTTTAGCCAAGGACGCCAAAAGGAGACCCTTCATTTCACAAGACGTTACGTCACGTGACCGTGACAAATGCCATAGTACACCCACTCCTTCCGTAATTAAAAGGAGTAGGTCCAATTAGTCGATAACAATTCTCGTCGGCGGAGTGTCGAGGACAACAACGTGGCTGTTTGGTTCCATAATGTCAAACTTATTGATCTCACTTAACCATGACTAGGTGGTGCATTTCACATCAAGGACATATTTTTGAGACCCCATGGTGGAGCCACCTTGATTTGTATTTTTTGTTGTTGCAGTCATTTGAAGAGACGACTGCGGAGTATCACCCCATTATCGTAAGCAGCTGCTTCTACCACAATTAGTGGCAACCGAGAGAGAATGGTGTTAGATTCCTGCTGGGGTCACAGGCTTGTCGTCTCCCATGAGGCAATGACAGCAGCAGTGCTGCCCTCGTGTTTGTGAGGCGTGTTGAGCTCATCTGCGTTTCTCTCCCTCTTTCATTATGTCAAGGAGGCAGTCTCTCGTGGTAGATTTCCCAATTTCCTTGCATTCTCAAAACGTTCGTTCATCTCTTCCTCTTACATTGTTTCCTTACTTGCCCTTTGATGTCAAACCATTTGTCTCCCACCCTTCCCGCCCGCCGGGTCC
>CM068961.1:95032898-95042153 GCA_035128595.1 Eptatretus atami
CAGACGGACGGTAACGAATGGGTTAATTTTATTTTTTTTTTACCAGTTTTTTTTTTCGGCTTGTCGAATTGCTACGGCGAACGTAGAAATGAAAAAAGTTATAACTCCGCGTTATAATTCCACGGGACCTTACGACCTGTAAAATATAGCCAAACGGCATAGGGCCACCCTGAGGCCACCGCAGAAACTCTGCGGCGCCGCACGTTTCTGTCAATTCAGAGGGCGTACGGCCACCGTATCCTCGCGTAGAGCAAATGTGACTTAGGCCTTAACGACATAACTGACTTTTGGCCATCTGTATGTTGAAGCAATTGTTTCCAGATCCGTAACAATATATAAATGTATATATGTATATATATATATATATATATTATATATATATAATATATGTATATATTTAAATGTATATATATGTAATATTATATGTGTATATGTATATATATAAATGTATATATATATTGTATATATATCTATATATATAAATATATATATGTATAGATGTATATAATATATATATATATATATATATATATATATATATAATATTGTGCGGGGTCGGGTGAGAAGACCACTAGGTGGGGAAGCTACGTTGATTCCCACCAGACTCCCCGGAATTGTAGGCAGTCGCTCACGGATAATTCCGTGACGCGGCGGGTCGCTTAACGACCGTGGATGCTAATAATTCAACCGCGTGACCTAGGGTCCTCCCGTTTATGGAATTGGGTTACCTAATTAACCACGCGGTTTAACCATTGGGAACATGCCCTCGGTGAATGGCCGGGGTCCATGGAGGGGGGTCAGGGTCGCTCTTTCCTTCCTTGTGGAGGGCCAGCAGAGACACGTTCGCCGCCTCGACGACCTTCTGCTCAACACTCGTGACAGCCCTCGTAACAACCACTGTTTCCACCCCTTCGTAACAGCCTTCGATTGTGCCCAATTTCCCACTCCTTGTCCGAACCGGATTACTCTACCGGATCGGATGCAGCCAAGCAGCACTGCCAAGGACATACCGGCTAAATTAGGAACGGATCGTTGGGAATAAAGACCCGGCTAAACTTAGATCCAAACCATGCTAGACAATGAGAGAAAGCAAAGGCGAGCTGGGATAATTTCTAATGACAATTATTTCTTTACAAGCGAGTGAGGAAAAGCATGTGGCACAACAAAGATGTATTGGGTATGTAACGCAGGGAAAGAGGAGAGAGGTGTGGGGTGCGACAATAATACAAGCAACTTACTAAGCAGACACAGTGCAGACTTGACGCGAGATTATTAACAGTAACAACAATAAGGATCTTCTACAGGCTTACTTAGCCTGGTGTTGGCTTAGCGGTTAGGGTGGCGCTTGGGATCCTAGGGTCCTGAGTTCAATCCCCCTTGGCCGCTGAATTAATACACTAGGGGGTTGACTCAGCCTGTCATCCTTCCGAGGTCGGCAAATTGAGTACCAGCTTGCTGGGATAATTGAGCCATTCGAGTATCAGTGCGTCGGAGTGGCGACCTGTCCAGGATTGTGCCCAATTGCCCAGGAAACTGCTTCGGCAGCACCAACACTATCTGTTCAGAGTATGGTTCCAAAAAAAAAAAAGGCTTACTTAACAGACAGGCGCCAGCACACACACACACAACACACACACACACACACACACACACACACACACACACACACACACACACACACAAAGAAACCCAATGAAAAGCGACTTTTGCAGCCAGGGAGGGAGGGGGTTGAGGTTATGCTTTCGGTACTGGGCGTTTCGGGGAGGGGATGCTCTGGTGCGGTACCCGACAGTAGTCGCGTTGTTCTGGCCACAGCCGCACGTGTGGAGATTGAGTTCTGAAGGAGGAGCTTGAGTGGAGAAGGGCGAGGGTGGAGCAGTAGCGGGACCAGGCAGGAGGCAGTTCATCGAGGTGAGACGTGGGCAGGTCAAGAAGCAGGAGCACTCCGCGTGAAGAACACCACACCAACACAACAACAACTCTTTCACGGAGGACTTCTCCGTGTTTTATAGAGCCCGGACTGGGGGAGGGCCATGCCGAATCCGACGTCATCGCCTGAGTTGGCGTTCTGACTGGCCCCGACCCCTTACGTGGTCCGCCAGCCTGGGCCGGGTTTCGGGCAGACGCTGGTCCAGCCCGCCCACCTGGGTGCTAAAGCGTACGTGACTCGCCGCACATGTCTGATTTCGGGTAGACGGTGGAAGCTCAAAGCGCTAGTCCAGCCCAAAGCGCACATCGCGGATTTTGCCTCAGAAAATAAAAAGAGTGGGGATGAAATAAAAAGGGAAAAATGATTTAATAGCCTAACTATTATACTACGCAACACACTCCCTTGTCTTCCCACTAAACAAAGGAAGGGGTCTATCTACACGTATATTAATGGCATAACTGTCTCGGGACACCTATCTATTGTATGCATGCGGTTCCGAGAACCGAAACAATATATATATATATATATATATATATATAGTATGTATATATATATGTATAATATATATATATATATATGTTATATATATATATATGTGTGTATATATATATGTATATATATATTGTGTGTTATATATATATATATATATATATATATAATATATATGTTTATATATACAGTGCTCCCTCACCTATCGCGGTTAATGCGTTCCAGACCCACCCGCGATAGGTGAAAATCCGGAAGTAGAAACACATATTTATTTAATTATTTAAAATTATTTAAACACATTTTAAGCGTATTTTAAATCATTATACAGCATTCCACACACTCTTATTAACCTTCCCCACAAACATTTAATCAGTTATTAAAAAAAAATTAAAACATTTTCATCGGAAATGCGACTTCATGGGGCTGCAAAGCCTAAGACCAAAAAATATTCAAAAATACTATATTGGGATCATACTATATATATAATAACTATATAATGCAGTTTATACTATAAATATAAAAACGTATTATGGGTACTGACCGATGATGATGATAGCTGTGCAGTACTTATGACGATGAAGATGACGATGATGAGATGAATGTAGTACTGCACAGCCAAGAAGAGCATTAAATCTCTTCCACTGGAGGCGACTTCTACTCTTCTACTTCTACTTGAAAACCCGCGATGTAGTGAAGCCGTGAAAAGTGAACCGCGATATAGCGAGGGAGCACTGTATATGTATATATATATATATATATATATGTTTATGTAGATATGTATATATAAATATATTATATATTATATTATATGTATATATATGCATATATATACACATATATATATGTATATATAATATATGTATATATATGTATGTGTATATATATATATATATATGTATATGTATACATGTATAGATATATATGTATATTATGTACAGTATATATATATTGTATGTGTGTGTGGTATATATATATATATATATATATATATATATATATATATATATATAATATATACATATATGTGTTATATACATACATATGTGTATATATATGTGTATATATACATGTTATATTTATATATGTTTATATATACTAGTGCGGGCCCGTAGGTGCGTGCCAGTATGTGCAGCTTCGTTCCTTCGCTCTCGTAAACGACGACTGGATTGGGGCATTGTTTCAATTAGATCGGACCAACCGTATCATAATGGCCATAACTTGGGAAACACCTGGGAAACATACTCAGGTCCCCAGCGTCAATTGTGACGTCAATGACGAAGAAGAAGAAGAATTGTGACGCCCCTCTCTCCCCCCCCCCTCGTGTCGCCCCTCCTCCCCCCCCCTCTCTCTCCCCCCTCTCTCTCCCCCCCTCTCTCTCTCCCCCTCTCACCCTGTCTCCCTCCTCTCCCCCTCTCTCTAGCCCCCACTCTCACCCCCCTCTCACACCCCTCTCCCGTCCCCTCTCTCGCCGCCTCCTCTCTCCCCCTCTCTTGAATTGTGACGCCCCCTCTCTCTCACCCCCCCTCTCTCCCTCCCTCTCTCGCCCCCCTCTCACCTCCTCTCTCCCCTTCTCCCCCTCCTCTCTCGCCCCTCTCTCTCCTCCCTTCTCTCGCCCCTCTCTTGCCCCCCTCTCTTGCTCCCTCTCTCCCCCTCCTCTCTTCCCCCTCCTCTCTCGCCCTCTCTCTGTAAATGTATTCACGAAAGTCTACCAAGCACAACAATTAATTCAAACCTTGGGAAAAACAGCTTTCAAACCCTTGGGAAGCAGCTGTTTCCCTTGGGAAAATTCAAACCTTGGGATTAATTAATAATTTGAACAATTATTCAAACCTTGGGAAAAAACAGCTTCAAACCCTTGGGAAACAGATGTTTCCCTTGGGAAAATTCAAACCTTGGGATTAATTAATTTTGAACAATTAATTCAAACCTTGGGAAAAAACAGCTTTCAAACCTTGGGAAACACTTGGGGAAACAGCTGAAACAGATGAAGAACGATATCAAACCTTGAAAAGGCACATACTCAGGTCCCCAGCGTCGATTGTGACGTCATACCAAACGAAGAAGAAGAATTGTGACGTCAATCGTGCAAAAAAAACATTCATTGTGACGTCATTCGTGACGTCATAGTACCGTGTCCTGTCATTGGTTGACAGACGTTATTGGTCATTATTGGTTGACAGACGTTATTGGTCATTATTGGTTGACAGACAATATATAGGTCGTTATTGGTTGACAGACATTGTCATTGTATCACGTTATTCTTTTTATTACTGCCAATTATTGTGCTATTATTATTATTATTATTATATATGCTGTTATCATTATTCTGAGATATCTTTGGGGAAAAATGGCATGATAAGGTGGAACGACACTTCAGCTGCGATATATACACCTTTCCAACACTGAAAAAAGCAATAAAATGGCCGTAACTTGGGAACCGCTCGTCCGATTAATATCAAACCTTGAAAAGGCACATCCGTGGGTCCCGGCAATATTCCTGGCAAGTTTCAATCAGATCGGACCGGTGGTTGTCGAGAAACGGCGGTCGCAGACAGACAGACACACACACACACAGATTGCTGGAATTATAGATAGATACTAGCAAAGTACCCGCCCATGGGCGGGTCCAGTTTTCTGTTGAATGGCGTTGGTCCCGTCTCGATCGAATGAAATTGAGAAATTGACGTTATCCGGTGACCTTACCCCGTGACCTTTGACCTTGACCTTGACCTTGATCCCCTTATGTCCTTCCCAAGGATCACATATGCCAAGTTTCATCTCATTCTATCCAACGGTTTGGCCTCTATAAAGGACAAACAAACATGAAAAATTGACGTTTTAGTCAATTTATGAGTCATAACCGAAAACCGGAAGTCGGAAGTGAATGTCGTCAATGAACTGTGCCATTTAATTTTGATTATCTGTCGAATGGCGTTGGTCCCGTCTCGATCGGATGAAATTGAGAAATTGAAGTTACCCGTGACCTTGACCCCTTGACCCCGTGACCTTTTACCTTGAACTTGACCCCCCCCCCCCCATGTCCATTCTCATGTCCCGAGGATACTCATGCCAAGTTTCATCTCATTCCATCCAACGGTTCGGCCGCCTATAAAGGCGAACAAACAAATAAACACACATACATACAAACATATTCTATTTTTTTAGTATAGTAGAAGATACATATATTTATACATTATTTATATATATATATATATATATATTATATATATATATATATATATGTATATGATTATGGTGGTTGGGATTCCACATTTTTAAAGAAGAAGAAGGTGCTTTCAACCAAAAGTAAAAACTGGATCAACTCCACTGATTTGAGCAAAAAAGCGAGAACAGACCCGGTCTGAGGCAACGTTTCGCCGGCTTTGCAGTTTTTTACTTTTGGTTGGAAGTGCCTTCTTCTGGTAGCCATATTGAATTGAAGAGAAATATTAAAAAAAATATATATATATATATATATATATATATATATATATATTCTCATGAACTGCTTCATCAATCAACGTGAAACTTCACAATTATGATCTAGTAGTGATGGGGAACATAGGTTTTAAATTTCAACTTGAACAGTTGCATGGTCTGGCAGCCAGAATTTTTTTTTTTAAATCCGGGTTCTTTTTTTTAATTTTAAATAAGGCTCACTTGGCTGAGCCTGGATGTGTTTGAGGGTAGAGGAGGTGCAGCTGAGACCCGAATCCTATCCAGGTTCCTCCTGATGACTTCATCTTTGTTTTTTGCTTGTTTAGATTTCTTCTGATTGTAATTCCAATGCCGTGAAATCGCTTGCCAAGCCAGCCTTTCCTTATAAACCATTTTGTTGGAGTGCTTGCTTGAGTGCATAAGCCACTTAGCGAATGCTCTTCAAGCTGCTTGGTTGTTTGTTTTCAAGCCATGGTCATACACGGAAAAAGTATTCACACTGTCACTGAGTATATCGATCGACTTCAACAAAATTCAGGCCCTTCTGGCCTGCGTTTGGCCCCGCGTTGTCTGTGGTGCCATGGGCGGTGGCTCACTCGCTGAAAATATGTAATTTTATTTCGATGTTTCTTCTTTTTGTATGGTCTTCTTTCATTATACAACCCATCACTTCGACATTGATAGATACATAGATAAAAAATTAAACGTTTCGTTTTTAAAAGTTTATTCAGCCATTTTGTTGGAGTGCTTACATCACTTGGCCACTCAAGCTTTGATCTCTACAAGCTTCCATGGCGATACCGCAGCTCGGTTCTCCGTGGGGACATTTCCGGATTGAGGAAGGCAAAATAACTTAGATGATTACAATCAGTAAAAAATGTTTTGAGTTGTTACAAAGCAATGAACCACCACATCACAGCAGGATAGCTGAGAGGTACGCATGCTCACTCTAATCTGTCTCGCCTGGGTTAGAATCCAGACCCAGCTATAAACTGTCATCCCGGTGTTTCACAGGCAGGGTGATTCATCAATGTATGTGCCGTCACTCAGATCGACGTTAAACTTTGTGTCACATCTGCCGAAATCCTCACTCTCCCCTCCCCCCTCTCTCTATCCCCTCTGCCTCTGTCTCTTCTCTCCCTCTCTTAACTCTCTCCCTCTCTCAACCCTCTCCCTCTCTCAACCCTCTCCCTCTCTCAATCCTCTCCCTCTCTCTTTTTCTCCTACCCCTCTCCCTCTCTCAACCTTCTCTCACCCCTCTCCTCTCTCTGACCCCTTTCCTCTCCCCCTATTTCCTCTCCCCGTCCTCTTTCTCAAACCCCTGTCCTCTCCTCCCCCGCCCCTCCCCCTTCCTTTGCCCCTCTGTTAAGGGGACTATTGAGGACTGGCGATTAAATTTTGAATTTATAATGGCTTCCCGAGAGTGTAGCATGTACAAATCAGATTTGGAGTTAGCCGAACGGAGGGGTGCAAAGCCGCCTGTGCCATGAGGCTAAATAAGTGCAGCTTTTCAAGGGAATTATATCAGGACTTTTGATCTGACAATTAGGAAGGATAACCATTGAGCTCACTGTAGCAAGAGTTCATGTATATATAATGTCTATTTTGGGATTGCAGGGGAGCCTGAGAGATGAATTCTGTTTGAGTTTACCTGTCTGTTGTTCCAATCTGAACATGTGACTCATGATGCAGAGAACTCAGGTTTAAATCCCATCTGGCAAATGTCATACCTCTTTTCCATTGTCTGTCAATGTCCTTGTAATCTATATGAAATGCATTTATGTCTACAAATGTCTTTGTCATGAATTTTATTTTATGTCTGTCTTTATGTCTACTAATGTCTAATGAAAACTGTCCGACAGTTTTGCCTCTCCTTTGAGTTTCACTCGATCTGCTTTCGGCTTTGACTCATTTCACTGTACTAATCGTGAAACCTCCTCCTTGTATCAACATTTTCCACCTTTGATCAAAGTTCCCTTTTGTGTCGCAATAATTTTCAAATCAAAGACTTGAAGTTGTTGACTCGTACTTTCTTGACAATTAAATTGAACGGCCTTTGAACTGTTGATGGTTATTAAAGAAGAGGAAGTTTCCCCACCCAATTAGCGTATTGAAACAGCTGTGCAGAGTCAATGTGATTTACGTTCCACGATAATTCCACCAATCCCCCAAATCCATCCTGTGAATTTGATCGTGTTCTTCTCTTCAAGCCATTTTGAATAATGCAATTTGTTAAAATGGTTTGCCATTGTTTATCACAAACATTAAGAGAGACACT
Organism: Eptatretus atami; assembly: GCA_035128595.1. Lineage (NCBI taxonomy): Eukaryota > Metazoa > Chordata > Myxini > Myxiniformes > Myxinidae > Eptatretus > Eptatretus atami. Next base: position 95,041,034 of record CM068961.1, read on the forward strand.
TTTTGAAATTAAGGAGGGGTGAGAATGTTATTGATGTGATCAACTAAATTTTTACCCCACACACAGAAAGCGAAAAGTTGGGATAAGCAATTGGTTCACTTCTGTCTGCCTGTCGGTCCGTCTATCCGTGTGTCTACAAACGTCAGTTTATGATTGAGGAACAACTTATTTAAATTGAATGTTATATTTTGAACATGAATCGGAACATGAATAGGAAGACAAGTTTGCCGTTTTACAGTACTTTGGCTTTGAATTCATCCCGATCACACACATGTACAGAGAGGAACAAGATAATATTTTTTACTCTGTCTGCCTGCCTGTCAATCAAACAAAATTGAAAATTATTCCAAACAGGAAACTTACTGTTTTTAAGGATGTCATAAAAGACACATACAACAGGCAAGAATAATGAATGTAACGTGTTAAATAAGGTGGTGTCTAAGACTGCGTCAACAGCAGTGAACTTCCAGATGGTTTTTTTTACAACCTTTAAAGTCTTTATTTCATTTAAGTTGAATTATATACTTGAACAATGGAGAACACAAATCACCATTTTAACACATTCAAAATCCTTCCTTCTAAAAGTACTTGGACATGTTAAATAAGGTGCTGTATAAGACAATAAAGTTCTGCATCAACGGCACTAAACTTATGGATTTTTTTTCTTCTTATATGACCTTTACAATCATAGTTATATTTCAAATTATCTATATAGTTGAACACTGCGTGGGGTAAGGTGTTCTAGGAACAAGTGGATTAAATGCATTCAATCCAAGCAACTTGCTGCATTGTGAGATGGAATCCATCCATCCATTCATTGGGACCATACTCTGTGCAGAACGTTGGTGCTGCCTCAGCAGTCTCCTTGGCTATTGGGTACAATCCTGGACGGGTCGCCACTCCGACACAGGATACCAGCAAGCTGACACTCATTTTGCTAACCTCAGAAGGATGGCAGGCAGTCAACCCCAACTGGTATTAATTCAACAGCCAAATGGGATTTTAACTCAGGATCCTGGGACCCCAAGCCCACCACCCTAACCATTAAGCCAACACCAAGCATGAGATGGAATGGCAAATTGCAATCACTCGCAAAGAACCCATCTTTATGAACAGGTCA
>CM068961.1:95042163-95054948 GCA_035128595.1 Eptatretus atami
AATTTTATGGTCTATGGCATACTCTGGACAGTGGACACCTCAACATGGAAGGCTGAAACAGGGCAGACTAGTCTCAACTACATCAATATGTTGAAGAAGGATACGGACATGGAGACAGAGGAACAACACGTAGCATTGTTTGATTGAGAGGACGGGAAGCTGAGGATCAATTACATCTTGAGTTTGGCCAGAGCCAACTGAATACTAAGAATAAGAAGAGAAGATGTCGTATTTTATTATGACTTGTAATACCGGCTTCCACCAGGTGGCTATATGATACACATTTACGTGGAGAGAATTGGGTTCTTCTTGACCACCCAGGACTGTTTCTTTTTTATCCCCTAAAACTCTGCCCATGCATCCTGCGAGCACATCCACCAGTTTTCAACTCATTCCGTCTTGTGGTTCATGAGTGCATAGAAGTCACACACACACACACACACACACACACACACACACACACACACACACACACACTTCTCAAATTCTATATACTGTTGTATGATTCCCAGATTAGCCCAAGTGTTGTGCATTTAACCAACACCATATACAGTACTGTATTACAATACAAAACCACTGGTTCATAAAATTCTCTCAAATTATGTTTACATTGTGAATCGAGTTGTGTGGTCAACATTATCTGGATTTCTTTTTTTAATGCTTTTGCTGTTAATTTATAATTTGTCCGAGGCCGAGCGAAGCAATGTCGAGGCCATTTATTCCTGTGACTAGAAGCACCCTGCAACCCCTGCTGGGAGAAAACTGATTTTTTGGAATGCTGGCTGCATTTTCCATCATCACTGTGGATGATGCCAGCTTTTACCATTGCACACATTACTTATTGGGTCAACTTGGTTGTGGGATGGCTTTGAAGGCCATAAAAATAAGTTGACGAGTCTTTCCTTAATGTTGGGAAAGGAGGTGCACAGAGCACACTGCACAAGTGCAAGCACATCTACACTTACCAAAAGATGGTTTGAGCCCAAATTTTCTGAGCCCGAACCGAAAAACCCTGGAAAAGGTTGGAATCTCTAATCAATTTTCCAGGAATTCCCAGGAAACGATTTACCAGGAAGAAACACGAGCTTGGGCTCGATTTGTTTGAAAGCTTTTCTCAGCTCAAGCTTGGGAAAATTAGGCATGCACCTTCTCTAATCTCTCTCATACGTGGCGTGTCAGCGGAGTGGCACAATTGCTGTCGATGTGGCACAACAGGCAGCATAGAAGACAATGAGCACTAAAATATTATACTGAACTTTGTGTTGACTGGAACTTTCAGAATTAGTCTTTTATCAGCTCATTCACACAAGGGCCTCGGCCGACGTTCCACAACATAGTCAAGGATGGTTTTGGACACCTATTACAAGTAATAATAATAATAATAATTAATGAGTTCCCTTTCAAGGAACTTCAATGCAGGAGGAGGCCATTAGGCCCATCAAAGCCAGCGTTATTATTACCAACTTATGGTTGTTTATCCATGCTCTATCCTTTTTAAATGCTGAGCATTAAGCAAGGGAGAAAGCAGCATATATCATTTATAAAATTTGTGGTATGACTCAGTTAGGGTTCGAACCACCAATCTCCCAGATTCAGAGCAGATGCTTTAACCATTAATCTGCTTTCAAGATCAATTTTACATAAGAGTACTTTGACTGGGGGTATAGCACTTGGGTATAGCGTTGGTGAGTTCCTAATCATCCAGCGCATGCGGACCGACCGTGTGCCTAGCATCAGGACCGCTGTGTGGGTTCTGCTAGCAGCCTGGAATGGCTCTGTATTAGCATTCCCAGCGAGCTTCAGCAGCCTGTGATGGGGGAAGCTGAGGAGCTCGTTTCTTTGTGGAATACCGGTCAGAAATAGCTCAGCAGTCATTTGATGCTCACAAAAGTCTAGCTTTTGAAACCAGGATTTTCGAAAGTGCATCATTACCGCCCTCACTATTATTGTCAATTGGTTTAAAGGAAAATTATCGTGTTAGTCAGGATAGAAGTATTTAACTTTGCACAATTTATTGTGAAAGTCATAATTATGCCAATGAAAGTGTGCTTGAAGTTGGAAATAAGAAACCTGTAGAAGTGCAAGATTGAATGAAACAATCCTTGCATTTTGCCTCGTTTACTGTGAAATTGAGTGCCGGAGATTGGTTGAAATGAATTATACTCTGAGATAGAGGTTTCGTTTCACCCTGCTTAATGGATGAGATAGGAATGTTTACCCTACCTGTGATGGGCATGGTGTACACGTTTAACCGAAAGGATGTGATGTGTGTGGTGTTCACGTTGCCCCTAAAGGATGTGGTTGGTATGGTGTGCAAGTTAGGCTAAACGACATCATGTGCACAATGTATAGGTTTAGTACTTGAGTGTAAAGCATGTGATGAGCAGGATGTTCATGTTTTACCTGTATGGTGTTCAGGATCTGTGAAATGTGCACACTTTCACAGCCATACCATGTTCCTTATAGACATCGCAGATCCCGTTCCAGGAGCCAATGACATAAGTTGTACGACAGCCAACAAGCTTCTATTTGTTACCCAGCACGAAGCGAAAAGCGGTATTAAGCAATTGGTTCACGCTTTCCTATGTCTGTCTGTCTACAAACGTCAATCTATGTTCGAGGAACTACTTAATTACCCTTGCCAGATGATAGGGTATTGATTGCATTTAGGTCTCTTTGTTTGTCTGCACAGAACGTATGTCTATTAATTACATACTATTGAAATGATAATGATACATAACGATAATGATAGCAGCACATAATGATAATAACGATGACCATACTAAATATGATAATAATGACAGCAATTATAATGATCATAATAATAACAAGTAAAAACAAGAGCTCAAGTGAGCACAATATACGCCCGAACAAGAAGGTATATACAGAATTGTGCTACTACATGGAAAACAGCATCCTGGTTGCCATGGAAACCACTTTAGATGACAAACGTATGTCGTGACACACCGTCTCCACAGTCTGTACCTATGTACCAAATATGAAACGTTAAAGTTGAAAACCTTGTGAGTTAGAGTGCGGACAGGAACGGACGGACAGACGGACAGACAGACAGACAGACAGATGGACGGACGGACGACCAGTATCATATAATACGCCCTGATATATATATATCGGGCGTATAAAAAGGCATAAAATGTCATAGCCCCCATTGTTTTAGTAAGTTTGCTGTGTGGGGTTAAAGGGTGAGCCCATATTTATGTACAACTAAAACCAGTCAATCTACCATTCAGCCATCTTTGAACAGATCACAAAATAAATGGAGTTGCACATGTATGCCATCATGTACTGTGCTTGTGCCAAGTTTGAACAGAATCGGACATGCATGTCTGAAAAATGGTTGGGGACACATTTAAGGAACAAAATGGCTGCCAGTCGGCCATCTTGGATCTGATCTCGAAAAAAGATGACATATATGTATGTCATCATTCGTTATCTTTGTGCCAAGTTTGAACATCGGTAAATGCTTGTCCGAGAAATAGTTGAGGACTTTTTCAACATCAGGTTTTTTTACAACTAAAATGGCCGCCAGTCGGCCATCTTGGATCTGATCTCAAAAAATGGCGTGCTTATGTAAGCCGTCATTCCTTATCTGTGTGCCAAGTTTTAATAAGATCGGTAAATGCATGTAAGATAAATGGTTGAGGACGTGTTCGACAGCGGGTGTTTTTATCTTGCCAAAGCAAGATATGTTACTCGATCGGTTTGTTTGTTTTTTTGTTTATATATTTATATATTTGTCTGTTACAATTGATTTTCAACTTTCAACTTGCTCTCTAAGTCACAGTTCTAAAGCAATGGCTCTCAAACTTGACATGTATACTCGTGAGCGCAATAGCTTTCGACGCCCAAAATTTCGAAGGTCAAGGTCAAAGGTCAAGGTCACCAGAAGGTCAAACATCAAAATCAACGAAACCCTTAGCTTTTGAGTAAATTTTATCGGATCATCTCCAACCTTGGTGGATATATAGCATATCGATAGGCGCTCAGCTGATTAGTTTTTGGTGGCGATCGGCCTTGACCTTCATGGTTAGCGCCTAAGGTCGAAGTTGACCTTCATGAAGGTCATTTTTAAATCTTTGACTAACAATATCGAGTAGTACCTCAAATTGAAGCCCTAGAAGAGTGTTTCTCAGATATATAAAAATTTCGTCGTTATGACGTCATTTGATGACGTCATGACGAAAAAACTGATTTTTCATAAAAAATGAAACTCTCAAATCAAGGTCTTTTGGCAAGATAACCTTTGGCCTAAGGCCAACGTACGCTTTTTATTTGTTTGTTTTATAACTAAAATGGCTGCCAGTCAGCCATCCTTGATTGCATCGCAAAACCAAATGATGTGCATATGTATACCATAATGTGTTGTCTTTTTGCCAGGTATGAATAAAATTGGTCCATACATGTCTGAGATATGGTTGCGGACGCACGCACGGACATGAAAATCAAGACTACATCCATCAGCCCCCGTTTCGGACTACGTCCCATGGGGGCTAATAATGGTAATAATAGGCCTAATGGTGATAAATGGTAGTAATGGTATGTGAGTCCATGGATTAATTACGTACTATTGTCACGTGAGTACCCCGATTAATTCTATACTAATTATAATGCAATGTGAGTACGTCTATTTATTATGAACTAATGATATGAGAGTATTACGTCTCGTAATTACATTTCATTGGAAGGGAGTATGTCTATTAATTACTTACTATTGGAACGTGAGTATGTCCATTTATTATGTACTTATGACATGTGAGTACTGTATTACATCTATTAATATTATGCTTCATTGGAACGTATGTCTGTTTATTACTTACTGTTGAAATGTGAGTGCGTCTATTAATTTCCGTACTACTGGAACGTGAGTACTACACGACTGGTTGTTTCATTGGAACGTGAGTATGTCCATTAATTACGTACTATAGGAACGTGAGTGCATCTATTAATTAGAACGGCACTCGTCGAGCACATAATCTCACCTTGCGCATTCATTCTGAACAAATATACCATCGTCAACTGGACACGCGACTATTAAAGCTCGCTGTTATTATGGCTCACACACCTGTATCATCCATGCACCCTATTATGTCACATGCAGATGTTTATTGGCATGGGTTATAAACATCATAAATTTAATTATCCACTCACATCCGGTCATAGATCAGACATAAGAATTTTCAGATTTTTAATTTGAAAATTTCAATTCAACCAGTTATGGCTGGAATACTACTGAACCAATGACGTCATCGTTATCACCCTATATACTCCATGTGGATTTGACATATGTCAAGATACAATTTTTTTCATTGATCAGTTTCAGAGAAAATGATTCCAATTTTTTCCCTTTAATCCAATGATACCTCACACCTTTCAGACCTTTTAATACCCTTTAGACACTTTAAACCCTTTGAGAACCTTCATACTCCTTACACCCCCTTTAGAACACCGTCGACCTTTACACCCTTTTCAGACCTTCACACCTTTCAGTACCATTCAGACACTTTAGACCCCTTTAACCCTTTTGAGACATTTTAAGAACCCTTTAGACAATTTAGGCCTTTTAGAACTGAAATTACACCCTTTGGACCTTTTCAGACCTTCAGACCTTTTGACCTTTACATATTTTCAGATGTTTGCCCTTTGGACCATTTAGACCTCTCATTTGCAATCACTGACCTTTCAACATTTAGTAAATCCTTCCATTTATTTGCCACACAAAACAAGTCCTGGCAAGGGTTTGCAATCTCTGATTGCTCTTTCTAGTTTCAATTGAATGTTATATTTTGAACACTGTCGAACACAAATCGGAACATGAACCTGCAGTTTTGTAGTACTTTGGATCTGAATTTGGCGAATTGTACGGAATCTCATCCCGATCGCACATACGCACAGAGGAGTAAGGTAATTGTTTTCGTCTGTCTGCCTGTCTGGCAGTCAAACTAAATTGAAAATCATTGCAAACAGGAAACTTACTGTTTTTAGGGTCATCATAAAGGACACAAACAACAGGTACGGAAAACTAATTTAACAGGTTAAATAAGGTAGTGTAAAAGACAGTGCATCAACGGCAGTAAACTTCCAACAATGTTTTTTTTCCTACAGCTTTAAAAACTTTTATTTTATTTCAATTGAATTATTTCCTGGAACACTGAAGAACACAAATCACCTTGTTGTCACTTCCAAAAACCTCCAGTTTAGCAATACTTGGACAAAATATTACGCAATGCGACGCCATCTTGACCAATCAAATTTTCCACTCACGCTCTCAGCATTGGGGAATATCGAGATACAGCCAAAATCGCAGCTCGTAGGCAATATTTGTCGTGCTTGGAAACGCAAAGTAAGAGTAGAAAAGACCCTTTCCATATCCTTTTTTTCAAGACTGTGCAGGGTAAGGTGTTCTATAAACTCCATAGATCACAATCGATCTGCTGCTTATTCCTGAACAGTGAGCTTCTCGTAAAACCCAAATTTTATCTCAATTGTATAATTGGATTAATCAATAAATGCAGGTCAGATCCCTATTCCATCAAAAAGTCAAAAATCCCAGGTCATTCAAGAATCTCGCAAGACCTCATGATAAAGACTTGACTCCATGGGATCCAGACTCAGACTTTTCTATCTGGAACCTAAAGATCGAATTTCTGCCTTACATCTGTTATGGATGAAGTTGTTACAGAGTTCATTGGCGAAAAAAAATATTTCGCCAAGTATGTTGGTCTGTAGCGTGTGTCTGTCTGTCTGTCTGACTGCTTGTCACACAATTTTTGGCCACAGTTTTCAAGCAATCGTTCTGAATTTTTTTTTGTTAGTAGGTGACTGGCCAAGGACAGAAATGCTTAATTTTGGTGAGAATCCGGATCCGGCTACTGGAATTTTAAAAAGTGATTCTTCACCATTGAGAGATAGGGCCAAAATGATATATAGCACAATATCTCAAAAAGTTATAGAAGGATTCAGACGAAACTTGGTGGACAATTTGGGTGTGTGACAAGGACTAATTGGTTCGATTTTGGTGAAGATCCGAATCCAGATCTGGGTATAAGGCCTCCCCTGGAGCAGATATTCTTAGCCATTTATATAAGTGCAAAGATGTTGTTAATGATACCAAAAATGATAACATTATGATGTCAGTGACATCTTATACTTATATCTGCTCGAAGTTTGGTACTTATATCTGCTTGAGGACTTGTCCCAATGCACCCCAGTTTCTCCCTATGAAGGTTTAGCTTAAATGGCCTTCTTTGACCAAAGATGAATTTTCATCTCCCATAAGTCTTAACTCCATACAGAGAAAAACAAGCTCAAATGAGCTAAGATCCTCGTCCTCTTAATGATGACGTCATAAAAACGAATAAATCATGTGATGTATCAGGTTTGCGATAAATTATCTGTGCTAATGCCCGGCTTGATTCCCGCAAACAAAATTCAAACAGCTGCCTAGTTTCGGAGATAATGGTATAGGCGATTTCCATTAGCCGCGATATTATGACGTCAACTTTTTTTCTAGGAAGAATTTCCAACATCGGAGATGGTTACTGTCTGCGCGTGGGCTTTCTGCATATACATGGCAAGTTTCACGAAGATCCGATGAAAACTCTGGTGTTGAAACAAAAAATGTCAAAAAATAGGAATGACGTCATAAAAATTGATATGACGTCATAGTGATGTATATATGTGCGGTAATTCATCTTTGCTAATGCCCTGTTCGATTCCCGCAAACAGAATTCAAAGAGCTTGCCTAGTTTCGGAGATAATTTTTTAGGCGATTTCATTAGCGGAGATATTTTGACGTCATAACTTTTTTTCTAGGAGGAATTTTCAAAACGGAGATGGTTACTGTCTGCACAGGGTATTTTTACATATATAGATGCCAAGTTTTAGGAAGTTTCGATGAAAACTGTAGGCTGTGAAACAAAAAAGTCCACAAGAAGAAGATGAAGAACAACAACGTGAGTAAGACTTAGAGATCCTCCACGAGGATCTAAAAAAGTCACACAAAGAGGTTCTTCTAACCAAAGTGGTCACTTGGTCCCACTCCCCCAAATTTCAAAACAGGAAGGAGCAGACCTTGTGCCAGGTGGTTTCATCTGTTCTGGTGTGTGTGTGTGTGTTTGGGTGTGTGTGCATGGGTGTGTGTTTGTTTGTACAGTATGTATATGAGTGTATGTGTGTTTGTTTCTGTGTGTGTGTGTGTGTGTTGTGTTGGTTGTGTGTGTGTGTGTGTGTGTGTGTGTGTGTGTGTGTGTGTGTGTGTGTTGTGTGTGTGTGTGTGTGTGTGATAGAATTGTTTGGAACAGTTGTGTGTGAAAAAAAGGAGACGTGTGTGATAATTGACAATTATTTTTGTGAGGCTTCTCCCACTGATTTGTTTTTATCTTCTGGTGGAAAATCCACTGTACTGTTTCTGAGATCTTTATGTTTTTTATGTATTTATTTGATTCTTGTGTATTTTTGAAAACTGTGGGTTGACCGACTGCATGGACACAACTGTGATTGTGGATCTACTTATGTAAGTACTGTATGATGTGGATCCGTGACCAAGGTCGTGGATCCGCAATTTGGAGAGGTTCTGGGCTGAAAGAATCAACACCTCGAGGAAGAATGGTGCCCAGCTGATGATCCACGTGGTTGGGAAAGTTGTGCTTTTGTATGTTTGTTTGTGTTCGTTTGTTTTGTTTGTATGGATGAGTATGTGTGTGTTTGTTTTTGTTTGTGTGTGTGGGTGTGTGTGTGTGTTTGTGTAATTTTTATTTGGGTATGTGTGTTTGTGTGTGTATGTGTGTGTTTGTTTTTTTTAATTCATTTATTTTATTTACGTGTGTGTGTTGTGGTGTGTGGTTTCTTTTTTCTTTTAGCAGAGCCACAATTTTCTTGGGGTCCGTCGGTGTTACTGTGTTCTCCTGTACATGCTTTTATATTAGCAGGGATACATTTGCAGGAAATACTGTCATGCACCTGCTGGATTACAGTGTCATCTGTTATCATGTAGTCCAAACTGAATGTGTGATTGAACATTTCGGATAAATAAATATCCATGGTTGGTACACCCACCTGTCTAATACTGGAATCTTCGCTTGGTACAAGAACGACTGCATACTACTCACTTCAGTGTCTTGTATTTGGCTGTGAATGATTTTTTTTTTCAAAAACCGTTGCCATTAAACCTGGCCTGCACATGCAACACACAACGTTCCCATATATGGGTAGGATGCATGTGCTGCAGGGCAGGCATTTAGAGCATGTCAGCAAAACACCAGAGGAAGAGAGTTAGGTTGCCAACATTCCCAAAAGGGTTTACCTTTGAGCTTTCTCTTTTTTATTTATGTTTAAATGTTAAAAGTGCAAAATTCTTTGTTTAAAGCACTTTTCGTTTTACCATTTTATTTTTATTTGGAGAGGCTCATCTGATAACAGGTGTTCATGGCATTAAGTCATAAGAATTACATTGCACACTCCTTTGTCACAATGTTTCAGCTTTGTATTTGTTTTACCATCAACTTCTGGATAATAAATGCAGAGCATAGATCACATGACAGTAGCTTATTTTATTTATTCACATTTCGTTCACGAACAGATAAATCATACAAATATCACTCGAAACGGTTTTAAACAGTTACGTATATAGGGAAAAGAAAAGGCACAGAGTTACACAAACCTTATACAGCGTTAGAAAGAGGGACAGCACGATCAGGTGCTAATATTAAAATGTCACAGACACTTAATCTGAAGTGCTAAAAAGCATTACACCAGTGCTGACTATGATAAAAACAAAGCATACTTCACAGTTACAACATGTATTGAGTGTAAGGCTGAACAATGAGCTCCTATACAGTTGGCAGTCATCCGACGGTTGAGCCTCTCCTGGCACCTGGCCACACGTCTCATGAAGACAAACCGAGCAATGACAATATGAGTCTCCTCCTTAAAGCTACAAAATCGCTGGATAGGTTTTGCTGAGCGATTCTGGCTCGTATTATATGCTGATTATCATGAAAAGGCCTAATCTTATCATGAAAAGGCCTAATCTGTAAGCTCGTGTGCAGTAGTTTGCCTAATCTTGTCATGCTAGTTTTCCGAGCCAGTAGATTGAGGTCAAACAGGGCTTAAAACCTGAGATTCTTGGATTTTTAGGTCAAATTCAGTGTCACGACAACATTTTTTTCCCCAACATCCAAACTACATCTAGAAATTTTTAAAAAAAACTGTACGATTGCATCCATTCCAAACCGGTCATTATTTGCGAGAAACGACTGCAATTGTTTCATTCTATTGGTAAAACACTGACTTGTATATTTTCAAAAGGCTTCACTTCAAAAAACAAAAAAATTCATTGCATTGAATTTGCACGTTGCTTCGGCTGAATGCCCGATCAAAATGGAAAGAAACAAAAATTCAACAACAAAAAAGGTTTTCTGTTGCTCGATGACCAATCAATCAATATCACATGAAATTTGCTTTTGAGTTTAGACTAAGAAGTATTAGACAAGCAGTTTCCACCATAGTTTAATTTTAACCTCACTGTATGCTGTCTAAAACTCAGGGGAATAAAAGCAACCGATTTCTGAAACATCTGTTGTTTAAACATGTATTCAAAGCGATCATGTTAAGTTGAGAGTCATGTCTCTGTTCATTGGAACCACAATTTGTTTTGTATTTAAGAGCAAATAATTAACTTTCTTCTTCATCTGGAATGTTTTCTTGAGAATCTGTGTCCGACTCGCTGCTCTCGTCTTGGGATTCCGTTGAGCATGGTTCTCTTTCTGTAACCAAGCTGGTATCCTCATTTTGACTGTGTAATTCTTCGTTTCCTTCATCAGCGAGATCTCGTTCGCTATCTTCATCGTCTTGTGTAGAGTTATCGTTGCACTCATTTTTGGCCGATTCATTATCACATTTATCTTCGACCTTTTCATCTTCATCAAGTTCTGAATCTGAGCATGTTCCATTGTTCTCATCATTTTTATTTTGTTGTTCGTTATCATTTGATAATTCAAAATTTTCTTCTTCATCCGGGGTAGGTGGGCTTTGAAGTTCTTCGTCCTCTTGTTTAGAGCTGTCCACATTTCCAGTGTCATATTGTAAAGTATCTGGATCGTTCAGATTCTCTAGTGTGTTCTCTTCCAGCGTTACATTATCTCCATCAAGTTCGACAGATTCATCTTTCTGATCTGGCTCATCTTCCACCAGCATTTCTTTTTCCATGTCATCATTGTCATAATCCAAATCTGAATTTTCTGGAGGTATTTCATCAGGACTTTCCTCTTTGATTCTTTCAATCTCTGCACTCTCCTCTTCAATGTCAGGGGTATCACAATCTGCCAAATGTTTCTGATCTTGCTCCATGATCTTTGGAGAAGCATGTTCTATCTGGTGTTGAGAGGTCTCATCTTCTTTGTTTTGATCACCATCAATGCAGTCTTTTGTACCATTGACACTTGGATTGTCTGAAGTGACCTTCATTTTACTTGGCTTGCTCGCTGAGCTGGATTTCTGGGCTAATGGGGATGCCCGGTGTGGATTACGAGAAAGGCTGCGCCGAAAGCCTGGCTTTGTAGGGCCTCGCGGAAGAGACGACGATTCCCTTGCTGATGCAGTCAATTCTCTTGCTGAAACCTGTTTTCAGAAACACTTGCTTGTAAAATGCTCACACCTTGATGGACAGTGCATCTTGTGGCCCGTTAGATGCATTTCCTGTTGTGTCTTTCAATGGTACAATGTTCTGTTATCTATAGATGCAAGCAAGCCAGGGGAAATGTCTGGGAAAAAGCATCAAGCAAGGTTGCCGAGAGAAAGATACTTATGGTTTAGCATTCCCTTTCCAGCAAGGCAGAAAGAAGACCTTTCAGCAGCATGCTATAGGTGCTCCGACTGGCTGTTAGTATAGCAGTTTTTTCTGTACACAAAGGAAGATTGAGAGCATACTTTAAATGCAAGTTTGCCTCAACTGCATAAAAGTATGCCGCAGTGGGTTTAGGTTACAGAGTTATGATACGTGCATTGAAACAGAAAAGCATGCATCATGCAGTTTCATGTGTGCATGCAATAGAAAGGTAACCTGTAACTTGCAAAAATATGCATCAAAACTTGCACTTACCAATTGACTTTCTGAAGAAGCTATAGATGACTTCATCCCTTTTCCGTTTTCACACAGGCTGTTGCTTGAGGCATTATTTTTTTCTGCAGGATTGGAGGCTTGGTATGGCTCCTGACCCTTTGATCCCAATGATGCAGAGCCAACAGATTTGGCCACTGGCAAAACCAGCTTGTTTTCTTGACTGTTTCCTGAGTTGGCAGACCTCTCCTGCACATTCTTGAGGATTTCCTGGATGACGCTATAGTTTGAGCGGGCTGACTCTGTGGAGCGAGGTCGAGGTGTTGTGCTCTTGGCTGTCCGACGAGCTTCAGCTTGGGCTTCTGTAGAGTGATCCACAAATGTGAAAAGGCTAGAAAGACCACTGTTTGATGTGGTGTGCACTGGGCTATCTCTCGTTGTTGTGGATCGAGCCCAGGCAGACTCACTGAGGCCTTTCCATGACTCGGCTCTCATGAATGGTAAATCTTTTCCGGGCCGAGCGACATCATTCCTTCCCGATATATTCCTTTGAAATCGTTGAGATCCAAGCTTAGACGAGCAGTTGCGGTCAAAACGGCTCTGCATCTTCTCCAAAGCAACATTCCTGCAACGAACTGCAGAACGACTTGAAGAGCCGCCAATTTCAGGGCCTATATGCTGCTGGAATAATGCCTTGTTGGACGGGCAG
>CM068961.1:95054958-95065769 GCA_035128595.1 Eptatretus atami
TATGTGTACCATTCTGCGTACCGTTTGTGTGCCAGTGCTAGTTGTCAGGCCTGTTTGGCACCCTATGTCACGGCTTGCTCTCTCCACTGGAACAGTGCGCAAAGAATTTGCAGCTTCCTTCATATCATCACTCAAATTACCAGATAGTTCAGGTTCAGTCGATGAAGGTGACTGGGCATCTGGCATAATCCCACTTTCTGAAGACTCGCAACGGTGTCCAGACAGGCCTGAGGGCCATCCTGTTTCAGATGCATTAGCCATCTCGAATGAAAATCCTGAATTGGTCCCATGATCCAGATTGATGATGTACCTGTGATCAGTGATTCCTTCATATGCTAATGGTCGCATTGCATCGATATGCTGTGTGGGATCGGATGTTATGTCCATTCCTAGTTCTGTGTGAGAAGCAAGATACCAAGAACTGGATCCTGCTTCACTGCCGAGGAGGCTTTCCTCACTGCTGGAATGACCAGAGCACCGCACACGGCTGCTGCCTCGACTGTTTATGGCTGTGCTGCTGTCGGAGTATGGTAAACAAGGAAGGAAGGGCAAAGAAAAGGAATCCCTCCTGTGGATGGGGGATTCACTTTCTACTGGAGATGTTTTGTTCGAAGAGTCTGGTGAACTTTCCATCAGGGCATCAAACTCTGAGATGGAAGAAATTGATTTGGACCTGTCAAAGGAAATCAAGACAGCAATATAATAATTAGACTTTCATAAAACTTTGCTGAAACATCAGAGTGATCAGTGTTTGTGGAATTTGCAACTCACCTTCGGAGGCTGTTTTTATCTTCGAAGTCATCCACCCCTTGCCGGTTGCATTCTTCTTGTTGTGTCTGTGATTTGGAAGTTTGCAATCCTTGTTAAAGCAAATTCAACAGTTTAAACAAAAAGGAACAGTAATGTGTACATGAAAGTAAGGTCACATATGGTGACAAAATTGAAGTGATTGTGTATGTATCCATAATCAGAATATATTTGACCAATTTTGATTTCATCCAGACTGTGGTTCCCTATATAAGTCACAACTTATAGGCCTGGTGTTGGCTTAGCGGTTAGGGTGGTGGCTTGGGATCCTAGGGTCCTAAGTTCAAGCCCCGTTTTCCGCTGAATTAACACTAGGGGGTTGACTCAGCCTGCCATCCTTCCGAGGTCTGCAAAATGAGTACCAGTGTAACAGCCAAAAAAGCTGCACATGAAGGGAAGGGTTTTCATTGGATTGATTAAATCTGGTATTGGTGTGGTGCAGGCATGATGGGCCAAATGGCCTCCTCATGCACCTTAATTCCTTGTAAATAATTGTAAAAACAGCAGAGACAAGCTCAATCCCAAGCTGTATGTTTGCATATAAAGCTATATTCATGTTTGTAATTGCATCTTGTTTATCTCTGTGGGTTATCACCTGATTGTGGTACTCCCGGAGATGTTTTACCCTTTGCAGTTTTTCTCTTGTGGGACCAGGATCAAGGATCAGGGCGTCCAGTACCAGCGAGTGGAAAGCAGGTGGGTGACTGCTCTTCTGTAAAATCGACTCGAGCGTGCTCTGTGTTCCAGCACCGAACCTCTCCCGATCTTTGTGTGGGTCAACATTTGATCCTCCTTGAAACATTGCAGATGGAGTCATTCTTTCCTTCTGGAGCTGCTTAAAAAGGCACACGTTGTGTCGAGGAAAGCTTTGAAATCAACGTTGTTTAACTGCAAGATCATAACATTTGCTGCACTTTTGGGATGGTGGTCACATCCCTGATGCAATTCCTGATACCATAACACTTGAATTATGTAGTCCTTCAGTTGTGCAGCTCCCTTCCTAACATGATCTGCTTTCTGTACACGAAGCATCTGTGTTAGAAAATCATCTTGATGATGTGGTCATCTGCTTAACATGGTTAGTAGGCAAGCTTCCATTTAATGTCCACAGGAATTTAGTGCTGTAGCCCAGTATCGGTGACCTGCATCATTATCTTAGATTGTACAGTTATTATTGTTAGAGAAAGCATTCACCAACTTGCATTGAAATGAGTGTCTTCGTTTTTTGTTTTTAAAAAATCTGCTGATGAAAATGGGACATTACCACTTTCTTTTATGCTTGACTTATGTTGCTAGATTTTGTTCAGGAACTTTCCACCCTAACAACTACAGTATTGATACATGGTCTCATCACAAAGTTGTTTTGTGATTTTGTTTGATCTGCATAAAAAGTCGGTGGTGTAATGGTTGGAATGTCCACTCCAAGTCTGGGAAGAAGGTGGTTGAAACCCGGCCGAGCCATACCAAAGACTTTAAAATGGTGCATGCTGCTTCCTTGATTGAGGTTCAGCATTTCAAAGGATTAGAGCACGGACATTCCCCATCGGTTGGCATCCATGGGGAGGAGGGAATTGAGAAAGGAAGTGCCATTGTGGCTTTGCTGGTACCCAGTGTGCCCTGGGAAGTGACAGCACTTCCCCAAAGTTCAGTGGCTGTGTTTGTCTCATTTAACAGTCCTGTGTTGTGTCTCGTGTAATTGTCTGTATGTCCAAATGTGTGAGATATGGGTGTGGCAGCTCCATGATGAGACTTGTATCCTGAAATAAAAATAAGTAAATAAAAAATGCAGGTTTGAAGAACCCTAGTTCTTGAGATAATGAAAGCAGACACCTTTGTAAAGGGCTGGATATTGGTACTAGGTCAAGCATATCAGAGAGGGCATTCTACATGTTACATAGTGCACTTGGGGAGTGTTACATACACTAATTGTAGATGTTCAAATGTGAAAAGCTTTTCCAGTCTATGAATCTATAGTTACCAATTGTATCACGATATATCATGAGCAACAAGCCAGAGGTAAAAAATACATTTTAATCGACACAAAAATTCCATTTTATTCCATTAATAACAAGACAGAAAAAAACATTTTATAAAAATGGAAAAAAACGTTGGGATGGAATTCCCAAAAAACAACCAAACAAGTAGGAAGGAATGACAAGATAGGAAGGACAACACAACACAACACCACAATCCTTTTACGGATAGCCATTATGACATATTTTGACATTTTTGTTATAAATGGCAATAGTAACAATTGTATGAAGATGTCGATGTTGGAGGCAGTTGTAGATTTGAAGTGCGAGTTGGTGTAATTAGCCCGTCCCCCGTGCAGAGGGAGACGGGGTTTTGCAATCGTGTGTGTGTGTGTGTGTGTGTGTGTAACAACTGGAAATAAGTCAGAGATGGTATCACCACATCTCACAGCACTCTCAGTACCAGAGTAGAGTTCATACAAGAGATTCATCAGTTTTGATGGCACCCCACGAAGACCAAGAATCCTCCAGAGGGCATCCCGATTCACTGCATCGAACGCTTTACAGAGATAACATAGGCTGCAAGCAGCATCTGCCAAAACTCTCTATCTGCGTTGGTGAGGACCCGAAGAGCAAGGATACGGTCAATCGTTGACCTCTTTGGTGTAAAGTCTGACTGCTCTGGACCCTGGTGCTCAAGCAGATGGTGGCAACCCTATCAAGAATTATCCGAGCAAAGACCTTGCCTGCAACTGAGAGCAGCATCACCCCTCGGTAATTGTTGCAGTCTGGGCGATCACCCTTCCCTTTCCGAGAGGGACAACAAGGCCCCTCTTCAGTCAGTTGCGATGATTCGTGTGTTTCCATGCTCGATGACATGAGTACAGCATTTCCACCAGCCTGGAGAAGTTCGGCATGGATGCCACAGATCACTGGAGCTTTACCCCATTTCAACCGGTTCACCGCAGTCTGTGTTTTACACAAATGAAGGTGGACCACAGTTTATTGGAGGGTCACCAATAGGGATAGTAACACCACTGACATCCAACTAGACAGCTGGTTCATCAGCCTGGTACAGCCGCTCAAAGTAACCAACCCAGCGAGCCTTCACTTCGGACTCCTCTGTCAAGAGCCTACCACTCTCTCCTCAAACTGCAGTACACTGAGGGACGGGCTTGGAGGAACGGAATGCGCGAATTCCCCTGTCAGGACGAGAATCACTTGACCACAGGTGATGCTCTACCCCCTCACAGATTCCTGCACATAGGCCTCCTTGTCCACCCTTGGTGCACGTGCAGTTTTACACCTCAGCTCCCTGAACAGCTCAGCTCTGCCATTCAGCCTGGCCCTGTGACTCTGGTCAATGGTATCCATCCCTTGAGAAACAAAATTCTTCTTCGCCCTCCGGTGAGTTCCAAGACATCCACCGGCAACATCAAGGACAGTGATCTTGAGGGTACTCCACAACTCTTCAGGATCCCCCGAAGCACCCAGACCCCCCAAATCTCCACTCAGCTTGTTCGCAAACTCCTCAGCTACCCTCTCATCCTTGAGTTTGCCAACATCCAGCCTAGGCTGGGATGGTACCATTCTCCTGGATTTAAGCTGCAACTTCAGAGTTGCTACAACAAGCATGTGGTCAGCATTGAGGACTGAGCACTTCGGTCGATCCTGCAGTTCTGGATTATCCTCCTGCGACCATCAACAAGCACATGGTCAATTTCCTTTGCCACACCAGCGTTGGAATACAGATCCAGCGATGAGCCTTTGGGCGCTGAAACCATGAACCAGCCACCCTAAGTCCATGATTTCTTGCAAAGTCAAGGAACTTAGTGCTATTCTGGTTCACAGTTCCAGACCCATGAGGACCAACACATGTCTCATAACATCCCTATCAGTTCCAATCGATGCATTTAAATCCCCAAGACTTGAAGTGTATCTCGTCTGGGCACTGATCAACCACAGACTCGAGCATGGCAGAGAATGCATCCTTCATGGTGAGATCACTCGCCTCAGTCGGAGCACATACAGAGACCAGGGAAATGACACCCAAGGAGTGATGAATCCTTAGTCTCATAATAGTCTCGCTGACCAGTGTTATCTCAATTATCAATGGAGTCAGTTCAATGGACGCAGCTACAGCATCTCCTTGGGCATGGTAACCATCAGAGCGACCAGACCAATCGTAGGTTAACCACCACCATTATCTCACCGCATCCGGTTTCCAAATCCTCAGAGAGTGCTGCAATACCGATGTCCAAACGGTTGAGTTCAGATGATAATAGAGACAGGTGATCATCCTCTCTTAGGGATATATACATTCCAGGCACCCACCCAAAGGTACCGCCTCAGGTTAACCCAAGGAGACCAACGTCTGGTGCATGACACCTCAGCACCACCACGACTCACACAACCACAATCTGACCCTGGAAGATTACCCCGTGGTTTCCCTCCTAGCATCAAATATAGGGGGTCCCGAAGGCTTTGCCCCAATCCCGTCATTTTGTGAGCTGCCTTGCGAAGGGAAGCTGCACAGGAAGTCCTCCCATGGAGTGGGTTTTCAGATTTCTTTTTACTTTTGGTATGTTTTGCGGAATGAAGGGTTTTACGGTGGCCGGAGTGTAAATCCTGCCACCAATCTCCTAATAAAAAGTAACCCAACTGCAGGAGGACATCCGCAGACACAGTTTGGTACTAGGTATGGATGGCCGTTGGCTCACAAGGACCTTCTCCACCCTTTGACAGGTTTTTTTTTTAGTCCTGGTGGGTGTCCACTGTCCATATCATACATCCTCTTCACCAAGAAACTTGGTGGGGGAGACGGTTTAGTCCCCGACAACCCGACCATGAAACAGGTTAATACATGTTTGCATGGTACCTGTGGCAAGTCACAGATCTAATCTGACCTGACCTGCAGCAATCTGACCTGACTGAGCCTACTGTCCGCAAAGGACGGAGTGATATCCATCGCCAACATTAAATGGGCTTGTTCCCGCAAGCAACAACTTTTCCCGGCATTCGTGAAGCAAGTCAAAGGTCGATTCTTACAAAAATGCAAACTGCCCTCGAAGCCACAATGGGGCCCCAACCAATAATGAATCCGAGGGCACTTCAACAAACTAATTATATATCATTCCTCTATTCTGGTTGATTCAGGCTACTGACCCACCCAACATTTATCGTAAGAAATTAAAAAAGTTATTGTCAATTAATTTTTAAGTTTATCAAAGATCCTTTGGAAAATTAAGTGAGTAAATGCTAAGGTGCCAAAAAAGTGGGTAAATACTGTTTATGTGCGCTTATGCAGGACTACAGCACAGGAAGCGATGGAAGACGAATACTAAAAGCGATAAATCACCTTATTTGTTCAATCCACCACTAACTAACACTTGGTTCCTTCAGAAAATGATAAATGCTGCAGGTACGACTCTCCGATTGGTGATTACAATCTGGAACAAAACACTGTACCATATTCACAAAGAGCTAAGGTGGCCATATTCAACGTGAGTGTAAAACCAGGCGTTGTCATGCAACATGACATCATCACCTTGGTGTGCTTTTGTGGTGTATTGATTTTTAATTGCTATTCTTCAGTTGGAATCATTGTAATTGCTTCAGCCATAATTGTGCTCGGCACGGTGACATTTATCATCATTTTGAGGATGAACAAATCAGCGATTTTGCGATTTCTATGGTACTTTAACAATGTTTTTTTGTGTATTTTTCATTCTTGTTAGTTATGGAAACGTTTGAGAATAAAAGGTATGGCTTTTAAATGCTTATGACTTCACTCTGTAATAGTTTTTAAGCATATTGTTTTGTACACATTTGAATCGGTGGCCATTTTTTCCCGTGCCATCTCTACTACGTATGGAGTACGATTGTACTCTATGATAAATTGGGAAATATATGGAGTTAAAACTCCAACATTGGAACTTTATTTCCAGATGAATTGCCACCAGGGTAGAAATATGGAAATGTACCATGATAAAGCTTACAAAGCTTACAAAGATGTGTAATTATCTAAAATGTTGGCAGACAGGATGCCCAGTTTAACGTCCATCCAAAGGATGAATCACCCTGCCTGTGAAATTACAGTTTATAGCTGGGTCAGAACTCAAACCCAGGCTTTACAGCTTAGAGGCGAGTGCCTCCAGCTGATCCTGTCATCCCATCTGGAGCATTAGTCATGAATAATCTTAGTAAGCATAATTCTGAGAGAGGTTTGGGTGAAAAATCTGAAATTAACACATTAAAGTGCTACTAAAATAAATTTGAACAAAATAAGAATTAAAATAGCAGTGTTAACAACCTTGAAGTGGGGAGTGGTCCCTAACGACTACATTACTCACCACACCTTTGGCTTTGTGAATTTTAAAGGACATGTCTCAGCACAAATAAGCAAATAAGAGCTGGGTTAGAGAAAATGCATGTCAATAAATAATAATAAACAATGTCACCCGTAGGGTGATCCGTATCTTGCCAAAGGTGACCACGTGTGACTTCTTTAAGGTCACACTGAGTGAACAGAGCTGCTATCCACCAGGAGCGACTCCTTGAGGAATATCTGCCTACGAGAGATTCCGATGAGAATCGTTCTACAGAGTAACCATGAAAAAATTGCGTTTGCCTCATAACGTCACCAAATCACATCATAATGTCTCAAGCTTGATATATCTAAGAAAGCACTCATCGAGTGTTCAATTTGAGGTACTACACGATATGGTTCCTAAAACTTGAAAATTTGACCTTGGGGTCAAATATGTTTGACCTTAGGCGTTAACCATGAAGGTCAAGGCCAATCGCCACCAAAAATTAATCAGCTGATGCCAGACCATGAACTATATTCCCATGAAGTTGAAGACGATCCGATCAATTAACTCAAAAAATAAGGGTTTCGTCGACTCTCCTGATTTGCGACAAAGTGACCTTGACCTTTGACCTTGACTTCAAAATTTTATGCGCTGAAAGGACCTCTATAGGCCTCTGATATGCGAAGTTAACAAAAATTTCCAATGAAAACTGTGCTCTGCAGAGTGATTTATACGTGATTACAGATAAAAAAAAAAAACAACAACCAAAAAAAACACATGAAGGTCAAGGCCAATCGCCACCAAAATTAATCAGCTGAGCGCCAGACCATGAACTATATTCTCCATGAAGTTTGAAGACGATCCGATCAAAATTACTAAAAAAATGAGGGTTTTGTCGATTACCCTGATTTGCGAAAATGTGACCTTGACCTTTGACCTTGACTTCAAAATTTTAGGCGCTGAAAGGGACCTCCATAGGCCTCTGATATGCGAAAGTTACAAAAATTTCCAATGAAAACTGTGTCTGCAGAATTTTTTTTTTCGTGATTACAGACAAAAAATAAAAAAAATAAAAAAAAAACATACAGACTGACTAACATATCTTGCAAAAACTTCGTTTTGGCAAGATAATAATAATAATAATAACTAGAACTACGTTGTCGATGGCACACCATCGCATATTCCGCGCGCACTGCTTTGTCCCATTAACCCTCGGTGTGAAATTTTATCTTGCAAAATGGATTGACTATTCTTTTTCTATTTGATGTGCTTTATTACCAAAGACTTACTATGTTTACTAAATCAGAAGTCATTGCAAGCATGTCAACATTTCATGAAACTTAATTTAACACTGTCCAGCAATATAGAACTGTGCATCAATTTAATCATAGGAATTAACTGTGTGTAATATTAATTATAATTATTCATAATCAATTAGATAAATACAGTAAAACCTGTGACTGTTTTCACTCATGGGGCCCAAAGAGTAAGTTCTTTATAAAAGAATTTACCATGTACAATGGTAAATACACTTAAAAAAAAACAAAAAAAATCAGCCCCATGACCACCCCCTCTGGCCCAGGCCCTAGGGGTCATATCAAAAATCCGACAGTGTTGTGCACTTCCCCATACATATATCTACTATGTCCCAAAGTTTCAAGTTCCTATTTCAAACGGTTGTAGAGGAGCTATTTTGACCCCCTATCCGCAAAGCACCCCCTACCCACCAAGCACCCTCTGATCATCATGTGTTTAAAAAAATATGTGTTTAAATGTATAACTCATAAATATGTTTGATTTAAAAAGCTATAAGACAATTTTTTTTTTAATCGACCCCAATGACCCCAACCCTCTGGCCCGGCCCTAGGGGTCATATCAAAAATCGAAAGTGTTGTGCACTTCCCCATACATATATCTACTATGTCCCAAAGTTTCAAGTTCCTATTTCAAACGGTGTAGGAGGAGTTACAGGGTAAGACGGACGTAGCGTACGTACGGACGGACGGACGGCGGAGAACCAATCACAATATCCCGCTTTTTCTTCGAAAGCGCGCGAATAATAATAAACTAGCCAAACCTGCGCTGCCGCGAAGTTTCTAGAGTGAGGGTTCGTTTAGGATGTCAATATATCCAGTGTTCACAATGTGATTTATAGAATTTCTTTACATACAATGTTTCTTTTTTACATTTTTTGTGTCAAATGCACCTTCTGAGGTAGTGAGCATGTACAGAAGAGGGTTTTACATTGCAGACGCTGTTTTCTAGGAGTGGCATTACGCCTCTCAGCGGTGACGACTGATGGTCTGTCGACGACAGACGTAATGACGTCAGTGAATGACCGATGATGTCATGACGTCATTACGCCTCTCAGCGGTGAAGTCACACGTCGCCGTGCAAAACAAATGTAAAAATTAGAAAATCGCCAAAAATTCCCACACCTGTCCTCTGGCACGATCACACATAGCCCATGCTGTACATTAGACCACAGAGCACCCGCATTCCGAAAGTGGCGACAATCCGTCCGGCAGTTTCGGAGGAGATACGTCCACAAAATATGGCTTAGCGTATTAATATAATATTGTGTGCCATTTACTGGCCTTCTGTTTATCAGGCACAACCTGGAAAGTGTGAAATTAAAATCTTCCTCCTTACATTATGGAAGGAATATGACGTAGACTCCCAAGCTTCCATGCACTGACCTGCTGCACCTTGTGTCGCATGAGCCGAAGTTGTTGTTCCCAGTCACGGCGTTCATGCTCAAACCGCTCCAGAAGTTCAGCTCGCTCACGTGCCCACGCTCGCTCCCCGGCATCGAGCCGGCGCCACAACTCCACACACCGGGCCTGGAGCTCTGCGAGTAGGCCTTGCTGCTCTTCACGTTCAGCCCGCAGGGCCGACATGAGCTCCACTTGCAGTGGACCTTGTTCTGATGCATCTTCCAGCTGGTGGAACAAGACTAGGTCACCCTCCCAGAAATGTTCAAAATAAAATTCCTGTTAAT
Source organism: Eptatretus atami (assembly GCA_035128595.1). Classification (NCBI taxonomy): domain Eukaryota; kingdom Metazoa; phylum Chordata; class Myxini; order Myxiniformes; family Myxinidae; genus Eptatretus; species Eptatretus atami. The sequence continues at coordinate 95,065,053 of CM068961.1, forward strand.
CAAATCTGGGATTCCAAAAACTTGATTTGTAATCCAAGTAAATTTTCATTACATTCGCAAATTTTGCTGATAGTCACTTATGAAGTCTGCATGTTTGATTTATATGAAAGATTTAGAGCAGCGACACCATCATTAGTTAAGAAATGAAACAATGTTTTGATCATTCACTGCGGCTGTTGATAGAAACAGAATTAATGTCTCACTTGTGCCATGAGAAACTTGAGTTCAGCATGCTCCACCTGCCAGGCTGCCTTTTCAGTAGCATACTGCTGCTGCACCTCACGGCAACCCTTCCTTTCCTCTGCTAATTCCACTTCAAGTTCCTCAACGACAGCCCTTAAGTCCAGGAGCAACCTGCGACCATCTCCGGCCTGCCAGGAACACGTTTCAGGTTCTTTCTCACTGTGGAATTATTTCTCACCTCATTGTTTGGGATATTTGTCAGGAGTTCTACTCACCTGGTCCCATTTTGTGAGAGTTTCCAGCACAGACATCTCCTCTTTCTTGTCACCGAAACTTTCAAAGAGAGACTGGATACCGCTGTCCTCTGTAGCTTCTGATTGTGTGGAAGCTACGGATATCTCTTGTATATAAACTGCTTTATATACCGTTCAAGCATGGCCGTGCGTGTTAAAACATGGGAATTCTTCGCGATTTTCTTTGTTGCTAATCTAACTGATCAGATAGGCTCAGTTACACAGTCACAGCCACACACAC
>CM068961.1:95075917-95103639 GCA_035128595.1 Eptatretus atami
TATATATATATATATCGTGGATCATTTAGTTTTAAGGAATAGCCAATCAGCATCTTCGATATGGAGGCCCAATTAAGCAGGTTACCTGATTGGTTGTAAGGTAGGTATAAATGTAATATAGTTATAATATGATAATATGAATAAGGAAAAGACATAAATTTACATAATTAAAGATGAAGTGCACCGCGTGACCTTCACAAACCTCCATCTTACAGAAGAAATTTCTAATAAAAATTAAAAAATATTGTTTGGCAATCGTGCTTACATTTGAAATTCAATGCAGATAAAACCTGTTTGGTGCCATGCAAACATTTAATAAATCAAACCCGTCAACCGTCCAATTCGCAAGTCCGCGAGATTAATGACACGATCACGAGGATAGTCACGGAGAGCGCTAGCTTGCAGCACAGTAGAAAAAACATGATTCTACGAAAATGGTAAGAAAAAAGGAAAAAAGTTGCGGTTTGTGGTGTGGTTGTGGTTGTGGTCAGGCACCCGCAGTGGTCGGCTGCTTTTGCATTCTGAGTTAAGTTAAATGTTGTGTTTGGTGCTTTGCATTTCCCATATCTAAGTGCTTGTGCATAACGCTTACCTCTGTGGTAATTGAACTGCTTTAAATGCGCGACTTTGTGGTATCTTCAGGCTGCTCGTATTTTGTTGTTGATAGTTAACGTGATGATCGCAGGTCATCAGCCTACTGTATCTTATTTCAAAGTGCACTGATTCCGCGTGCCACTCCCCTTTAGTCAATTGTACTGCTGGTATATATTAATTTTCGAATGCCATTTCGACAACACCTGTTAATGCACCTGAATGGTGCCGAATTGTCTAACTCATTGAATATAATGCATTGTAATGTGCACTTTGTTGCGGTTTCTCCTGCATTCGAATAATTTTATAAGGCCCAAAATATCGGAACATATATTAAATCTAGCTGAGATCAATTTGGTTGTATGCGACGGCAACCTCAGTATAGATGCGTCAATGCGCATGAATACAATAGCTACCGGGTATCAAAAATTAAATATTTAATTGTGCCTCACCCATCCAGTTCAATATGTCCCCCTTAATACTGAGCACTGGCGACGGGCCTGCACATCATCGCTCCGTGCTGGTTCCCCATCCCCGAACTGTACTCCCCGCCATGAAGAGACGCGCCGAATCGAACCGTCCGTCGAATCGCCACCAACCGTGACCGCTCTCTCTCTCTCTCTCTTCTCTCTCTCATCTCTCCTCTCATCTCTCCTCTCTCTCTCGTCTTATCTCTCTCTGGTCTCTCCTCTTCTCCCCTCTCTCATCTCTCTCTCTCTCTTCTCTCTCTCTCTTCACTCTCTCTATATCTTCCATCTCTTCGTATCTCTCTCTCTCCGTCTCCTCTCTCTCTCTCTCCTCTCTCCTCTCTCTTCTTTACTCTCTCTCTCTCTCTCTCTCTCTCTCCTCTCTCTCTCTCTCTCTTCTCTCTTCTCTCTCTTCTCTCTCTCTCTCTCTCCTATTATCTTCTCATCGTTATCTCTCTCTCTCCTCCTCTCTCTCTCTCTCTCTCTCTTCTCTCTCTCTCTCTCTCTCTATCTCTCTTTATCTCTCCATCTCTCTCTCTCTCTTCTCTCGATCTCTTCTTCCTCTCTCTCTGTCACACCGCTCCGTGACAAGGAACTACAACGAACCCAGACTAACCGACTGTAGGGCCCGGACCCGCGTACCCGACTCGACGACTTCACCAGCCGCCTTGTCCCGAATCGAGCGGTTCTGTGGCGCATCACCATGACCCGGCTCAGTCGCCAGGAGAACACGACGATCCGTTGGTCCAGCGTCGTGAACCGGAGCTCTGCGTCGCTGTGTCCCGTTTCTCCACTTCCTGACCAGTCGTGGTTAACAGGCGCCGATGAGGAACGTACGAGTGTCCGCCAGGGTACCTCATCATCGGAGAAACCTCTCCACCGTGTGGGTCGCCATTGTTAACACCAAACTTGGCGCCTTTGAAATTCGCAGATCGGGTCCAGCTCCAGCCCTCCGCCACCATCCCCGTAAGGTCTCGCGGTGTTTACACAACACTCGTCACCGGAGACGGATGAGATTCCGTCGCTCGTTGAGGGGACTGCGGCCACGTCCGGGTCACCACGGTGGATCAACCTGTAGGCTTGATCACCGACATGGTCTCTCGCATGAGCGGTATCGTCCTCCATGGTCAAAGCACTCAGGAGACCTTCGAGGCGGGAACCACAAGCTCGAGCAGCCTCGATCGGGGAGGCCCACAACACGGCGGGATTCTTTTCCCTCACTTTTATCTTGCAGTGTTGTTGTTTTTGTTTAGGGCGATATTTCCTTCGCACACAATTAGATTAGCAGATTTTCAACATAAGATTAAACTCACACGAAATCGGTTGTATAAATCGATGAAATATTTATTCGATAAGAGTCTGAGGTATTCAACAAAAAGATCTTTGGTGGGCGGAGCTAATTCATCGCGTGAGTTCTTGCTTCCTCTTCACGTTTTATCTTTTAGTTGTTTTGTTGTTTTAGACGCGATTATTTCTTCCACACGTTAGAAGTTACAATTTTTCCAACATAAATTAAACTTCAGCACGAAACGGTTTGTATAATCGATGAAATATATCTCGATAAGCACTGAGGTATTAACAACAAAAAGAAGCTTGGGTGGGCGAGCTATAACTCGCGAGGATTTCTTCTTCCTCCCATTAATCTTCTTCTTCTTCCGTTGTAGTTTTTTGAACCGGATGGTTTCACTTTCCAACTTCCAATCAGATTCATTCGACAGAAATTAATACTTAACACACGAATAAACTTTCCCGATAAAACCGGTGAAATTTATATTCTGACAGAGAGGAAGAATTAATTAATTTATATAAAGTCGGTTCTATTGGAGTAGTGAAACGTATTAAATAATAATCCGATCGCGTAAAAAAACCTTTTCGGGCAGTTTTCTCGTCGACGTCGATCGCCGAAAAACCCTTTCGCCTCGTGGAAAAACAGACTAAAAGTGGGAGAGAGTTTTCGTGCGAGGAAGAAGAAGAGAAGAAGAAATCACTCGATCCACAAAGGAACGTGGTGCTGGATGTTTCCAAAAAAAGTTTGTTGATGAGGTTATCACAAAAACTTGGTGGAATTAGTTGGCGATTCGATCTTGGTTCCCAGGTTTGAATCCAGATCGACCTGTCAAGTGGATACAAAACGTGAACTGTTTCAGCCTGGCGGAGGGGGATGTCCCTCCGCGACTACCGGTGTAATGTTCGGATTGTGTTTTCACCTGGAGACACACTTGACCTTCAGTAATCAAAGCTTAGGTGTCTGGTTCCACCAAAGGGGTTAAACTCCCCTTCTAACATTTTCAGGAATTATAGATCTCTCATTCCAAAATCATTGAGGCGCCCTAAATCATTGTTACACTAAACCTTACTACTAGTGTAGCTCCTGGTAAGTGGTGTTAAGGGACCGAAGCGATTGGTAGAAGGCAGCCTGCTTGAATGTACGTGCTGCGACCACGGATGGATGGAAAGTAAAAATGTTACCCTCGTGGTTAGTGAGAAAATAAATTAAATAATTAGAGTCAATCACAACGACCACATCCTCCCTTGCTGGTCCCCAAATGTTGGTGGTGATATGTAGTGTGTAGCGGATTCGAACCGACGGGGTCATAGTCGCACGGACGACGTGAGTGTTTGGGTTTGAAGGTGTTTGTAACGTGAATCGTCGGTTCGAGTTCACCGTTCTCAATCGCAGAGGCGAGACCGTTGCCGTGGACACCGAGGCGAAGGACGACGTCGCAGAGACCGCCTAACTTTTCCCCCAAAGGTCTGCTGCAATCTCAATCCCACGCTGGGATTTCCGGCAGCGAACGTAGCGGAGGTGAGAGGTGCTTTTGTCCTTCATCGCTGATTATCATTTTAATTATGTTAACGGGTGATTTGAAAAACACAGTTTTTATCACAATGGTAAAACGATGTAAGGATGGTTTCCAAAAATAATGTGACACAAGGAAAGGGATGGTGCAATGGGCATGATCGTGTGAAACCATGCCGTACATGTATTTAAATAATGATTGTTTCCTGTCCTTATCCGTTCCGTCCATTTGCAATGAGAGTACATGTACTTAATTTTTCCATGTAACGAACTGAACCAGTGAATACAAACAAGTTAAAACCCACTCACATCAACACACACACTGCACTCACACACACACACTCAACACACAGCTCACAAAGCACACTCTCACACACACCACTCTCACACACTCACACACACACACACCTCTCACACACAACACTCACACACACACTCATCACACACACAGCACAACACACTCACCACACACACACTCTCAACAAATCACACACACATGCACATCACTCACACACCACCACTCAAACACACACTCAAACCACTCACTCACTCACACAACACACACATACTCTCACACACACACACTCACACACACACACAACACACTCACACACACAGCCACACACACACTCACACACACACTCACACACACATTAACACTCACACACTCACTCACTACGACACTCTCTCACACAAACACAACTCACACACACACATCTCCTCACACAAGTCACTCACACAAACTCTCACACACACACACACACTCTTCTCACACACACACACACACACTCACACCGCACATACACCTCACTCACACACACTACACACACTCCCACAACATCACTCTCACACAAACACACACTCACAACCACACTCTCGACACTTACTCACTACACAACACACACTCACACACTCTCGTACAGACACATACACTCACACACTGCACATACACACACACCTCACACACACACTCACTCACACACTAACTCACACACACCTTACAAGCAAACACACACACACTCACCCAGCACTAGGGTTTTGTGTGGTTGTTGTTTCGTGCTTTTGGAGTGTTGTGGCGAGCGCAGTGTGTGCAAGTGTGTTGTGGAAGTGTGTTTTGTGAACGGTGGGTGTGGTGTGGAGAGTGTTGGTGTTGTGTGGTGTTGTGTGTGTGTGTGTGTGTGTGTGTGTGTTGTGTGAGCGTGCATTGATGTGTTGTGTATGTGCATGTGTGGAGTGTGTGGTGTTTGTGTAAGAGAGTGTGATGTGAGTGGTGTGTAGTGAGTGTGTGCGTGTATATGATGCCGTTAGTTGTGCTTGCGTAGACGGAATAGGTGTACATCTCCAGGGAAGGCCGGCTTCGCGCCCTGGCATGTTCGACGTCCCGGTCGATGTGTGGAGTACCTCATCCGTAAGAGTAGGTGTAATAACGTTGGACTTTGTGTGTGGTGCTAGTGAGTGACGCTGTTAAGCGAGGTCGTGTAGAGTGTCTTATAGGCCTAGTGTAGAATAGAAAGGGGCGATTGTGCCTAATACCGTATCCCGCACGTCCAAGATCTGAACGAGAATAAGGCTCAGTACAGGCGGCCGGTGAGACGTATGTGAGCTCGGAGTCGCTGTCGCTGTGCGGTGTGACGCTGTTAAATAGCCGTTACTGTAGAGTGAGGGTAGTAAGGGTAACAGATACTAGAGTATCTTCAGCGTCCGCCTCGCTTTACTAAGGTAGGTGGTATCCTGATCACATCAGCATAGTCGCCTTCCCGCCCTCTCATTGGCGCCTAGCTCTTGCGCGTGGATTTACAGATCAGGCTTCACGTTAAACCTCTCCTATGACGGTTACTCACGCAATGGGCGCTCCTCGCCGTAGTACGGGAGTGTGTCGTTGTAGAGGACACAGTGCTAGATTGGCTGAAGGCAATGCGACGGGACTATCTCATGCGGTGTACTCACAATGAGGTGAACATGAGTAGTCACTAAGGGAGTCGGAGTGAGTGGCCCAGCTCATGGGCTTTACACTGTTAGACGGCCTGGAATTCGCTGATCTACGATTGTGTGAGGTAAGCAGCTGCTAGTACGTAGGGGTAGTGCAGGCCACGAGAATCAAGATAAGCGGCACAACTCGGATGATCGTGTAGTGCAGTATCGTGGAGCGTGTGCTGCAGCTACTGCGGTATTCATCCATTGATAGGACTACAGTTACAGCGCAGTCGTTGTGTGATGTAGAAATAAGTCTTGGGATTCAATCTGGTGTAAGCGGCATGTCTGTGTGGTTGATCTTTAATTAGCTAGAGTTGCGTTTCGAGGGGGTGATACTACGATTTTGTCAGAGGTTGTGTGTGTGAGTGTGTGTGGTGTTGAGGTCATGTGTACACGGTGTGACGGTGTGTCAAGTGAGTGAGTTTGATACCGATGCAGTCTGTGGTGGTGTCGGTTTTAAGTGAGTGTGTGTGAAGTAGTTACGATGCTCCGAGTGAGAGCTTTTCATGCTATCTTGTGTTCGGTAGAGTCTAGAGTGTTAGATGATCAGTTGCCAAATAAGTTAGTTGCCGCCTCAGCATAGCCTTAAAGAATAGTCGTAGTTGTGTGTGATGTGACTGTCGTCTGTGGAGTGTGTGTTGTGAGTGTGTGGTAGCTCCTGAGTAAGGTAGAGTGTTATGGGTCATGAAATCACTCCAATTTGTCTGTTGGATCGGGATAAGCTCCTCGGATCGAAGGATCGGTAGGGAGCATTAGGACGTGTTGGTGTATTGGCTCGCTAAGACATGATAGCGCATAGCCTTGCCGAGCGTTAATGACTAGCGGCATCACCTGAGGAGGTCCTTGGACAGTGTGCGTGGAATGGGATAGTTCAACGGGTGTGAGGTGGAAGCTTGGTATGTGAACGTGTTATTGAATGTCTTTCAGGCGGATCGCCACTCCTCTAGATCATGTCGTACTCGAGATGACTTCAGTAAGCTCGCACGGTTTGTTTAATTACAGAGGGGCTTACCGTTCAGGCATTAGCTGTTCCGTCGTGTGTCCGTCAACACTTTATCCCGTCCAAAGACGCCCATGCGTGGGCTGTAGCTATCGTCGACCCTTGACTAAGTTTGATCAGTACAGGTCGGGCGTTCATTTCAGGCATGGCCAGATAACAGAGGTTTGCGAGAAACTAGTTCCTAGATGGTACCATTGGCCATTACGTGTGGGGATGATGCCAACCGGGCCTGACGATGCGCGATGGTATAACATCGGATTGGTGATTCCGAAATCATATATGTACGCTTGCGCATCAAATTCAATCAGAGTGATATCAGGAAATTCGGTATTAGGTCCTAGCTGATCGTATAGCGTCCACCGGAGGTCTCAATGGTTGGCAGATGCCAGTGTGACTTTGGCACTGCGTTTGTGGGGGATGGAACCGTGCGGTTATCCAACGTCAGATGGTATCCGAGGGGTCCTATATTTGTGGGATGTCCAAACAGCTCCTTCTTAAATAGAGAGTCTGCTGAGGATGAGCGACCACACGTCTACCCGACTATAATAATTGCTCACACATCCGCAAAGCGCAAATGTGAGATTACGCGTTTGTACTCAGCCCGTAACGCATAATACTCGAGAAGATGGCTATCATGAAGATTCACGAATCCGCACGTGTGAGGAGCAAGCACCTGGCTGCACCTACTCTACCGATGCCCTGGCGAACTGCAGCAGAAGTACGCTGCTCATAGGCTGGATTCACAACTGCCCCGCAGAGCGGTGAATGCTGGGTAGCTATTGGGGATGTTGTGGGTACTCAATCGCCAGGCTTACCGGCTTGCCGAGCCGTGCACGAAAGCACGTGGGTACGGTCGGGGTTCTATGGCGAAGTTGGTTCCAATGTGTGCCAGCTATTCGAAGTACATGTACACTTCCCTGACTTGCACCAGAGTTGGACTGTACCACGACGATGCGTTTTAGAGTCGCCTGCCATACACCGCGTCTATGGGCTTCTGATTGCAGCTGGACTGTTAGTGCCAAGGCATGTGGGCGTGATTCGTGTATATTACCGGTGAAACTCGATGGGAAGTCCTTGGCAAGACTGTAAGAGCGTATACCGCAATTACAAACCTCAAAACGCATCTAGCTGTGATCCGGCGTCTAGGGAAACCTCTTGGTCACGGGCGTAACCGAGACACGAAACTTCGAGCTCGACGAGGCTCCGACTGGCTCCCTTACAGCCACAGCAGCCAGCCAACGGCAGACACATCAGGCCCTCGTGAACTCTGATAGCGAGCAGAGACTGCGGAACTGAGGTGGGCAGCGGTCATTCGTCTAGTTCGGCTACGAGGGTCTTACATCTGTGACTTATCGTTATCCTAGTCAGCCGGTATCCCTGCGTTCTGCACCCGGAGATCGAGCGCATTCCAACGGCCGGGTCATCAGACCTTACCGTCTTCGCGAGACTTCGGAACTGCGGGGATCCCTCCCCGGGCTATCGTTAAGAGATGTCGAAACGAACCCTTTCGGTCGCCGTATGTCGAAGACGAAGTTCACCAGAGTCAAACGCTAACAACTAGTTAGTTCATCAGGTCAGTGAGCCTGACCCCACAGCACGGGATATCGTCCGGGGAACGCGCAGGACTGGGGCTGAGACACGTATGTGGTCCTTTAGCACTGATTGTCAAGCATGATCCGGCGTCATGTTTTGGAGTAAAAGTTATCTTCTCTCCGGGCAAGTTATTGTTTGGTCTCAGCGATGGCCAACGGCACTAGGATCGTACACTCACGCTAATCGCGCCTAGTTTATTTAGGCATCAGCAGTATTCTTTGATAACCGAGGTACACGCCGATACTGCATGTTGGAAGAGACTCGTGGGTCACAGCAACCAACGTTACATTCAGGATCGTAGGGCTGTGACTGCCAGAACAACGAGATGTACAGCTTGACATCGACCCTACCAGTCCTTTAACTCAACGCGCCCTTATCCTTTACCAAGGGGACCCGGATTGATACCTGAGTGTTCGCACTAGTACCGGCGGTTTAATTACGGTTGTGCACACATACGAATGCTAGCTAAATATCTGAGCCTCAGAGTCTTGCGAACACTGTATCCGTTACGGAACCCCATGACGGATGGTGAGGCTAAGACTACTGCCGGTGTATGCGCTTCTGAGACCTTGTGACAGCTTACGGACACCGCTCAACCGCCCGACTGAAGGTATGCCAGCTCAGGCGGCGCTGCCGTCAGAGCGAGATGGCCGATGGACACGCTAGCCGATCACCACCTGACCAATTCGCGCTACAGTCAAAGCTAGGTTCATTTCACTTCTGCTCCTAGACCTGCGCCATCATCTCATCGTGCAGCAATCTGGCAGCGGCGACATCAGAGGCAGCACCGGTGCAAGATATGCCACGCATCAGCTTGGAAGACCCCGGAAGATTGGTGGTGAACCAGACACAAGTCTAATTCACGACACCAGACTGTGTAACGCTCGATCTGTGAGGACGACGCATGCCACACAGCACTTCGTAGGTAAGAGGTAATGGTTAAACCCTCACGGTGTTAAATGCTAGACGTGCAGTGACGAGCCATGGCAACGTGCTGAAGTATATCAGGGATAGCACGACTAGATGCACCGACACCGGGGCGATACCAGGGGATCAAAGTCGGAAGGGAACCTCGAGCACTACGCCAATGGGCCATGGTAAGACGAGCATACTTGGAGGAACGGGTAGCCTGGAACAGTTGTGCTTACACGGGTTGCCAGTCTATCTTGTGCGGGCTACCGCCGATGCGATCGGGCCCCTGCTAGTACTCTGAGACGATTGGCACACCCGCATTCCACCCGGAGAGAGACTTACCCGGTATTTTGTAAGGGATGCGCACTGACATAATCATCTGTGAAGATCGCTCGACCTACACCTCTAGCGAGGGCTATAGAGATAGATGTCATTAGAGCAGCATCCACACACACAGCAGCGGTCTGAGTTGATGCTAACGAATGGCCAGGACATACGAACAGAAGCCCCAAGTCTTGTGTGGTATCGCTAGGTGTGATTCTTTCTTCTGTTCTATCTTTGGGAGCTCTTCTCGCACGAAGCTGGATCCTCATGGTTCTCTCCCACTCAGGCTATACGTATTGGGGATGTACTGTTTTCTTTCGAGGCACCGGTTGCAACTAGAGTGAGTAGAATGAGTTCGGGTGCAATTACGTACGAGAAGTGACTGAGACAAGAGAGATAACTGCCGAAAAGGTTTTACGATCGGATTATTATTTAATACGCCTTTCAGGGGACTCCCACTCCGAAGTATGAATCCGATTTTATATAATTATTTAATTCTCTCTTGTCTAAAATATATATTTCACCGGTTTATGCAAAGTTTATTCGTGTAAAGTATTAATTTCTGTCGATAAGATATCTGATGGAAGTTGAAGTGAACACGGGTCAAAATCAAGGCTATCAATGGCGTCAAGAAAAGATAATAATGGGAGGCAAGAAGATCCTCGCGAGTATTAGCTCCGCCCACTAAAGCTTCTTTTTGTTGTAAACCTCAGATCTCTTACGATAAATCTTTCATCAGATTTATCACAAACCGTTCGTGTGGAAGTTTTAATTTATGGTTGAAAATTGTAATCTAAACTGTGTGGAAGGAAAATCGGTCCTAAAACCAACAACAACAACTAAAAAGATAAAAGTGAACGAGAAGAAAGAATCATCGCGAGAATTAGCTCCCCACCTAAAGCTTCTTTGTTGTAATACCTCGAGATCTCTTATCGAATAAATTCAGTATGACGATCGATTCGAAGATAGCATAGCGGATCCCCCTATCATGCGTGTGAAGATTTTAACATCATATGTTGAAACATAATTATTAGTAATCCAGTGCTCATTCATACTAGTGTGGTGGATAGGAAATATCGGCCCTAAAGCAACAATCAACAATGCAAAGATAAAAGTGAAGCAGGAAGAAAGAATCCCGCCGTGTGTGGGCCTCCCCGATCGAGGTCGCTGCTTGTTGCAAGGGCACAATAGACCTCGATGTATAGCTACAGCGTGTCCACGCTCCGCGATTGGCTGCTTGAGCTTGGTTGTAGCTGTAGGATGAGGCACCTGGCTGTATGAGGTAGGGCGCAGCTTCAGTGTTCAGTGACATGGAAGCCGGATCCAACTCATGTCTTTAATCAATTAGGAGGCATTTCGCCTCGTTTAGAAGCCCTTGCCACCTCGAGTAACTGTGTGCACCTTACTGAGTAGTAGAGCCCTCAATACCAACGCCAGGTAGCACCTAGACGCATAGGACAAACCAAGTGACAAGCGTCGCGGCCCGCGGTCTAAAGTCTGGAGGGGGATCTGCTATCTACGAGCCCAAAATAAGTTAGCGGACGGGAAATTGCATGGCATCAGTAATGGACTGCGTACTAGATCGAGTGTTGTGTAAACACCGCGAGACCTACGAGCGTAGGTTTGGGGTCGGTAATAGAGTGGCTGAAAGCTGACCGATCTGCGACATTTCAAAGACGCGCAAGTTGGTGTAACATAATGCGGACTGTCGGCTATCACCGGTGAGCCCAGCATGATCATGTCGTATGCTCGATGATGTTGAGGCTTAGGTTCTCTTGCGAACAACTGGGACACCTCGTCGTCCTCATCGCCCTGTTAACACGATGGGTCAGGAAGTGGACGAAACGGGACACAGCGACGCGAGCCCGGTTCACGACGCTGGGACCAACGGAATCGTCCGTGTTCGGTGGCCATGCGAGCTGAGCCGGGTCATGTGAGCGACACAGACGCTCGCACTTCGAGGACGAAGGGCCTGGTACTTGGGGAGTCGTCGAGTCGCCGGTACCGCGGGCTGATTTTTTTTTTTTTTTCTCCGGCCTGTCAGAATAGGTGTCGTACGTAGTGGCCTGGGCACACTCGAGGGGCTCAGTCGACCTGATAAGCCTCCGCGTGGTCGCCAGGGGGCATCGGATGTCTAGTGACTGTGATGCCAGCCTCGCCCGCTGAAAGCTATACAAGCAAGCAATTGGAAGATTTTGGGATTGTGACCCCATCATCCCTCAGACGCAAGCGGAACGTATCCTCGATTGCACCGACAGGGTTACAGCATGCTATAGGTGGACATCGGGAGGCCAATTAGTCAGGTGCTTGGAGGAGAATGAAGAACGCTCTTGGCTTGGCTAGTAGAGACAGTATATGGAGTGAGATCGCACCGAGGGCTGGGGTCTAGAGCAATGGTGAGAAAGTAGGCTAGACGTTCCACGGGAGAGTAACTGCGTGCAGGAGAACAGATCCTCGCATCGTATGCTGAGCAGTACCGTCTGGGGCGTATGCACCTAGCACATGGATCGGGCTGGGCGGGCACTAGCCGCATGCGAGGGCGCAGTTGATCCAAGAGAGGCCCTATATCACACACGGAGGACCATTACCCGGATGCGGAAGCAGTTAACCCGAAGCTGAGAAATGTTGAGAGTATTTTACTGTTTGTGTCGTACTCATCACGTATTGGAGCTTTAATCGTAAAAGGCGCGTAATAGTACTAAACATCTCCTCTCCACGGATTCATATATAACCGGCAGGATCCTGTTGGCACCGACGATTCGCGACGTTAAGCACATGAAGTTCTTAAATCCTAAATCAGACGAGACATCAATCTCGTACGTCAGATGTACCGGATCTACAGTAAACCACGACAGCCGTTTTCTATGACAACTCACCTTAATATGTCCAGTAGAACGAGTGCGTCTAAGGCGCAATTTGCATATTGGCAGCCTAATGGCTCATAGCCGCGGAACGGCGGCGAACCCTCGCAGCCAGAATGGGGTGGAAGCGCTTATGCTGATACGGTTACAAGCGGATAGGGACACTATGACAAGAGCACGGAAAGACCCATACCTAAGAGGATTGCGATCCGGCGTTGAGAAGTCGCGAGTCACAGCAAACCCGCACGGTGTGCACCCCATTGCCACGCTTAAGCACAAATGGTACGCGGATGAGTAGAGTGCTGGGGGCTATTCGCAACGAGGAATTCGCACCGGCATGTCATATCTGGGGCCACATCGCTCAGCGCAGCTTGATTCTATGGTAGACGTCACGACATTGTATACTCAGCCAACACTCGGAGGCTGCTAGTGTGACTCAATCTCAGGAGGTACAGTCTGGCATAAATACGAGCAGGATCTAGTCCATGAGGCGTTAGGTTAAGCGACTCTTGTTTGCGGTGCGCGAGCATACGTGCATTCGCGGCAACGGAAGCGCACGCGTCTGACCTGCTATTCGTGTCGAGTTTGATGCGGCATGGCGTGCATCGATGAGCGATGCGACTGACAGACTCGGTGTTAACGTCGATAGATGAGAAGCTCGTTTAGCGATGGCTCAAGAGCATCGATCACGTGCTACGAGAATGGTACGAGTAGGCATCCTTAACCATGGCAGTAGCTCGTTAGGTTTAAGGGCATATTTGGGTAAATGAGGCTAACGTACTGACGCGGTGGCTCTGCAAAAACGCCATTGTCATATATTCAGTAATCAGAACCGTAAAAGGCTATAGTACGCTCCCCTTGAGACGATAGAAGCGGATTAAGAGTGCGTAGCGTCGAGTAGTCTTAGCACGACATTCAGCTGAACCCATGAGCCACGTCAGGTACACGCGGCGCACTGAAGCCATGAAGAGCCATCAGAACGAGGGAGCTGTCTCTCTAGCTAGAGCGCATCAACTCCTGTAGTCGAATTACGAGACATGTCGGTGACGGCGCACCACCCAACAGGGGAGTCACCGCGCGTAAGCCTCGACAGGGTGCCATAGTGAGCGATCACAGTGATAAGTTAGACACTGGCACGTGAACCAGCTCCGGAGAGTAAAGATTCTTGACCCACGAGGTGCAGTATAAGTCAGCCAGACTCATGGGTTACTGGTTCAGCTTAGGCTCTGTTAGAATCCATCGTTCATGTGATAGCAGAGAGGCGTAATCAGGCCACGGATGGAGTAGAGAGAGAGAGTTAAGACGGGCGGACTGCTACTCAGCTCTATCGGAGCCAGTCGATGTGTGCTGTTCGATATTCAGAAGGCCCTGACTCAGATCGGGCGCCGTCCTCTCATCGCGAGTGTAGCTATCCAGTTCGGGATGGGCGAACGCAGCACAAGGAGCGATGAAGTGCAGGCCTGTCGTCTACGCAGTACGACTCAGTAATTAAGGGGCGACTTATTCATGAACTGGAATGGGGGGCACAATTATAATTAATTAAATATTTTTGAAAACCCATCTACGGGTAAGCTATTGTAGTACTGGGCAATGTCGACATAATCTGCCTTATGTACGCTACTAACAATATCAGAAGGTCCTGCGTCATCAATTGGATGGTGCTGTGGCTTGTAGGATACTACTGGACAGTGCACTCCTGCCAGGCATAGGATGACGCTTGCCGACTTACATTTACAGCATCGGGATCTTCAAGGCTAATCTGATTTTGCACTCAGATAACGATATTCGGTAATGCAAAGAGAGAAGCCACGCAATTATCGTAATTGATAGTTGCGCGTTAGCATGCTGCAGTCACAGAATGCAGACTATTAATGATTAGACAAATTTGGCACCAATATTGCAGGTGCAGCTTATCCACAAGGTGCTTGCTCATCAGAACGATTCGATCCAATCCGAATATCCGGAGATGTATAGGCCAGATTGATAGCTTTACATTGAGCGAGAGCAGCAGTGGACATTGCGGCGAGTCATGAGGTTCGTTCTCAGTCGGCATCTAGCTCCGGTATAGAGCGCGCGCACTCACCGCATACCGAATTCGCCCCCTTGACGATCGCAGCGCTTTATGCTTTCAGCGAGTTTCCATCCGCGCAACCTGACGACAGTCACCAAGAATGGCAGCGCCGCGCATTGACCGAACGTCTGGCGACGCCTGCCCATCCGACCGAGACAGCGGACGTGAGATAGCACAGCACCGCGTAATCCCACGGTGTGCACGGACTCTCACGCTGTCCCGCTGTACGGGAGATAGCCCGGATTCCTTATGCATATCTGATCTGGTTCACCGCCGGATCGTTTCATCCAGCCCTTACTGGGGCAGACACCTACGATGAACCTGAACGAGAGCCAAACCTCGCCCGGCTGGCATACGGGACCATAGTTAACTGCATGGCGTTAACTACAACTTTACGTAGCTAGGCTGTCGAGGAAGCACGACCTGCTATTCATTCGGAAGGTGGTACTAGTATCTGCTGAACAGCTTTGACAGCGAAGGTGAGACGAATCAAACACGTTTAGCAGGCGGGAGCCATATGGCAAAAAACGCTTAAGTGCACGGAGCTACAGAGCCGTGCTGTATATCGTTATCGGCGCTTGTACTGGGGGATTCCTAGGTATTGACATTGATCGACGGGAGTGTTTCAGCAAAGCGACATGAGTGCGTGTTTTGAAATTGCATCTTAATGCATATTCAGCCACCCTTGCCATGGTAACATGCAACAATAGCTCAGTCGCGTAAGCTAGGACCCGTCCCCCGACGGGGGTGTCATGACCACAACCACAACCACTACCACAACCGCAAACCTTTTTCCTTTCTCAGTCCATTTTCGTATATTCCATTTTTTCTACTGCTCTAAGCTAGCGCATCTCCGATGATACAGTCGAATATGGCGGCGAATTCAGTCAGACTCGTGTCTATTCATCTCTGCCAGACTTTGCGTACTATACCACCACCTTTGTACCGTTCTAATGACGTCTTAGTCTAATATAATGTTGCCATGCATTCGAAAAAGCTCAATGGTTGTTGATCCCGTGCGTGATATCGTTAACATCTGCGCTGGCCGGGGCAACAACGGTTGACTGAAGTAGTAGCACGATTGCTATAACTACATAAGTCCCTTCGATGATAGCGCTCAATCATTCCAGGGCGGAATATTTCGTGGCTTAACGCAGTTCATAAGTGAAATCAATGGGTCGTTGCCAGCGTTAGTTAACGACATCGACCTGGTGCACTTGCACGCTCCTTATTATCGTCAAGATTTAGTCGTCTTTTCTTATTCATTACTATCATATATGTATATATTACATTTATACCTTTACTTACAACCAACAGGTAACCTGCTTATAGGGCTCCATACTGAAGACGCTGATTGGCTATTCCTTAAAAACCTAAATGATCCACCGATTATTAAAACCAACCAATCAACTATTGACATTCGACACGTAGGGTGCTGACTTGTGAATCCTGGGATCGTGGCGAGCTTTGTGGTACGGTGGCGTATCCCAGATTATTTACTCATCTTGCTTCATCTTGAGTAAACGACTGCTATTGAACTGCGGCTTACTTGTCCAGCTGGACGCTTCGCAAATGCATGTTTGCCTATCCTGTTAAGCACACGTTCGACCAGAGCAGGTGGCAAGCGCGACAAGCACTCTCCTCTTGACTGTTATTGCAAGAGAAGGATTTATTAAAGAGCAGTTTTCCAAGAGGCCGTTCTAAGTACGCAGGACTGTTGAACATCTGAATCTTCATTATTCTATTCGCGTGACGTTAACGGTAATCGACTCGAACTGATTGCAGCTAGTGCAGCGCTATCTGAACCGCGGTCGATTGAGAGTTGGCCCACATTCAAAATGAGGCTGCGACACATACCTGTGAGGCCTCGCGTGAGACTGGACGAGATGTCCTAAGGCTCGCGCGGTAGTATACTAACAAGCTGCCTACTTACATTACTCAAGACCATATCGCGTTGAGAGACGGGAAGGAAGTAACATAATAAAATGGTGGGGACGGTTGATTGAACTGCGCATGCCCACAAATTTGGCGGAGCGTCCACCGTCAAGACGAGTAACAGCCAGGCTGGACTCAGCTGAAGCCCTTGCCCATGCGATGGAGGGTCTGATACCATATAGCCATATGAAATGACCAAGCTTTACTTGTCATGAAACCGTCAATACGTCAGGTATCATCGAGCCTCTCTGTCCTTTCAACGCCATATTTATCTTTCGCACACTTAGCCGCGGACTCTCTCGCATGTACAGAGAATGAATTGCGTTTCATCGCTGGTCGAGATGGACGACATCTGATGTCTCTCAACGCGTATAAATATTTGTGTCTGAAAGACATGAGAGCATTTATTCCAGCCCGCCAAAAATGACAGTCCAACATATATGTCTTTCAACCCGGGACGGGGGAGTAACCGGCTGAGGTGACATGGGTACACAAAAAAGTAAATGCCATAGAATGAGTTCGACGGGAAGCTAAGCGTTGACATCAAAGTTACGTTCTTCAGCTCTACTTAAGCAGTAACACGTGTAAAGTAAAATTCTACTGATACTCTGCATCAGTTCCTTTCTAAACACACCACCACAACGATGGCATCGCGATCTTTTGTTATGGGACCGACCCAGCGCGTCTTTGATTGAATGCGGATGCTGATGTTGAAGGGTTTAGTTCGACACAGGTGATGACTCTCATCCATCACCCTCGAGTTCCAAGAGTAATTCTCGTCTTTCATGGCTGACCTGCCAGCTGTCGCGTCGCCACACCGCCGCACGATTGATCAGCTGTGGTATGCGTACACGGACCTTCAGGGGCCGGGCAGGATTATGGTGGTACGCAGCCGAGCGCAGGAAGCCGGGCATCGCACGCTAGAGGGTGAGGCCGGGGGCCGTGGCGCACAGGTGCGACGTGGGTAGCGCGCGACAAGGTGAGGGGTGGGCGAGGGGGCATAACACAGGGGTGCGGCCCGAATTAGGCCAAGTGAACGGATCCACGGTGGGGAAGGAGGGGCACTCTCGAGAAGGAGATCAACACGCTGCTCGCTGGCGATATTCATGACCAGTTGCGCTTGTGAGCCGTTAATGCTAGTACGGGTTCTGCGGGTCCGTAGGGTGAGTCGTTGGGTCGTAAGTGTATGCGGCTCACTAAAGAAAAGCAGCGGATGGCTACGATGTGATCATGGTACGGGAGATCATGAGGCCGGATTAGGCAGAATAGTGGGAGGGGAAAGGTCCCCTCTGTGCGCCAGCTTACAGAATGAACTTCGCGGGCTTGCAAAAAGGGTGCAAATGGCTCAGGACTTCGCATCGACGCTGCCCACGACAAGCTTTGAAGGTGAAGTTCGTCGGGGTGCATCACGCATAGCGTCAAGAGTGACTCGGAGGCATGTACCACCAATACGGCGGCAGCCTCAGGCGATGGAATATGCGTAGTGTTGGCACCCATTGCCCAGATTGGGCTGTAAGACGGTGCAGACAAGATGGTCCCTCGTCATGAGCGATCACTGCTCGAGTTGAGTGCGCTAGGGTTCTATCACTAGGCTGACTGTGAAAAGGGCTGAGTGTAAACGTCTAGACCGGAGTTTACCTCTAAGCTGGACGGATCAAGGTGGCCATGGGTCGTGGTATAGCCCTGTCGTGGGTGTGCTCAGATAGTGCACATTTATTGAGATAGTCAGTTCGTGTCGGAGTGGCGTTGAGAGGTAGCTCGAGGTTAAAGATAGTTGTTAGTTATGCCTGTACATGTTCGGTACAATTTGTCGTGTGACTGCATGATCGGATCGATGGTGTTCAGGTATGATGTTGATCTAGAAATGTACGCGCATGGTTGTCCAGCCGAATCGGAGCCGCTCTGTTCTACGACTACGTGGTGTGCTGTACTGCTATGATGTGTGGTGAGGCATTATCGGTCCTTCATGATTGGACTGTGCTCGTATGTGTGCTAGGCACTGTGTAGAGTACGCATGTGTTGTTGATGTTGTGTCCGACGGTATGAGGTGTAAGGCTGCACGTCAAGCCTGTGCTTGGTGCTCTGTATGGCTGTTGGTTACGGTTCAGGAACTGCAGGCTGATACTGTTGTTAGTTGGAGTGTTGGTACATGTAGCCATGTTCGTTCATTGTAGGCTCGATATGAAGGCTGGTAGTGGATAATTAGTTCGTGGTACGATGTACGTTAGTTAACGTGTCTGGTGTAAGCTGTGGCACATTACAAAGGTTGATCGCCGCCTGGGTCCACGTGGTGTAGTGTTGTACTTAACTGCTATTAATAGGTGACTTGTATTCGTAATTCGCGTATGTGTGTCGGACATGGTTGATCCCCACCGATACGTTGTGTCACGAGTTTTCCCATGTAGTAGCATGCGATGTGTTGCAGATTGATCGCCTTACTGCGCCCCGTCCGCTGAAGGTACACACCAGTACCATGGCCGTCGCCGTCTGCGTTCTTGCCTATGTGTATACGCATGGCCTATACCTGATTAGTAGCTATAGTGTGTGAGCGATTGATAGTGTCAGTGTTGTTGGCAGATAAATGCCCTTCCGACGTGTGTATGTCGTCGTACCCGCTGACTGGTGGTGTGGAATTAAGTGCACGTAGGATGTTAGTATCGTGGTCCCTATCGCCACGATTGAGTTGAATTGCTCTGTTGGATACACGTGGTAGTGTGGCTGACGGAGCATCCGCGAATAGATACCGAGTAAAAGGGCAGCTGCTGTCATAAGTATGTGTAGACGATTGCATGGGACAGATCGGCATCACGCTGTGGCGTGCGTAAGTGCCGAACTAGCCTGTCTATTGGCAACCTACATCTCCAGTGCGGTTGATAGCCCTTCTGAGAAGAAGCTAATACGTAGGGGCTGCGTGACAAGCTTTACGGTCCGGAGGCAATCGACGAAGAAAGAAGTTCCCCGTTCGCTAAAAGCAGCTACAGCTTCGCACAGTTGTCCTGCCCGGAAAGAATGAACATGTACTAGCGTTAGTTCTAGATACCTGAATTGACGCCTGCAGGACAACATAAATGACGGTCGAAGCTCCAAACGTCATCGCGTAATGATTACCACGGTGCTACAGTTGAGTTTATTGATGTCTAGGGTAATTGGCAGACGAACGCTTCGATCGCATATGCACGACGATGGTGGTGATTTGGGATCTCCTTCATTGCTGGGGTTCCGTCGCATATCTCACCGCCACATGGACTTCAGGACTTGTAGACTGATGCTTCGACTACTTAGCATGTGAAGGTTGAAACTTCGAACGACAGTTATCAGTAATCGTACCATGGTATAGTTAATGTTAGTTGTAGTAAAAATAGGAGTAGTAATGATGTAGCTATGTAATTGATGTGCGTAGTAATGGTAATTGTGAGTGGTAATAGAGAACCGACGTAGTGGTAATGGATGGTAGTAGTAATATATGTATGTGTAGATGGATGGTAGGTTTTGTAACTAGGCATGTAGTCAAATAAGATATGACCCTGGTTGCCGTTATGTACGATAGCACTAGGTAGACATACCGATGGCAGCCCCTGGACTGGTGCTTGAGTAGCTGACGATGTCGAGTATCAGTGCTAATAGGGACTGTCCGTAGCTATACTGATGGCGTGACACGATTGAAGTCAAATGAATAGGTTGTGCAGTAATAATGCATGTAGTCATTAGATAATGGTAGTCTTGTGAGTTATCGGCAATGGGTAACGTAGTATGATGTTAGTAGTCAATGAATGTAGTGTAGAATTAACACGTGAATTGAGGTAACCGAATTCAGGTAATGAGGAGAGTCGTTTAATTGTTTTCTGCCCGGAAGAAGCACCTCAGTCCGTCGTGTATCGCCATGAACGCTGTTAGTTCTGTGTTTATGATGTCGTAGTAGATACACTCAGCAAGTGTGCAGACGTTAAGGTAATTGTACTATGCATTTTTTTCACGATATTCAATGTCGGTTACAACTACACCTGCATCTTGGCTGCAAGTAGTGGAGTTCAGACGTATGCGCGTGTTAGATCTGTGTCAAGTCAGCAGTGAGTATCAAGGTTAGTGATCACCTGATAGATCGCCTGCCAGGATCTACAAGACAGCATAGGCCAGGGTTGCTGAGTTCTATGTGGGTAAAGATTCCTAGCATGGCAGTCAAGTAATAATGGCTGTTTGATGTGCTCCACGCCTAGCGGAGATGGTACGTAGAACTAATGCACTCGCGACTCCCTGCTACCGAATTCATCGGATCGCTAAGGTCCGATAAATGTAACAACTGTTAACTCGACCTCCAAGTGCATGCCTCATGTAACAGTCTTGCGGTAGTTTTATACCCTTACAGAGTGTGGCTATGGCTAGTGTTGTGCAATAACGCTAGTGGAAGCGACTGGTCAGTGTGGACATACGCCGTTCTTCTGACGGTGACGATCATGTCTCCTTCTAAACAGCAAATCCGTCCCCACTCGTCTCGTGCTGGGTTGCCGGGGCAGCTAACCACCAACTATCGCGACCCGCGTGTCGATGCCAGGAGCTCGCCTGCTCAGTTATCTAGACCCCCTACTAGAAGGAGGCTGTACCCCGGTGGCATAGGACAAATCCCAGGGAAGTGTATCGCGAATTGCTCGTTACAGGCTGATCGTCGAGCTTACCTCGGACCCTGCTGCAAAGTCACTGTTCGATAATGGGCTGAGGGCCGTGAACGCATGTCCGGTTCGAGCTCTGCTCGAAGGTTAGCATGCGTATAGCGAGCGCAGCGTAGTAAGCGTACTAATGAGTCGGGCAGACGGAGGCCGTGCGATCCAAGGCAGCCGTACGGGCTGCCTCGGTCAGAAGAAGTATTGACCAGGACGGCATCCGCAAAGCACCGCACAATACGGATCGCGCGTCAGCATCTACGCCTCAGACTCGGCGTCTCCACGCCGAACTGGTCAGCATGTTCATTATAAACGAATCTCAGCCTATTGGTTTATACTACTACTGCAGGTACCAGGAAACGGGTGCCACTGAGCCAGAGATCTTACGGATCATAGAGAGGCGAAAATCATGTTAACCGGTGGAAATAGTGAGCCGTCCTCAGCTACTGAGTTGGATGTATCCGGGTAGGGCTAGTGACCATCTTCAGTCATAATCCAAAACCAATCTATGAGCTAAGATGTTGAAAGATGCTGAGCTAGCAAGTGATCTCAGGTATACGGCTGATCGGCAGTGTGACATACAGTTAAATATGGTTACGTGTCATCAAGTGTGCGCACTAACAGTCTCCCTCAGAAGAATAGTAAAAGGCAAGCTACGTTCTGCAAAGTTTGTAAATCAGCGTGACTGTGGGTCAACGGAGTAACAAGCAGATTTGTGCGGTTGGAGTAGGGGGCAGCGTGAGACACTCAGTGTTCATGTGTTGATACATGAGGCTGATGTGACGGTGAGTTGCTAACGAGTTCAGAATCTGATGAAGTGCCAGCACCTTTGAGGATCATATAGGTGACGATGGGCTGATTCACAGTTCTTAATTGGAAAGTGCACCCGGACTGATCCTGCGACGAGTAATGTTTTGCACGATGAGTGATCGCCGCACATGTTCGGCCGTAGTCTGCTTATCTGATTTCACAGATTGACAGATTAGCTAGCACGTGTGCAGGGCGCGCTTAATGAATGGTAGCACTACCGAGCCATTCGGTGACGCCCTTCGAAATAATGTCGATATGAATGAAAGCTTTGGTGTAGATATACCGATTCAGTATAATGCATCAGCTGTGGTGTATGTGGCCAAATTTGAGGTACCGAGCCCTGCAAATATGTTATGACACGGGCTCGTATGTGGCATCGCGATTTTTCCATCACATCAAGATGTGGAGCCACGACAGGCAAGCACCACGCTATAGGTACGTAGCATGATCTGTGTGGAACTTACATTAAGTAAGTATTTGATCGTGAAATTAAATAAATGCAGCCACACACGTTTCACCCATGATATATGAACGTGTTAGCTGCCGCGATTGCACTCAACGGTTAGATATCTTTCCACTGGAGATCTTGCTCCGCGTTGGAGAAACGACGTGTCGAGCTCGTTACCTAGGGATGCGCCACACCTGGTGGGTCGTACTCATGCATGTCTACAGTGCTGTACCACGCTGATCCGAGGTCGCATAGACTTAGCAGTCCACGCGTAGCTGTACAGGGGCAAGCTGCATTCATTGTCATAGTCACAGCTTCACAAGATGATCGCAACCAGACAGGCTCAGTGATGATTCGAGCTGCATGAATTGACTCACTCTAACCTGCATGAAACGGATCACAGCGAACAAGCCTGCAACTGTACTAAAAATGTTAAAGCTTGCAGCTCAGTGCGCGCACTCTTAATGCTACACCAGATCGGGACACATCATTATTAGGCGAGACACTAATAGCAACAGCTACAATGGACACGACCACTTATCTCACAATGGATCACAACCGGCGCTATAGTGCCGCTTAGATAGTCATCTTGCCTGACTAATCGAGCGCTAGCCTTTGATCCTTGTTACTACATACTCGACGAATGGGACACTAATGCAGACCTTGAGCTTTCGATGAACAAAGTCTCGCTACAGGCCAACTCAGCCTCACGAATCAACCACGTGACGGGATTGCTCTGTCCACACTCCGCACGGAGCTCGCCACACACGGGAAGGGTACGGGATGCAAGTCCGCCAGTCCGCCGCGCATCCACCTTATCCTGACGGCCTAAAACCGTGCTGACGGTACGGGTGGGCCCCTTCACTCCAGATGCTACCCTCCCCCCTCCCCCCCCCGGCCAGC
The DNA here is from genome assembly GCA_035128595.1 of Eptatretus atami. Lineage (NCBI taxonomy): Eukaryota > Metazoa > Chordata > Myxini > Myxiniformes > Myxinidae > Eptatretus > Eptatretus atami. The sequence goes on from CM068961.1 coordinate 95,099,262, forward strand.
CACTTTCATCTACAATGGACACGCCCACTTCTCTCACAATGGCAACCCACTTAATCTCACATGGACACGCACGACTTAAATCTCCCAATCCGGGCACCGCAACTATCTCAGAAACGGGCACGCCACCCTATGCCAGTCGTCTCACACGGCATAACGTGCAGCCTCATGGGTAGGGCCTTTATTCTGTGATGACACAACTGGAGCCCAGGGACTCAACTCGTCGAGCTCTACATGGCTTGACATGCGGTTCAACTACTATTTACGCTAGCGTCGACTGCTACCACAAAACTGGCAACCTGTCATCTCCGGTACCATCGCTACGAAACTTCAATAACGTTGGATCGCAACGTGACAAGTTGCAGTTTAGATCGAAGAGACATTAGACGGACGTGCTTCTCGGTTTACAAGCTGTCTCCAATCATAGCACCATTAGTCCGACCAGACGGCTCCGACCATATGAGAGCTTCATTCACTAATGGGCCCAGGCCCCACTTAATGCGTCACCACAATGGACACGGCGTGAGAGCCTTATACTCACACATTAGAATCTGCGCGTTAATCACGCCACCGCGTTGGCAGGAAGCATGGTGATGCCACAGTGGCGTTGTTTCACAAACCGAGAGGATGGCTGTACGACCGTCGGAGGTTTATCCGTACCACATAGCGTCCTGCACATTCCCAAATACGTGGTCGTAGCTTCCTGGAAGTGGCTAACACAGCAACCCGATCAATCTCGATATAATCTAATCGCACAATGTGTTGATTGTGGCACACCACTTACAGAGTTTTCTGATGAGGGGGCCCACCAAATGCTCTCGCTGTAATGCTTCAACTTAAACTGGTTGTGCCGGGGCAGGGGTGGTCAGATAGCAATGAAACAGTTCACCGCAGCGCGGTTAGGCCGCAGCATGTGCCGGGATATCACCGTGTATTAGGACACACCAGAGAGGCTGCGTACAGAACTTAGCCCAGTGTTATGTATCAGCATTGTAGCGCATAGCGATAATCGTGAGGTCAAATTGGGCAACAGGGATACTAACGACTAGCAGGGTCCACTATCCACAATGGGCACCTCCACTTAATCTCACAATGGACGCCGCCTACGGCGGTAACATAAGTGATTGCGGTGAGCATGAATTGCGAATTATCGAAACAGGCTACCCGGAGGGTCGGAGTGTGTGTAGTACAACGCTTTGGCACAATTCAATGCTCATAAACCCACAAGCCATTCGGGCAGTGCCAACTTGGAGGACCGTTATGTATACGTCTAGCTGCATGGTTGCGCTCGAGTTCTTATTCAGCCGTGAGGCGCTGAACACAATATATTGATGGATGTCCTTACGATGTCTGATGTGTATCAAGACGGGCACCGACGGCTACTGGATATGTTCTTGCAATCTACAACTATGCACTTCCCGAGCATGGGCTCCCCAGCCGTGGCGCCTTCACTCGGATCGAGGGCAGCATTGATTCAGTCACTGTGTGATAACAGCCGGACAGAAGCGGATCAACCTCTGTGGGGACTAGTAATCACCTTCAGGATCGTTTCACCTAAATATGGACCGCTATTCAGTCCAGCCGCTCAAGCAACAGGGACATCATCTATTTCAGGTGACCCATGCGGTGCGAAGTGTCTTGAACGCGATAGCGTGACACACCCAGGGCGCATAGACCGGCGAAAGGCGCAGCAATCCTTATCGCTTACTCTACGGGAGCAGTGATGCCTCATTACTCAGAAGCAGAGCGCGAAGCCAGCGGGGGTAGCTCTGGGTCCCGCTGAAATTCAGGCGACTCTCACGATGATGGAGTAGTCTCGTGCTCACTGATCGTGAGTTGGTTTACAATCTTGACTATAGAAGCGGGGTCCTAGTAGATCGCCGGGCCTGCAGCTCTTGCTCATCACGTGCTCACCTGTTTAATCTTCACATGTGACATGCCCCACTTAATCTCACAATGGGCCCGCCACTTAATCTTCAAAATGGCACGCCACTATCTCAAAATTGGGCCGGCACTTCAGTCTCACATGGACATCGAACCACTTTCATCTGCACAAATGGACACGCCACTTCCATCTCCAAAAATGATGGGACGTCATGCACTGCTAGCTAGCGGCCTTTCAGTCTCAGCATCAGTGAGCTTTTACCTGCTAAGCACCAGAGGAGACGCCCACTGTCATCTATTGCCAGACCGTAGTCATCGGTCAGAGCATGCTACTAGCTGATACAATCTGCTCCTATGATCGTGGATAGGCGCTCCCGACACAATCATTAGTTTAGGCACAAGATTTGCACCTAGAACTACATCAGTTAATGATGGCGTCGGTCCGACTCGGCCAGTTTCTACAGTGCATATCCACGATGGCACCACGGTCTGAAATCGGACCCATCTACTGTCATCCACCTTCTACGTCGATGTCTTCTAGACCAAAGGTGGATGCGACAAGTCAGGCACATTACAAATCGTCTGAGTCGTGAACTTGGGCGGCAGCGCAAATAGGGGCTTACCGTCATCAAGCATACATCACGTCAACTAGACGGTAACCAGACACGTCACGATGGAGCTCCGATCTCGACGACCAATGACGAGGCCGTGAGCTCTAACTTCATCGCTTTGGCAGGCCTACGTGCAGACTTGTCACAACGGACCTGATTCAACTCGGTGCACAATCTGGTCACGTAAGCTTAGGGTGCCACGCCACGATGCATCTATACTCGGCTCAAGTCAGTACAGAGTTGTAAGCGGCCAGTACACACCAGCGCGCGGTCACTGACACAATTTTCCTCAACACACTAGAGACTGAATGGAGAAGGCGTCCGTGCGTGTAGTACCGCCATTCACCAATGGACTTGTTCGCCAGGCCATCACGGAGGCGAAACTCGAATGTGGAAGTTGGCGAGAAGGTGTCAAAGATAACTCCAGGTATCGGTAAACCCTAACCAGTTCTCACGAGCACATATCGCTAATTGTGCGATCCCGCAGCACTGCCGAGCGGAAGGTTACTCTAGTCAACGAGTTCGCAAGCTGGACTCGATGGTGCCTGGCTCTGCTCAGCTCAGATCTTGTCTACAGACTCTAGAGTTCATGCCCAATGCGTCCTAGCAGGCATCCACTGAATCGAGGGGTACATCCTGACCAATTGCAAAACAATGCGTCGACGTAACGCAGCACTGACTGGCCATCACATGTCAGTGTTCTTCAAGGTGCTGCCAGTCTCGCAGAGTCGGATGGCTGGTTCCGCGTACATTCAGTGTCAAAATGGGCAACGGTTCCACTTAATCTCACTAATCCGTGAACCAATTTGGACCTATACATTAATCACTCACATGTACCGTACAACAACATGGGGCCATGCCCACGTTAATGGCGCAAAAACTGGACACGCCCCACTTGCAGTTCCTTCAATATTGGGCCCGCTCCACTTCATCTCACAATGGACTGAAGCGCCAACTTTGCATCACGAGTTCGTATGAGACTTAATGGTCTGCTTAAGCTCGTGGCCTCAGCTCCTCCCCGATCTCACATGGGCCCGCCGCTAGCCCCTCAATCAGGCAGTGCTATCATCTCACATATGAAGCACTCCTGGCAGATCAATTTCGATGCTAATACTCCAATGGACATGTCAATCTCACAATGGGCCGTCGCCCACTTCATCTCACATGGTACACAGTCACTTCAATCTCACTCAAGTGGCATGCGCCCACTTAATCTTCAGCAATGGCGCACGCCACTATATCTCACAATGCCACGCGCCACTTAATGTCAAAATGGGCAGCCCACTTAATCTCAAATCCGCGCCACATGCCCATTAATCTCACAATGGCCCGCCACTTAATCTCAAATGGACACGCCCACTATTCATCTCAATCTGGGCCGCCCATTCATCTCACAATGGACAGCCCACGTTCATCTCAAAATGGACACGCCACTTCATCTCACAATGGCCGCCACGTTCATCTCACAATTGGACAGTCACTTCATCTCTACAATGGGCACGCCCACTTCATCTCACAATGGGCCCGGTCCCTTGCATCTCACAATGGACACGTCTCATCTTCATCACAATCTGGGCACTGTCCACTCCATCTCACAATGCACGCACGTCGCGACTTCATCTCACAATGGACACGTCCACTTATCTACAATGGACAGTTCCACTTCATCTCACAATGGGCACGCCAACTTCATCTCAATGGCCCGTCCACTCATCTCAGCAAATGGGCAGCGCCCAGCTTCATCTCACAAATGGGCCTCGTCCACTGTCATCTCACAATGGGCACGCCCACTTCATCTCACAATGGGCAGCCCACTTCATCTTACAATGGGCCCGTCCCTTCATCTGCACAATGGACACGTCCATTCATCTCACCGAATGGACCCA
>CM068961.1:95103664-95115033 GCA_035128595.1 Eptatretus atami
AATACGCATAACTTGTTTTGGTGAGCGGACATTGAACGCAGGCGTGCTACCGGTACCGAACTCAATTGACAATACAAATTGAGCTTAGAAAACACCACAATAGTCTAATAGATAATAAATGGGAGAGGAACTCCCATTGAATCATTCATTATGACAAAGGAGATTCAAAATCCTGGTTGTTTTTTTTCCGTGTCCAGAACACATGCCCACATGTTAAGCTCTTACGCTGAAGTATCCCTTACCATGGTCGCCTGAGATATCTGTAAAGAGTCTCTCATCTCGCTTTGATGCTCTGCGTACTCTCTGTTTTTCTCAATATACGACTTTGCATCATAGAGCACACAACAGCATAGCTGCTACTTAACCGTGAGAGTCGGATGATCAGCAGAACTCTCCACTTCTTATAGGAAAGTAGTTGAGATTAACATTTACTAATGGGGGCAGGGGGGCGGGTGCACCGTTATCCTATATACAAAGGGTAATGAGGCACTTCAAATGTAGGTATATGGCGCGAATGGCCTGTTCACTTATACAGATCAGGATGTAATGAAGTAGGATTTAGTGCGCTAGAATTCAGTGTCTAGTAAAGCTGTCCATTCTTGTAAGCGGAAATATGAAGGTCACGAATTAGATAGAGAGAGAACGGTCTGGTAATGAGCTGATTGCTTAATCCCGTAGTATTCCTGCAGCTGCACCGCTGACTGAAGAACGGTGCTGACGGACGGCTCCGCCCCTATGACCATGGGAGACCAATGTGGGCGCCCATCTGTCTGAGAGACCAGGGACCGTTACGCGAATGCTCAACTTTCCAAGACAGTGAAGCTCGAATTCGCACCCGAACCAACACGCTTCCGCCACTCTCAAAGAGAGCTTCTGCAGCTATCTCTTCCTGAGCTATCTGCGAGTTAGCCTCCTGCCTGTAATACTTTTCCCTCTTGGAAATCGTTCCACCGCGTTAATTATGGCTCCCAACGAAGCGCTTTGCTGCAGAGTGAGGGCTTGAAATCCACGTTCCTTCATGCACCGTCTCCCCATTTCCTTTGAGCCTCCGTCGATTCGTCCTGGGCTCTGTCGTACGCCCGAACCGGTAGACGTGGGCCAGACTCTGCCATCTCTCTCCTGCTCTATCTTGGCACATGAAAACTGACCTTGCGCTGTGAACGTTGGGCGCACACCATCGAGGAAGTCCACAATCAAGAACAACACCACGGCAGCCGACGGAACTAAGCTTCGTGTGTGTGGTGTGTTGTGGATGTTGTACCTGCACCTTGGAGGCGTTTGCAATTTCGTTACAGATCTATTTATTCTTACAGTCTGCTGTACTATACATCACAACTTGTCTTGGGTTCAACACCAACCTCTTTCGTCGAATCGCCCACGACCCCTTGCCGAGCCGTCCTTATCGCTCTGTTAGATAATAAATGTTATTTACTCAGTAACATGCGCATAGCCCCTCTCGTCCGATTTGCATTGACCGATCAAACCGCCACCCTTCAGGGGTAAAAAATAAACGCGGCCTCCATCGTTTCTGCTATACATACGTGTGGGTGGAGTTCAATCCTAATATGGCTAACAATATTAACTGTCCAACAGCGGAGCAAGCAGACGGCACACGCGCTCCAATAACTTCCATCTCAGTGACGCAAAGTTTCTGATGCACAGCATCCTTGCACCGAGATAAACACCAATCTCTCCACCATATTCCACTCGCTATAACCACATTCGTTGTTAATTTTTTTTCCATTTCGCAACAAGGACTGTCTGGAAACATCAAAGTAAATTATCCCCAGAGAAATCTGCACAACAGTTATAGACGTCCTCAAATTGAGGTTTCAAATAAAATACGAAGAGAGATTACGTGAACAACCTATGCTGGAAAGACAATGTGCAAAATGAAGCAACTATCGTCTCAATGTAAATCCGTAAGTGACACCATCATTTTTCAACCATGGTTGTTGTTGTGTGGCGGTGGTTGTGGTTTTGTATATCGTGACATAAGGGACGAACTACAAGAGATCTCCCACATCCATCGTGGACACCTCCTTTCATATAAGCCAGGCAGTTGTGAGACGAGAGAATGGAATGAAATACCTAAAGTCGGCATCCCTGACCGTGATCTGAACGCCCACACAATCCGGCGCAGGGAAGAGTGGGGAAGATTGAACCCCAACTGCGTGTAGTGTTCCAACCATCTTTGCGAAGAGGCATCCCGATAGTTGTCATATTGCGTTGGACACTGGCTCGGTAACGGGACAAAGATCCAATGAACAGTGGAACCTATGGTGTGTGTTCAACGAACAGAAATGTAGGAGGAATGGTTGAGCATCTTCAATGGCACAGGGGAAGGCAGAGCGTTTGACTGTGATATGAGGAGACATTCTGATTGAAGCCCTTCATTTTGAGACATGCCAATTCATTACATCACTAGTCAGGGCTCCAGTCGCTGGCGGCGGGGCATTTGTGCAAAGATGCACTGCATTCGACCTTCCCCACACTTTGTGACAGCCAACAGTTATTTAGAGACCTGTGCACCAACCCGAGTGAGAATCAATTTAGGTTGTTAAGACCACCACGCGCAAAACCCGTGAACTCCTGCTGTAAAGCTTCACCTGGTGAACTAAAACCCTTATTTCCAGATGTCTCAACGTGGTGAACTAACTATCAGTCTATGCTTGGATAAACTGTCTTTAATAATATCTTCTTTGAAAACAGTCAAGAGATAAGTGTGGCGCTTGCCGCGCATCCTCAAAGGCATTGGCAAACAATATCAGCCAACCTACACAGATAAATGATAACAATACGCAAGCCACGCAAGACACAGCAGCCCGCAAGACTCGTGTCGAAGTGTCAATGGGGGTGGTTATATACGTGGATCATTAGTTTTAGCGAATAGCGCATCATGCATCCTTGATGATGGAGGCCTATTAGCAGTTACTAGTTGAGATTCGGTAAGAAGGTATAAATGGTAAATCATAATATGAAAGAAACAGGACAAAGACTTAAATTACATAAATGTAAAGATGAAGTCACCGCGTGACCTTCACAAACCTCCATCTTACAGAAGAAATTTCTAATAAAAATTAAAAAGTATTTTGGCAACCGTCGCTTACATTTGAAATTATGCAGAAAAAACTTTTTGGTGCATGCATAACATTTAATAATCAAACCCGTCAAACCGTCCCAATCCAGTCGAATAGACACGATCACGAGGATAGTCACGGAGAGCGCTAGCTTGCAGCAAGTTAGAAAAAAATGGATACACGAAAATGGTAAGAAAGGAAAAAAAATGCACGCAAAATAAAGAAGATTGAGAAAGATATGGGAAATCGCGCGCCGTCGGCGGCCGAACCACCACGCTGTGCACTCGAATCGCTCGAGTCCGGAGGTCGCCACCGACGACAATCAGGTCGAGCCGCTTGTTAGTCTCCGCTAAACGCCGGGATCCACTCATGATGGTGAGAGGCCCTTTGTTCGGTCCTCAGCCGTACAAATCCACTCCATTCACCCGCGCGGATAGGGTAAATCGCGCGACACAATACGCACTAATATCCAAGAGTCCACTCGCACGGTAACCTATCTGCAGTTTCAGTTAACCCCAACATGCCGACATTCGACAACTCACGCTTAGCGTGCTCGTTCCGGCTAACGGGATATACCGAGCGTGTATATCTGTCGCCTCTTACAGTTGATCCTGATGAATTATCGCGCCAAAAGAAGCGGCCTGTGCCTCCACTTACACAAACCCTCTTATCAGTAAATCCACAGAGGAAGATCCTCCAACGAAGGAAGACCACGAAAGCGGACTCATTCAACACTGCAAGCATTTTAATCTCAACACGAAAACAGACTCAATGTAAGACAGACACATAACATTTTACATGTTCAGCAATAATCGCTCAAAAGAAATGCACAAATCAAATAAAAGAAGAGAGAGCGACAAATCGCAAGACCTCGACGACGCAGATCTACAACCTGAATACCATCACACGACCACTACACACTAACTACTTAAATACAGGGCCACACACACACGTTCAAGAGGTCTTTTCACATACGAGAACCCAAAGAAATGGAAGTTCGACTTCCTGTGGTGTGAGTCCCTCTTTGGCGACCGTTCCCGCCAATGGTTCCGGCGAGCGCGCTTGTGCACGAAACCCGAAGCGAGCAGAAGAACCAACGACAAGCGATGAGCCAAGAACCTCAAGCCAATGGGCAGAGCAGAAACTAACACCAAGCATGTTCCAGAACAGAAAGAGCGCCACAACTAAAGAAGACAAGCAGCAAACAACGTACCCGAAGAAAGAAGAATAGTCCGAATTGTGCGATTCGAAGAGAAGAAAAAACTCACCTCCTAACCCCTATTATCGCTCCGTGCCTGCCCACTCGATCATCTCGGCTCCACTCCTTCGAGCGCTTCGAGGAAGGGGCGTCCTCTCGTCCCTCCCCTCCGGCTGTGGCGAGCGAAATCGATCTGCGGCCTGCGAGGTCCAAGAAGAAAAAATACGGTAGTAACCACACTGCTCTTCTCTGTGGGGACTTCACACTTCCCCGTCTCGCGTTCGACGTATCCCAACCGAAAACCGCCGTATGCTGGAACCGCCTGGATGGGGAATTGCGCCACCCCTGTTCTTCTATATTCGCCCCCCGTGTGGGATGTAGGTAAGCGTTAGACCCGAGTCTGGCGGGTTCTGAGGTGGCGTGCGGTTGTTGGAGTGGTGGCTTGTTGCCCTGTGTTGGCGTGAAGTGGTTGGGCGCTGGATGAGTTATCTAAAATAAAGAGAACGACAAAACGCCTACTCAAGTACAGGCAAGACACCCGATATGTATATTACTACTATAATCTCTATACCCAAGGGCTTCTTGGCTAACTACACATACTCAGAAAAATCTCACCACTAACGGGACCATAAATGAGTTTTGCAATTTCCAACAGCCGTAACTAATAAGTTGGAGGAGGAGAAGCATCAACTCGAGAAATACCGACAGAAGCGGCCATATCCTGGCCAAGCCGCAAGTTAGCTGCGCTTGGGAGCCCCACAGGCAGCGCGGGTTGCCAACGCCGGCGGCTCGGTGAATCGGTGTGTACGTCAACAACCGGTCACCCATTCTATCATGGATAGTGACAGACCCTGCGAAATTCGATTCTGTCCATCGCGGTACCACAGTTCTATCTCTGAGTTCTAACCGGCCATCCCTGTTTTAGGAACAACCAGACCCGTGTTTCCCACTGTTGGTAGCGTACGTGCAGACTCATGAAGGCCGGGAAACTACGATGTCAAGACAGATGTCAGTGCATTACTGGCATCCCAATAGGAATTCTAATCTACTGCCCTGCCTTTCTACTCACTGTAGAACCTTCGTAACCATTCACATTGCGAGCCTGACCTGGGCAACGAATGAAACATGCTCGTGAGGGCAGACGACAGTGCGTATATTACACATAACACGCAACTTCAAAGAACATTTAACATTGTGTTTGAGAGTGAAAGGAGAAGAAGGACGCTCGATTTGTGTATGAATTTTGAATTTCCTATCACCCCAAAATGCTAAGACACGGATACAAAATAAAATACGAGGTACTCTATTGGGTCTGTCTTCAAAGAAGTTGTGGATTCCCGCATAAATTAATATCTGAAAGTTATCTCATTGTATCAGACGGTGAAGCCTCGACTCAAGTCTACGAGGATATTCAAGACCACGATGTGACACCTTTTCTCCACTTTTATACTAACACGCCCAAAAAAGGACACCCAAGATCAATTGAGTAGCATATCGGCGAAAATAAGTAGGCAAGATATCACCCAAACGAATACTCAAGCAAATAGTCTCATGAACAAGCACCAGAATTAACACTAGAACGCAAGAGTATGAGTGTAGATGATTAAGGACTACACCATCAAAAGAAATTGGAAGGTTGACGATGATCCCTGACACAGCTACGCATGGTTTTATTGGCACCAAACAAGTGTTATGGCATACGTATGATCCTCCACTGAAATGCTGAGGAAACGATATCAACACATGGTTCGCTTTGTTATTCCACCGATCAAATGAACTAACAGAGCGTGCCGCCCTCGAACAAACATGGAGCTACATCGTCGATAAAATCGAACTGGATAATCTTGCAGAGAACATCACATGATGACAGACACCTTAAAAGTCATAGCAAAGTCTGCAAAACAGGACGATCGATCACTTCAAAAATCTTAAGTATGTGCTGTATGACGGGCTTCGTAATAGCTTAGTCTTTGTATAGCAACGTGGTTTGTTGCGAGTAAAGTTATGTGCTAAAAGAGTACTGAGGTAAAGAACCACTTCGCCAATACGTGAACGCAAACAGAAAATCATCTGGTATGTTATCCACCACTTGACACAGAGAAGAGCTGTCCACAAAAGAGATTCCCAATGGTTATGTTTGTTGGTGCTTGTTACCAAATCCTTCACGAAAGTTGCCGAGCTGTGTCCAACATTAATAAAGTGAGCCTTAAAAACGACTTCTGATCTCAAAAGGAGGATGAGGGAAACAATTAATCCACGTGTCGGATCACTAGACTTTTTCCGAGGAATCAACACTCTGTGATGTATTTTGGTGGATTGTCCGGAGGATTGGGCAAGGTCGACGCAGACGAGACGACTACGGTTCAAAGAAAATGAGTGGAGGTCACTCATGTGGTCTATTTGAGCAGGGAGAGATTCTCCGGATCTTATTCCTCATGTGTTGAGTTCATGGCTCGAATACGTTTGCACATAAAAACTGCAATGTTTAGAATTATGCCCTATAGAGATACTGCAGAGATTCAGACACAAAAGGTCGAGATGAGAGCGAGGTGCTAATGTGAAACCTTGTGGTCTTGAAGAACGGATGCGACGAATCGCTGAGTCAACAGTATCACTGCCCGTGAAAACCCGTCTCATTTGCAGGATGAGGCACTGATCAGAACTGTGAAGCAAGCCAATCATGACACACTGCTACAACCTGCTTGCAACCAGGTAGCTCCAACCACGCAAACGAAGACGGCACCACAATTACCTATTGCCACGATATAAGAACTTGGGAACATTTTCAGCTTAGTTTGCGGACTACAGACAAAAACATAACAACAATGACAAGACAGAAATGCATGAGGTGATCTTTATTTTAACAGCGCAATTGATATCGCTGGCTTTTAGAGAGATTGACTCGACGTGAGCACACAACCACACAACTCGCTTTAACCTGTTTTCACACATTCGCTGCCGTGACATCCAAAATATTCACACGTTTGTGGACCTCCACGGCCCAGCACAATGACCTTAACAAAGTCAACCACAGTGAAACAGAGTGTGTGGTGGCATTAAGCATTTATGATCACACAGACATAAAGCAGCCAAAGAGAAGATAACAAACAAAACTACCTCTCAAAATACTTAGACCAGAATCCGCTGGAAAGCATGCCAAGGTTGACTGCTATGACACTGGATGCGAACGACTGGTGCGCATCCACATCCATTGAACACTCATTCTCAAGTATGAGAATCTATCACATGACCCACACAGAATCGGTCATCATCCATTGAACTAGCAAGCAACAGTACTGGTTATGGCGCCTTTCGGACGAGACCTCACAATCCAAACATGCCTGTAATTGAATGAAGCACATAGTCCCCAAAGATCCACAACCGAACCGTCATCGCTGCACTCTTCTGCAAAAGAGCGACTTGTCAGCGGTAACATAAAAACTAACAGGAAGTTCAATTGTGTGTGTGGACCTGCGGACAGCGTTGTGTACGCTGTCGGTTTGCGCGTTGTGGCTGTTGGTCTGACGTTGTGGTTGTGGTCAGCACCCGCCGTGGTCGGCTGCTTTGTACTTCTGATGTTTAAGTTAAATGTTGTGATTGGTGCTTTGCATATCCCATATCTAGTGCTTTGTGCATAACCTTCCTTACCTCTGTGTAATTGACTGATTTAAATGTGGACTTTGTGGTATCTTCAGGCTGCTCGTATTTTCTGTTGATAGTTTAACGTGATGATCACAGGTCATAGCCTACTGTATCTTATTTGAAAGTGCACTTATTCCGGTGCCAACCTCCCCCGTTTAGTCATTGTATCTCTGGTATATTAATTTTCTAATGCCAATTCTTGCAACACCTTGTATAAGTGAACCTGAATTGGTGCCAATTGTCTAATCATTGAATATCTGCATTGTGAATGTGACGATTATGACGAAAAACGTTTGATCTTTTGACTTGACCTGACCTTTATCCAATGTACCCCAAAGTAATGTCGTCCAAGGTTCATTCCACCTGGGATTAAATATATGATGTGCTAAGCCGTTTCGGTAATTGCTAAAAAGACAACAAACAAAAAAACAAACAAACCAACGTACAATACCCCTCCCTCCCCCGGCAGCCGTGCTAGGTGGGGGGCATTGGTGCATCCCCCCCCATGCCATCTGGTTCCCCCGCTCACTTTACGCCACCCATTATGCCCTGTGTGCCCTGTGAACAACTAGGTTAGACGAGCCACTTAAATCCTGCTTTATTTAAGATTCACCTGTTGAACTCCTCTGTTAAGAGTTCATCCGGTAACTAAAACCCTATTCCAGATGTCAAAATAGGACTAATAAGCTTTTGATATAACTTTCTTTAAATATCCTTCTGAATAACAGTCAAGAGATAAGTTCGCTTTCCAAGGTTCATCTCCAAAAGCAATGGCAAACAATACATCAACCACAAGGATAAAATAATTAACGCAACCAAGCAGCAGCCAACATACAGACAGCCGCAAGACTCGTGTCGAATGTCGTTGTGAGCATATATATAAATGTCAATTCGCGCCCGCCTGCTGGCAACGCCACTACTCAATTGCGCCGCCTCCGCCCACCGGGACGACTAATTCTGTCGTGACCCTCCGGAACTATCGCCCTGATGCCAGTCCTTGCCTTTCTACCTCACCACGATCCCAACGCCACTCCGCGTGGATAGGTTGTTCGCCAAACTCAGCCTACCTAAACCACGCGAGAAACCGGTCAGATCTCAACTCCCGAGTCGACTCCGGACACGCCGCGTAAGCGTCCGTTCCGTCGTTACGATAATCGGGCGACGTTTATCTCGCCTCACTTCCAATATTAATTATCGGCTATCAGCCCACACGACCCTTTACGTGAGCAGATGTAATTCAAACAACGAAAGGCCAGCAAACTGAACACCTTCTAACATAAGCACATGATTTCACACACAACACAACACAAACACACTATACAGCTGCCAACATAATCAGATGCACAATATCAAGTACAACCAAAAAGAACAATACTCAATATACACCAATACTGGTGGTGCAAACTCGCAACTACGATACATGCTACTTTACGCGGCTTCCGACAACATATCAAAAAGCAAAAAAAGTCCACCTCAAAATCAACAGACCCCTGGCCAATATGGGCTGACCTGAAGGAGGCCAGCCCGAACCGTCGTCCTACCCGCTCCTCGTGACGAGCCGCAAAGTGGCTCCGGCCGGTGCCGTGACTCTTCCCTTCGTGTCTTGGGCACGCTTGGTAGGGGTGAACGTGCCCCCTTTTGCACTCTTCTCAGCGCGTCGGGAAAGATGTTATGCCGGAGAAGAATTGCGGGCGTGCTGCTTGGTCCCACAGCCGACGATTCCCACGCGACCGCGCGCCGACCCCGTTTACTGCCTCGACGCTGAGCTCCTTGCCTCTGTCCCCAATTCTGCCTCAGCGAACGCAGAAACCACTCGATCCTTGCGCCACCCGATCCGACCCGTTCTTCCAACCCACGTGACTGCAAAACTCTCTGCCAACTCACTCACAGCCCACACTTCTGCCATATTCGCCTGCGGCTCGCTCTTATAGTCAGGAGCAAACATAGCAATATTCCGGATCAGGATCACCTCTCGGCGAGCCACGCTCGCCCATGTCGAGAAAGGGGCAGTGAACCTCTTCTATTCCTAGAATCATACTCATTTCACAAGATCCCTGGAGCGGGCCAAGCCGCCCGCGCTCCTAATTGACGTATCAGATAAGTGCGGTGTAGCATCCTATCCGATTCCCTCGGAAAGGCCGCTGATCACCACGCTCGTGCTTATCGTGAACAGCTCAGACAGCCCGACGCCAGTTTCACAGTGGCGGAACCTAAAGAGAGAGCTGAGTTTCGGATTTGGTTGCGATGCCATGGTGCCGTTTGCTAATGCCGGTGATGCAGTGTGCGGGATCGAGATTTGGTGGCGGTTGGCAGGTGTTTCTGAGTGGACTTGTTGTTCAAAATAAAGATTCAACAGAATAAAACGCTTTACTGCACAGCGTCGCCAGCCCAATGTAATCGCAAAATCCCTTTAGAAAACGGTTTTGCTAAACTACACATTACTTAGAGATACCTCCACCTACGACCTATGGTGTTGCAATTCCACAGCCCGTGAACATATATATAGCGTATATAGATATAATATATATAGGTATAATAGATATATAGTATATAGCTATATATATATATAATATTATATCTGATTCATTTAGTGTTAAGAATATGCCAATCAGCGCTTTCGATATGGAGCCCATAAGCATTACTACTATTGGTTAGTATGTATAAATGAATATACTTATACACAATATGAATAAGGAACAAACATAAATTACATAATAAAGATGAAGCACCGCTTGACCTACAACCCATCTTACAAAATAATTTCTTAATTAAAAATTAAAAAGTTTTGCAACCTCGCTACATTGAATTAGCAGAAAAAACTTTTTGTGCATCTATCATTTAATAAATAAACCTCCGTCAAATCGTCTCGATAGATCTACCGATCACGAGGCTTCACGAGAGCGCTAGCTTGCAGCAGTTAGAAAAAGAATGAATAAACGAAAAGCTAAAAAGGAAAAAGGTTCGTTTGTGTGTTGCTTGTTTTTTCAGCACCGCCGGTCGCTTATTACTCTGATTTTAAATTAAATTGTGATGGCTGCATATCCATATCTATTCTTGTGCATTACCTTCCTTACCTCTGTGTAATTGACTATTTAATGACTTGTTATCTCAGTGCTGCTCGTTATTTTCTGTTATACGTAACGTATGATCACTATCCATAGCTACTATCTTATTAAAGTCACTTATCTGTGGCCAACCTCCCCCTGTTATTCAATGTATCATCTGGTATATAATTTCTAATGCCCAATTCTCAACACCTTTTATAAGTGAAACCCTATTGTCCAATTGTCTAATCATTATCATCTCATTTATGTGCCAGGTTGCGCCCTCTCCGGCTATTCAATAATTTAGCCAAAAAGATCGAACATATAAATCTAGCGAGATCAATTTTTTAGTTATCTGACGGCTAACCTCAGTTATAGATGTCATGCAGCTATGATACTAATAGA